>JARQOD010000003.1:14613343-14797510 GCA_033576555.1 Oophaga sylvatica
AGTATAATGCACTCCCCATAGGCAGCCTCTGTAGTATAATGCAGCCCCATAGAGAGCCTCTGTATTATAATGCACTCCCCATAGGGAGCCTCTGTAGTATAATGCAGCCCCATAGGGAGCCTCCGTAGTATAATGCACTCCCCATAGGCAGCCTCTGTAGTATAATGCAGCCCCATAGACAGCCTCTGTATTATAATGCACCCCCATAGGCAGCCTCTGTATTATAATGCACCCCCATAGGGAGCCTCTGTAGTATAATGCACCCCCATAGGGAGCCTCTGTATTATAATGCACCCCCATAGGCAGCCTCTGCAGTATAATGCACCCCCCATAGGGAGCATCTATATTATAATGCACTCCCCATAGGCAGCCTCTGTTTTATAATGCACCCCTCATAGGCAGCCTGTCACGGGTGTGTCGCTGCGAAGATCGTCGCGATTGCACACCCTGACTTCTCACAGCTGAGTTTCTGCTGCTGAGTGTTTTTCGGCAGTGAGAGAGTTAATTCTCCCTCTCTCTGTGCTGGACAAGACTAGCCTCGCTCAGCTGCAATTAATGTTGCGATAATTGGATTCCTTCAAATACCTGCCTGTCTGCTAGGGAAGTGTCGGTGAAAGCATTCATGCAGACCAGCAGAGCGGATCATATTGAGAAGTCTAAAGCTAAGATTACCTGTTGTGGTTTTCTCCTCTCCTCGCTTTATTATTTATCTCCTTACCCGTTGGTGTTCCCTCTGTAGTGGTAGTTTTGTGTGCAAGGTGTCTTTTATTTTACCCCTTGTACTGTCTCGTTCGTCTTATACTGTGTGTAGGCAGTTACCTTCCCGTTCCCTGTGGTGGTAATCAGGGTCCTTCTCAGGACTAGATTACAGTGGTCAGGGATTCACAGGAGATAGGGTTACGCTGGCGGCCTGGACCTCTGTACCATCAACAGTACCTCCAGGTAGAGGGATTAGTCAGGACCCCAGCTTAGGGTCAGCATAGACCCCGGTCCTCCTGTATGCTGAGACAGCGTGACATTTTCACTGACCCTAAAGATTTTCCCAGTCACCATGGATCCAGTAGTCAGTCTAGCTCGGCAGTTGCAGAGTTTGTCCATGGAGCTGGCGGACGTTAAGTCCAAGGTTTTGTACCCCCCGGAGCAGGCCGGACCTGAACCTAAAGTAGCTCTCCCTGACAGATTCACTGGGGGCCAGGACAAGTTTTTTGCTTTCCGGGAGGCATGTAAATTGTACTTTCGGCTGCGACCTCGGTCATCTGGGAGTGAAGAACAAAGGGTGGGGATTGTCATCTCGCTCCTACAAGGAGACCCCCAATCCTGGGCGTTTGCTCTTCCCCCGGGCGCCCCAGCTCTCCAGTCAGTGGATAGGTTTTTTGCAGCTCTGGGTCTTGTATATGATGACCCGGATCGGGTCTCCCTTGCTGAATCTAAGTTACGTAGGATACAGCAGGGAGATCGTCCGGCGGAGGAATTCTGTTCGGAGTTCCGTAGGTGGGCCACGGACACCCAGTGGAATGACCCGGCTCTTAGGAGCCAGTTTTGTCAAGGGTTATCTGACAAATTAAAGGATGTGCTGGCACAGTATGACCCTCCCACGTCACTGGAAGCCGCTATGGCCCTTGCTATTCGTATTGACAGACGTCTTCGGGAGAGGTGCGGGGTAACTTCGCCCCCTGTGATGACTCCACCTTCCTCAAGGGTCCCTTATACGGAGGTTCCCCTGGTCAGTCCAGAGGAGCCTATGCAATTTGGAGGGACATCATTCCGGGGGAGGGGATCGGTGGGGCGCCACAAAACAAGAGGTTGTTTCTTCTGTGGGAAAAAGGGACATTTTATTGGGGGTGTCCATCCCGTCCTTTGCAGATTGAGAAGTCGCCGGAAAACTATTGATCCCAGATTGTGTGGTGGACGGCAATCTGGGAGTAAGTATTTCGTCCCTAAATTCGTCTCAGTTTCTCGTACCGGCGGAGGTGGTGGTGGGTGCGAGAACTGAGAGGATATCTGTTCTTCTGGATAGTGGGGCCGGGGCTAATCTGGTGGATGCTCGCTTTGCCCGGGTTCAAGGTATGCGATTGAGTGTGTTGGCCAAACCCGTCCCCATCTTCTCGATCGACGCCAGACCTCTCGGTCAGGGAAGTTTTTTGCAAGCAGTGCATAACATAGATCTTCAAGTGGGGGCGTTACATAAAGAACTGTTGTCTTGTTATGTGTTGGAGGGTCTTCCTACTCCTATAGTGCTGGGCCTTCCTTGGTTAACTAAGCATAATCCGGTTATTAATTGGCAATCCAGAGAGATAAGCCAATGGAGTGAATTCTGTAATAAAAACTGCATGAAAACGGTCATTGGTGCGGTCGCTCCTAGGGCCTTACCTCCATTTCTGGTGGACTTTGAGGATGTATTCTCAGAGAAAGGGTGTCAAGAACTACCTCCTCATCGCGAATATGACTGTGCTGTTAACTTGCTCCCTGGGGCCAAATTACCGAAATCTAGGTTGTATAACCTTTCTGGTCCTGAGAGACAGCCAGACTCTCTGAAATATAATCCTTCATGGCCTAAGGGGCATATTAGACCTTCATCTTCCCGGTGGCCGCGGGGTTCTTCTTTGTGAAGAAAAAAGATGGAGGCCTACGCCCTTGCCTGGATTTCCGTGAGCTTAATCGAATTACGGTCCGAGATCCGTATCCGCTCCCACTTATTCCCGATCTCTTCAATCAGATCGTGGGTGCCAAATGGTTCTCTAAGTTGGATCTCAGGGGGGCGTACAATCTGATTAGGATGAAGGAGGGGGATGAGTGGAAGACGGCGTTTAACACTCCGGAAGGGCATTATGAGAACCTTGTCATGCCATTTGGTCTGAGTATTGCCCCGGCGGTGTTTCAACACTTTGTAAATGACATCTTTCGCCACCTAATGGGACAGTTTGTGGTCATATATCTGGATGATATCTTAATTTACTCGCCGGATCTTGTGTCTCATCAGGAGCATGTGAGACAGGTGTTGCAGATCTTGCGAGACAATAAACTGTACGCCAAATGGGAGAAGTGTGTGTTCGCCGTACAGGAACTTCAGTTTTTAGGGTTCCTGGTGTCAGCATCCGGTTTTCATATGGACCCTGGGAAAGTGCGGGCAGTTCTTGAGTGGGATCTGCCAGAGGATCTTAAGGCATTACAACGTTTCCTGGGGTTTGCTAACTACTACCGGAAGTTCATTCGTAATTTTTCGTCCATAGTTAAACCTCTCACAGACATGACTAAAAAAGGGACGGATTTTTCAAAGTGGTCTGACAAGGCTTGTCAAGCGTTTTCCTCTTTGAAAAAATGTTTTGCTTCAGCACCCATACTTATTCAACCTGATGCGTCACAGCCGTTCATTGTTGAGGTGGACGCTTCCGAGGTAGGGGTGGGAGCAGTATTGTCACAAAGTTCGTCCCCTGGTAAATGGCATCCGTGCGCCCTCTTCTCTAAAAAATTGTCGTCCGCTGAGAGGAATTATGATGTCGGCAATAGGGAACTCTTGGCCATTAAGTTGGCTTTTGAGGAGTGGCGTCATTTTTTGGAGGGGGCAGTCCACCCGGTCACCGTCATTACCGCTCACAAAAACCTGCTATATTTAGAGTCCGCTAAACGTCTGAATCCCAGACAAGCTAGGTGGTCGTTGTTTTTTACCAGGTTTAATTTTGTCGTCACATATCGTCCTGGCTCAAAAAATGTTAAGGCGGATGCCTTATCTCGCTGTTTCCCAGGGGCTGGGAATACGGAGGACCCGGTTCCGGTCCTTCAGGAGGGGGTGGTGGTGTCGGCAGTATGCTCTGAGCTTGAGGAGGAGGTATTGGAGGCTCAGGGGGACGCCCCTGTAGGACCTCCAGGGAGACTGTTTGTTCCAAATCAGTTGCAACAAAAGGTGATCGAGGCACACCATAATTCAGCTTTGGCAGGACACCCAGGAGTAAAGCAACTGAGGATCCCTCTCGCGCCGGTTTTGGTGGCCTAACTTACATAGGGAGGTGGTAACTTTTGTCGCGTCCTGCGAGGTTTGTGCGCGCTCTAAGACCCCACATACCCGTCCGTCGGGGACCCTCTTACCTTTGAAGATCCGGAGCGTCCGTGGACTCATCTGTCTATGGACTTCATTACGGACCTCCCGCCATCTTCGGGTAAAACAGTCATACTCGTTGTAGTGGACAGGTTCAGCAAGATGGCACATTTTATCGCTCTTCCTGCTCTTCCTAATGCTAAAACTCTTGCGCAGGTGTTTATTGGGGAGATTGTAAGTCTTCACGGGGTACCCTCCGATGTGGTGTCGGATCGGGGGTCTCAGTTTGTGTCCAAATTCTGGAAAGCATTTTGTACACGGCGGGGGATGCAGTTGTCATTTTCATCGGCTTTTCACCCGCAGACCAATGGTCAGACAGAGCGTCTGAACCAGAGCTTGGAGACATATCTCCGGTGTTTTGTGTCAGAGAACCAGGAGGACTGGGCTTCTTTCTTGCCTCTGGCGGAATTTGCTCTAAATAATAGGCGGAGCGAGTCCACTGGTAAGTCCCCGTTTTTTGGGGCATATGGTTTTCACCCCCAGTTTTGTACTTTCAATAGGGGGGGCTCTTCTGGGGTTCCTGAGGAGGAACGATTTTCGTCGTCACTTGCTTCAGTGTGGAGAGGAGTGCTGAATAATCTGAGTACTATGGGGAACCGATACAAACGTATGGCTGATAGGAGGAGAGTGTCTGGTCCGGACCTAAGTGTGAACGATCTGGTATGGTTGTCTACCAAAAATATAAAACTTAAGGTTCCCTCCTGGAAACTGGGTCCCAGGTTCATCGGGCCATACAAGATCAGTGCTATAATTAATCCGGTTGCATTCCGTCTTGACCTCCCTCCTACATTTAAGATTCATAATGTGTTCCACAGATCGTTGCTTAAGAGGTATGTGGCTCCGGTGATACCTTCACCTTTACCTCCTCCTCCTGTGGTGGTCAATGGTAACTTGGAGTTCCAGGTGTCGAGTGTCATCGATTCACGTCTGAATCGCCGATCCCTTCAGTACCTTGTTCATTGGAGGGGGTATGGTCCTGAGGAGAGGACGTGGGTTCCTGCGTCGGATATTAACGCAGACGGATTAATTCGGGCCTTCCACACTACTCACCCAGATAAACCTGGCCCTGAGGGTCCGGAGGCCCCTCGTAGAAGGGGGGGTAATGTCACGGGTGTGTCGCTGCGAAGATCGTCGCGATTGCACACCCTGACTTCTCACAGCTGAGTTTCTGCTGCTGAGTGTTTTTCGGCAGTGAGAGAGTTAATTCTCCCTCTCTCTGTGCTGGACAAGACTAGCCTCGCTCAGCTGCAATTAATGTTGCGATAATTGGATTCCTTCAAATACCTGCCTGTCTGCTAGGGAAGTGTCGGTGAAAGCATTCATGCAGACCAGCAGAGCGGATCATATTGAGAAGTCTAAAGCTAAGATTACCTGTTTGTGTTTTCTCCTCTCCTCGCTTTATTATTTATCTCCTTACCCGTTGGTGTTCCCTCTGTAGTGATAGTTTTGTATGCAAGGTGTCTTTTATTTTACCCCTTGTACTGTCTCGTTCGTCTTATACTGTGTGTAGGCAGTTACCTTCCCGTTCCCTGTGGTGGTAATCAGGGTCCTTCTCAGGACTAGATTACAGTGGTCAGGGATTCACAGGAGATAGGGTTACGCTGGCGGCCTGGACCTCTGTACCATCAACAGTACCTCCAGGTAGAGGGATTAGTCAGGAACCCAGCTTAGGGTCAGCATAGACTCCGGTCCTCCTGTATGCTGAGACAGCGTGACACAGCCTCTGTAGTTTAATGCACCCTCATAGGCAGCCTCTGTATTATAATGCACCCCCATAGGCAGCCTCTGTATTATAATGCACCCCCATAGGGAGCCTCTGTATTATAATGCACTCACCATAGGCAGCCTCTGCAGTATAATGCACCCCCATAGGGATCATCTATATTATAATGCGCCCCCATAGGGAGCCTCTGTAGTATAATGCACCCCCCATAGGGAGCCTCTGTATTATAATGCAGCCCCATATGGAGCCTCTGTAGTATAATGCACTCACCATAGGCAGCCTCTGTAGAATAATGCAGCCCCATAGGGAGCCTCTGTATTATAATTCACTCCCCATAGGGAGCCTCTGTAGTATAATGCAGCCCCATAGGAAGCCTCTGTATTATAACGCACCCCCATAGGCAGCCTCTGTATTATAATGCACTCCCTATAGGGAGCCTCTGTATTATAATCTCTCAACCACCAAGGGCTGTGACTCCCATCCCACCCTGCTGTTCCCCTGGCTCACTTTCCACATTTGATCCCATCACAGAAGAAGAAGTCTCCAGACTCCTCTCTTCCTATCTTCCGACTACATGCACTACCGACCCCATTCCCTCACATCTCCTCCAGTCTCTCTCTCCAGATGTCACAACTCACCTAACTAAAATCTTTAATCTCTCACTCTCCTCTGGCATTTTCCCATCCTCCTTCAAACACTCCATCATTACTCCACTACTAAAGAAACCCGCTCTCGACCCTTCCTGCACAAACAACTACAGACCGGTCTCCAATCTCCCCTTCATCTCTAAACTTTTGGAGCGCTTAGTCTACTCCCGCCTTACCTGTTACCTCTCCAATCACTCCCTCCTAGACCCTTCACAGTCCGGCTTCCGCCCCCTACATTCGACCGAAACTGCACTCATCAAAATGACCAATGACCTTCTTACAGCAAAACGTAACGGTGACCACTCTCTGCTCATTCTTCTCGACCTTTCTGCAGCTTTCGACACGGTTGACCACCGTCTCCTACTGTCTAGGCTCCACTCACTAGGTATTAAGGACACTGTTCTCTCCTGGTTCTCCTCCTATCCTTCTGACCGCTCCTTCAGTGTTTCGTTCTCTGGCTCCACATCATCTTCTCTTCCTCTCACTGTCGGTGTACCCCAGGGCTCAGTCCTTGGCCCCCTTCTCTTCTCTCTTTACACGGCCCCAACTGGACAGACCATCAGCAGATTTGGCTTTCAGTACCATCTTTATGCTGATGACACACAACTATACACGTCATCCCCGACCTTACCCCCGCTGTACTACAGAACGCCAACGACTGTCTGTCCGCAGTCTCCAACATCATGTCCGCTCTCTATCTGAAACTCAACCTCTCCAAAACTGAACTTCTTCTGCTCCCGCCGTCTACTAACCTCCCTAAATTTGACATATCCCTCTCCGTGGGCGGCACCATAATAACACCCCGGCAGCAGGCTCGCTGTCTGGGTGTTATGTTTGACACCAATCTCTCCTTCACCTCCCATATACAATCTCTTGCCCGCTCTTGCCGCCTACACCTAAAGAACATCTCTAGAATCCGCCCTTTTCTCACCATGGAAACAACAAAAACCCTCACTGTAGCATTGATCCACTCCCGCCTGGACTACTGCAACGCTCTATTACTTGGCCTCCCCATTACTCGACTATCCCCTCTCCAGTCCATCCTTAATGCAGCAGCCAGGGTAATCCATCTGGCTAATCGGTACTCGGACGCGTCCGCTCTTCGCCAGTCCTTACACTGGCTGCCCATTCATTATAGGATCCAATTCAAAGTACTTGTTCTCACCCACAAAGCTCTCCACAGTGCAGCACCCCCCTACATCTCCTCCCTCATTTCTATCTATCGGCCTAACCGACTGCTGCGCTCTGCAAACGACTTTCGACTAACCTCTGCACTAATCCGTACCTCCCACTCCCGACTCCAAGACTTCTCCCGCGCTGCGCCAATCCTCTGGAATGCTCTACCCCAAGAAATTAGGACTATCCACAATTTGCATGGTTTCAGGTGCTCCCTCAAAACACATTTGTTCAGAGCGGCCTATCACATTCACTAATCAAAGTCATTCTATGTGTAAGTGTGTGTGTGTGTGTAGCCCATTCACTATCTCCATCCATCCCTCACTCCCTCAAGATGGCTGGACCATCATTGTAAATGCACCATTGTATATACACACCTGTACTTTGTATCTCCCCCACCTCATTGTAGATTGTAAGCTCTCACGAGCAGGGGCGGCTTATTTTGCTTTAATTATTGTTTTGTTAACGTTGTTACTTATGACTTGTGTTCTGAAACTGTTAAACTGTAAAAGCGCTCACAATACTGATCGCAACACGTACCTGTAGTTTCAAGAAGTTGTATACATAGATATTTGAATGATGAGTCAGCGACTAATATTGTGTGATAGTAGGCGCTTTCATGCACTAAAACACTAGATGCAAGAAAAAAGAAATAAAATCAATAACCACATAAATTCGGGCTAATAGGTCAAAAGATCCGCTCCTACGATTAGAAAGAACAAAAATTGCACATATGTCCCATAGGAATATATATGTGTCTTGAGTAATCCCTAAGGAGAAAAATACCGATGCTAAAGTACTTGAGGTGAATCTCTAGATGTGCAAATGTACATATATAATGTGCATTTGAATTGAAAATAAGGTGCATTTAATATGGTATAAATATACCCAAAAAGTGGGTATATTTATACTGTCAAGGTAAATATTCATATACTGTTATGCTTTCATACATATGTATGCTTCGCTTCCATTTTGTTTCATCGCCGCCATTTTAAGAAACAATAAGTTTTTCCTTGTCTAGTGAAACCAGATATATCAAATATAACAATGCTTCAGCTAAGATAGAGCCAGCATTGACCCATCCTACACCTGTTTCCTCTGAGACGTGTTTTCATCAGCTTCAGGAAATGTCACAATGGTTGGGCCAGACCACATAAAGGGAGTGTTACAAGGCTGAACTTTAATATGAAATGTCACACCTATTGAGTGTTACATAGATGTAGAACTGAGCCCACGCAGCTATATTTCCCTGCCGATACAGCCTGCTAGGACAGGACATAATTAATCAGAGATGGTAGATGCTAAACATAAACAGTTTGCCCATGATTGCAATTGCAAAGGACAATTATAATATGCCCAATGTCTAATGTCATATGTCCATTTCTATATTCTTATATTTTCTTATATTATATATATATATGCTTGTGTGCTCTGCCTTTATTCTGTGCTCTGAAAACAACAAGTATTTTCCTTACCTCGCATGATTCATATCGAAACTCAGTTCAAAGATAGCACCAGTACCCGCCAACATCTGCTCCTGAGACATTGACCCAGATCAACACCTACTTCTGAGAGACGAAGTTGGATCAAGCCATTGATGACGACCACAATGACATTTAACCATTGAAGACGACATCAACATCTGTCTGGAGACATGGGCCAATCAGGGCTGGCCGGATATTAGATGAATATAGCTTACCCCATGTGGGTCATCCTGTTTGTTATGTCTATATAATCTCGTGTATGCTAATAAAGACAGGACATTGCTGAGATCTGTGCTACTAGTACCATTCTTGAGCGTGCTCTAAGTTTGAACCAGCCTCGTGTCTGACTCATTCTTTGATTGGTCGACCCATGCTCATAGCTTGAATCTGGAGTGACTGGAGGACGAGTGTTTGACGAGACGACCCCGTCAATACCATATTAAATGCACCTTATTTTCAATTCAAATGCACATTATATATGTACATTTGCACATCTAGAGATTCACCTCAAGTACTTTAGCATCGGTATTTTTCTCCTTAGGGATTACTCAAGACACATATATATTTCTATGGGACATATGTGCAATTTTTGTTCTTTCTAATCGTAGGAGCGGATCTTTAGACCTATTAGCCCGAATTTATGTGGTTATTGATTTTATTTCTTTTTTTTTGCATCTAGTGTTTTAGTGCATGAAAGCGCCTACTATCACACAATATTAGTCGCTGACTCATCATTCAAATATCTATGTATACAACTTCTTGAAACTACAGGTACGTGTTGCGATCAGTATTGTGAGTGATTCAAAGCGTGAGTACTGATTTGCAATTTTATTACTCTCTTTTTTCCTTGTGGTAGGAGTTTTTGTACTTGCAGCGGATCTGGCACATATATACTTGCGCCGCTACATCTGTTTTTAAACTGTAAAAGCGCTGCGGAATATGATGGCGCTATATAAATAAAGATTATTATTATTATTATTATAATGCAGCCCCATATGGAGCCTCTGTAGTATAATGCACTCCCCATAGGCAGCCTCTGTAGTATAATGCAGCCCCATAGGGAGCCTCTGTATTATAATGCACTCCCCATAGGGAGCCTCTGTAGTATAATGCAGCCCCATAGGGAGCATCTGTAGTATAATGCACTCCCCATAGGGAGCCTCTAGTATAATGCAGCCCCATAGACAGCCTCTGTATTATAATGCATCCCCATAGGCAGCCTCTGTATTATAATGCACTCCCTATAGGGAACCTCTGTATTATAATGCACCCCCATAGGGAGCCTCTGTAGTATAATGCACCCCCATAGGGAGCCTCTGTATTATAATGCACCCCCATAGGCAGCCTCTGCAGTATAATGCACCCCCCATAGGGAGCATCTATATTATAATGCACTCCCCATAGGCAGCCTCTGTTTTATAATGCACCCCTCATAGGCAGCCTCTGTAGTTTAATGCACCCTCATAGGCAGCCTCTGTATTATGCACTCCCATAGGCAGCCTCTGTATTATAATGCACCCCCATAGACAGCCTCTGTATTGTAATGCACTCCCCATAGGAAGCCCCTGTATTATAATGCATTCCCCATAGGCAGCCTATGTATTATAATGCACTCCCCATAGGCAGCCTCTGTAGTATAATGCACCCCATATTGAGCCTCTGTAGTATAATGCACCACCATAGGGAGCCTCTGTAGTATAATGCACCCTCATAGGCAGCCTCTGTATTATAATGCACCCCCATAGGGAGCTTCTGTATTATAATGCACTCCCGATAGGCAGCCTCTGTATTATAATGCACTCCCCATAGGCAGCCTCTGTAGTATAATGCACTCCCCATAGGGAGCCTCTGTAGTATAATGCACTCCCCATAGGGAGCCTCTGTATTATAATACACTCCCCATATGGAGCCTCTATATTATAATGCACCCTCAAAGGGAGCCTCTGTAGTATAATGCACCCCCCATAGGGAGCCTCTGTAGTATAGTGCACCCCCATAGGAGCCTCTGTAGTATAATGCACCCCCATAGGCAGCCTCTGTAGTATAATGCACTCCCCATAGGCAGCCTCTGTTTTATAATGCACCCCTCATAGGCAGCCTCTGTAGTTTAATGCACCCTCATAGGCAGCCTCTGTATTATGCACCCCCATAGGCAGCCTCTGTATTATAATGCACCCCCATAGACAGCCTCTGTATTGTAATGCACTCCCCATAGGAAGCCCCTGTATTATAATGCATTCCCCATAGGCAGCCTATGTATTATAATGCACTCCCCATAGGCAGCCTCTGTAGTATAATGCACCCCCATATTGAGCCTCTGTAGTATAATGCACCACCATAGGGAGCCTCTGTAGTATAATGCACCCTCATAGGCAGCCTCTGTATTATAATGCACCCCCATAGGGAGCTTCTGTATTATAATGCACTCCCGATAGGCAGCCTCTGTATTATAATGCACTCCCCATAGGCAGCCTCTGTAGTATAATGCACTCCCCATAGGGAGCCTCTGTAGTATAATGCACTCCCCATAGGGAGCCTCTGTATTATAATACACTCCCCATATGGAGCCTCTGTATTATAATGCACCCTCAATGGGAGCCTCTGTAGTATAATGCACCCCCCATAGGGAGCCTCTGTAGTATAGTGCACCCCCATAGGGAGCCTCTGTAGTATAATGCACCCCCATAGGCAGCCTCTGTAGTATAATGCACTCCCCATAGGCAGCCTCTGTAGTACAGTCATGGCCAAAAGTTTTGAGAATGACACAAATATTAATTTTTACAAAGTCTACTGCTTCACTTTTTCTAATGGCAATTTTCATATACTCCAGAATGTTATAAAGAGTGATCAGCTTAACAGCAATTACTTGCAAAGTCATATTTGGCTAGAAAATGAACTTTATCCCCCAAAACACATTTCAACATCATTGCAGCCCTGCCTTAAAAGGACCAGCTAACCTCTTTTCAGTGATTGCTCCGTTAACACAGGTGTGGGTGTTGATGAGGACATGGCTGGAGATCAATCTGTCATGATTAAGTAAGAATGACACCACTGGACACTTTAAAAGGAGGCTGGTGCTTGGCATCATTGTTTCTCTTCTGTTAACCATGGTTATCTCTAAAGAAACACGTGCAGTCATCATTGCAATGCACAAAAATGGCCTAACAGGGAAGAGTATTGCAGCTAGAAAGATTGCACCTCAGTCAACAATCTATCGCATCATCAAGAACTTCAAGGAGAGAAGTTCCATTGTTGCCAAAAAGGCTCCAGGGCGCCCAAGAAAGACCAGCAAGCGCCAGGACTGTCTCTTAAAAGTGTTTCAGCTGCAGGATCGGGCTACCAGCAGTGCAGAGCTTGCTCAGGAATGGCAGCAGGCAGGTGTGAGTGCATCTGCACGCACTGTGAGGCGGAGACTCTTGGAGCAAGGCCTGGTCTCAAGGAGGGCAGCAAAGAAGCCACTTCTCTCCAAAAAAACATCATGGACAGACTGATATTCTGCAAAAGGTACAGGCAGTGGACTGCTGAGGACTGGAGTAAAGTTATTTTCTCTGATGAAACCCCTTTTCGATTGTTTGGGACATCAGGAAAACGCCTCATTCGGAGAAGACAAGGTGAGCGCTACCACCAGTCTTGTCTCATGCCAACTGTTAAGCATTCTGAAACCATTCATGTGTGGGGTTGCTTCTCAGCCAAGGGAATCTGCTCTCTCACAGTCTTGCCTAAAAACACAGCCATGAATAAAGAATGGTACCACAATGTCCTCCAAGAGCAACTTCTCCCAACCCTCCAAGAGCAGTTTGGTGATCAACAATGCCTTTTCCAGCATGATGGAGCACCTTGCCATAAAGCAAAGGTGATAACAAAATGGCTCAGGGAACAAAACATAGAGATTTTGGGTCCATGGCCTGGAAACTCCCCAGATCTTAATCCCATTGAGAACTTGTGGTCAATCATCAAGTGGACAAACAAAAACCTAAAAATTCTGACAAAATGAAAGCATTGATTGTGCAAGAATGGACTGCTATCAGTCAGGATTTGGTCCAGAAGTTGATTGAGAGCATGCCAGGGAGAATTGCAGAGGTCCTGAAGAAGAAGGGTCAACACTGCAAATATTGACTTGCTGCATTAACTCATTCTAAAGGGTATGCCACACTAAACAACATCGCTAACGGGATCGCTAAAAAACGTCACTATTTAGCGATCCCGTTAGCGATGTTGTTGTGTGCGGCAGCTGCCAGCGACAAGCTTCCTGCTGTGATCTCGCTCGTCGCTGGAATCGTTCCGGACCCTATTTTCGTCGCTGGCGCCCCGCTGGGTAAGTATATATCGCTAAGTGTAGCACCTTTTTTAGCGATTTAGCGGTACTTTTGTACCGCTAAAGTCGTTAAGGAGATCGCTAACCGCGATAGCGTCCTAACGACATCGCTAAAATAGGTAGCCACTAGCGATATAGAAACAATCCCGCTAGCGATCTCATTAGTATGCGACGCTAATGAGATCGCTAGCGGGATTGTCTAGTGTGGCAGTACCTTAACTGTGAATATAAGCTTTTGTTACTCATATGTTTGCAATTATTATATTTCTGTCTGTGATAAAAACATCTGTCAAACACACATAAAAACCAGAGGGCAGCAGATCTTGTGAAAATATAATATTTGTGTCATTCTCAAAACTTTTGGCCATGACTGTATAATGCACCCCCCATAGGGAGCCTCTGTAGTATAATACACCCCCATAGGGAGCCTCTGTAGTATAATGCACCCCCATAGGGAGCCTCTGTAGTAAAATGCACCCCCATAGGCAGCCTCTGTAGTATAATGCACTCCCCATAGTGAGCCCCTGTATTATAATGCACTCCCCATAGGCAGCCTCTGTATTATAATGCACCCCCATAGGGAGCCTCTGTAGTATAATGCACCCCCATAGGCAGCCTCTGTAGTATAATGCACTCCCCATAGGGAGCTCCTGTATTATAATGCACTCCCCATAGGCAGCCTCTGTATTATAATGCACCCCCATAGGCAGCCTCTGTAGTATATTGCACTCCCCATAGGGAGCCTGTGTAGTATAATTCCCCCCATAGGAAGCCTCTGTAGTATAATGCACCCCCATAGGCAGCCTCTGTATTATAATGCACCCCCATAGGGAGCCTCTGTATTATAATACACTCCCCATAGGCAGCCTCTGTATTATAATGCACCCCCATAGGGAGCCTCTGTATTATAATGCACTCCCCCCATAGGCAGCCTCTGTAGTATAATGCACCCCCATAGGCAGCCTCTGTATTATAATGCACCCCCATAGGGAGCCTCTGTATTATAATACACTCCCCATAGGCAGCCTCTGTATTATAATGCACCCCCATAGGGAGCCTCTGTATTATAATGCACTCCCGCTAGGCAGCCTCTGCAGTATAATGCACCCCCATAGGGATCATCTATATTATAATGCACCCCCATAGGAGCCTCTGTAGATATGCCTCCCCCTAGGCAGCTCTGTAGTATAATGCAGCCCATGGGAGCCTCTGTATTATAATGCACTCCATAGGGAGCTCTGTATTATAATGCAGCCCATATGGAGCCTCTGTAGTATAATGTACTCCCTAGGCAGCCTCTGTAGTATAATTGCAGCCCCATAGGGAGCCTCTGTATTATAATGCACTCCCCATAGGGACCTCTGTAGTATAATGCAGCCCATAGGGAGCCTCTGTATTATAATGCACCCCATAGGCAGCCTCTGTAGTATAATGCAGCCCATAGGGAGCCTCTGTAGTATAATGCACTCCCATAGCAGCCTCTGTAGTATAATGCGCCCCATAGGGAGCCTCTGTATTATAATGCACTCCCCATAGGAGCCTCTGTAGTATAATGCAGCCCCATAGGGAGCCTCTGTATTATAATGCACCCCCATAGGCAGCCTCTGTATTATAGACACTGCCCCATAGGGAGCCTCTGTATTATAATGCAGCCCCATAGGAGCCTCTGTGTAGTATAATGCACCCCATAGGGAGCCTTTTATTATAATGCAGACCCATATGGAGCCTCTGTAGTATAATGCATCCCCATAGGAGCCTCTGTAGTATAATGCACTCCCATAGGAGCCTCTGTAGTATAATGCACCCCCATAGGGAGCCTCTGTATTATAATGCACTCCCCATAGGGCAGCCTCTGTAGTATAATGCAGCCCCATAGGGAGCCTCTGTATTATAATGCACTCCCCATATGGAGCCTCTGTAGTATAATTGCACCCCATAGGAGCCTCTGTATATAATGCACTCCCCATAGGCAGCCTCTGTAGTATAATGCAGCCCCAATAGGCAGCCTCTGTATTTAATGCACTCCCATAGGAAGCCTCTGTAGTATAATGCAGCCCCATAGGGAGCCTCTGTATTATAATGCACTCCCCATAGGCAGCCTCTGTATATAATGCACTCCCATAGGGAGCCTCTGTAGTATAATGCACTCCCTATAGGCAGCCTCTGTAGTATAATGCACTCCCATAGGAGCCTCTGTATTATAATGCACCCCATAGGAGCCTCTGTATGTTAATGCACTCCCCATATGCAGCCTCTGTATTATAATGCACTCCCATATGGCAGCCTCTGTAGTATAATGCACTCCTCATAGGGAGCCTCTGTATTATAATGCACCCCATAGGCAGTCCTCTGTATATAATGCACCCCATAGGGAGCACTCTTATTATAATGCACCCCATAGGAGCCTCTGTATATAATGCACTCATAGGCACCTCTGTATTATAATGCACCCCCATAGGGAGCCTCTGTAGTATAATGCACCCCCATAGGCAGCCTCTGTTTTATAATGCACCCCCATAGGAGCCTCTGTAGTATAATGCACCCCATAGGCAGCCTCTGTATTATAATGCACTCCCCATAGGCAGCCTCTGTAGTATAATGCACCCCATAGGCAGCCTCTGTATATAATGCACTCCCATAGGGAGCCTCTGTATTATAATGCACCCCATATGGCAGCCTCTGTATGTATAATGCACTCCCATAGGAGCCTCTGTATATTAATGCACCCCATAGGAGCCTCTGTATTATAATGCACTCCCCATAGGAGCCTCTGTAGTATAATGCATCCCATAGGGAGCCTCTGTATTATAATGCACCCCCATAGGCAGCCTCTGTAGTATAATGCACCCCATAGGAGCCTCTGTATTATATGCACTCCCCATAGGCAGCCTCTGTAGTATAATGCGATTTGCACCCCATAGGAGCCTCTGTATTATAATGCACTCCATACTAGGGAGCCTCTGTAGTATAATGCACCCCATAGGAGCCTCTGTATTATCACATAGCGCTCGTATATATGCACCCCATAGGGACCTCTGATATATGCACCCATAGGCAGCCTCTGTATTATAATACACTCCCATAGGAGCCTCTGTATTATAATGCACCCCATAGGAGCCTCTGTATTATAATGCACTCCCCATAGGGAGCCTCTGTATATAATGCAGCCCCATAGGAGCCTCTGTAGTATAATGCACTCCCCATAGGCAGCCTCTGTAGTATAATGCACCCCATAGGGAGCCTCTGTAGTATAATGCACCCCCATAGGGAGCCTCTGTATATAATGCACCCCATAGGGAGCCTCTGTAGTATAATGCACCCCCATAGGAGCCTCTGTAGTATAATGCACCCCATAGGGAGCTCTGTATTAATGCACTCCTCATAGGGAGCCTCTGTAGTATAATGCACCCCCATAGGGAGCCTCTGTAGTATAATGCACTCCCCATAGGCATCCTCTGTAGTATAATGCACTCCCCATAGGCAGCCTCTGTAGTATAATGCACCCCCCATAGGGAGCCTCTGTAGTATAATGCACCCCCATAGGGAGCCTCTGTAGTATAATGCACCCCCAGAGGGAGCCTCTGTAGTATAATGCACCCCCATAGGGAGCCTCTGTAGTATAATGCAACCCATAGGGAGCCTCTGTAGTATAATGCTCTCCCATATGCAGCCTCTGTAGTATAATGCACTCCCCATAGGGAGCCCCTGTATTAAATGCACTCCCCATAGGCAGCCTCTGTATTATAATGCACCCCCATAGGGAGCCTCTGTAGTATAATGCACCCCCATAGGCAGCCTCTGTAGTATAATGCACTCCCCATAGGGAGCCTCTGTAGTATAATGCAACCCCATAGGCAGCCTCTGTAGTATAATGCACCCCCATAGGCAGCCTCTGTAGTATAATGCACTCCCCATAGGGAGCCCCTGTATTATAATGCACTCCCCATAGGCAGCCTCTGTATTATAATGCACCCCCATAGGGAGCCTCTGTAGTATAATGCACCCCCATAGGCAGCCTCTGTAGTATAATGCACTCCCCATAGGGAGCCTCTGTAGTATAATGCACCCCCATAGGAAGCCTCTGTAGTATAATGCACCCCCATAGGCAGCCTCTGTATTATAATGCACCCCCATAGAGAGCCTCTGTATTATAATACACTCCCCATAGGCAGCCTCTGTATTATAATGCACCCTCATAGGCAGCCTGTTATGTTTCGGTAACTGAGGAGTGCAGGTAAAAAAGGCAATACACCAGAGCAGTTGGAATCTATGAGATTGCAGTACCCTGACTAACCACCACAACTAGAGGCAGCCTGTGGAGCGTTCCTACGTTGGTCCTAGACGCCTCGTCACAGCCTGAGAAACTAACTACACCTAAAGATAGAAATAGGAAAGCTATCTGCCCCGGAGCAGATCCCCAAAGAACATAGAAAGCCCCCAAACATGTAATGGCTGTTAGACAAGAAGAAATACTGACACAGACAGAAAATAGTATGAGCAAACGTTGGGGCCCAAACTAACTAAATAGAAAAGGATAGGAAGGGTACTTACTGCAATCCCAAAAAACCCTGCAAAGCACCAACTCTACTAATTTCAAAAACACCTGAGATCACATGACCTCTACCACCTAAATTAGTTCTCTGGTGTAACAAAATCAAAACAGCAGCCACTGAAGAAACTGGAAAAAGCAAACATCAGTGGCTGAACTAAACTGAGAGGGCAAAGCCCCCGGAGGGGACCCTGAAGGCCCCCACAGAAGTGCAGGACAAAATGCAAAAATAAAGCACAAAAACAAAAAGAAGAAAATGTCTTATTTGTTAGCAGGAGATGCAGACACGACACAGCAGGCTACAAGGGAAACAGGAATCATGGAGTGAGACCAGAACAATTGATCACCGGCAACCCTGATGGGAAGGCGACTCCCTTATATAAGACCAGTCAGTAACACCTGATTCCCACTCCTCACAATCTTCACTGGACAGTCCAGTACCGCTTGTAACCACCAGAGGGAGCCTCTGCTCAGAACTCATTTCAAGTCCATTCACAACAGTACCCCCCCCTTGAGGAGGGGTCACCGAACCCTCACTTGAGCAACCAGGTCAGTCAGGATGAGTTCTATGATACGCACGGATGAGTCTCCTAGCATGGATGTCCGAAGCAAACACCCAAGAATTGTCCTCCTGACCATAACCTCTCCACTTAACCAAATACTGGAGTTTCCGTCTAGAAAAACGAGAATTCAATATTTTCTCAACCACATACTCCAGATTGCCCTCAACCAAAACAGGATCAGGAGGCACAGTAGTAGGAACCACTGGCTCAACAAACCTCTTCAACAAGGACTTGTGGAACACGTTATGGATCTTAAATGTCCCTGGAAGAAGCAAACGAAAAGAAACAGGATTAAGAATCTCCATGATCTTATAAGGTCCAATGAACCTAGGCTTAAATTTAGGAGATGCCACTCTCATAGGAATATTTTTTGAGGACAACCAGACCAAGTCCCCCACTTTAAACCGAGGACCATCAGTCCTATGCCGGTTAGCAAACCGCTGGGCCCTCTCCTGAGAGAGGGACAACCTCTCCACTACCTGGTCCCAAATCTGTTGCATACGCTCCACAACAGAGTCAACACCTGGACAGACAGAAGCCTTCGTCTGTCCTGAAGAAAATCGAGGGTGAAACCCAGAATTACAGAAAAATGGAGACATCAAAGTGGCAGAGCTAGCCCTATTATTAAGAGCAAACTCAGCCAAAGGCAAAAAAGAGACCCAGTCATCCTGATCAGCAGACACAAAGCATCTTAGATAAGTCTCCAATGTCTGGTTTGTTCTCTCAGTTTGACCATTGGTCTGAGGATGAAACGCCGAGGAGAAAGACAATTGAACACCAAGTTTAGAACAAAAGGTCCTCCAAAATCTTGAAACAAACTGGACTCCTCTGTCAGACACAATGTTCTCAGGAATGCCGTGTAAACGAACCACGTGCTGAAGGAACAAAGGCACCAATTCAGAGGAGGAAGGCAACTAAGGTAATGGCACAAGATGTATCATCTTGGAAAACCTATCACAAATCACCCAGATGACGGTCATTCTCTGAGAAACAGGGAGGTCGGAAATAAAATCCATAGAGATATGGGCATCTGCCTTAACATTCTTAGTGCCAGGAAGAAATGAAACCACAAAATTAAAACGTGTGAAAAACAAGGCCCACCTGGCCAGTCTAGGATTAAGTCGCTTGGCAGATTCCAGATAAACCAGATTCTTATGGTCCGTAAGGACCACTACCTGATGTTTGGCTCCCTCCAGCCAATGTCTCCACTCTTCAAAAGCCCACTTCATGGCCAATAACTCCCGATTACCCACGTCATAATTACGTTCAGTAGGAGAAAATTTTCGAGAGAAAAAGGCACAAGGGTTACTTTTAGAGGTCTCTGGATCTCTTTGGGACAAAACGGCACCTGCCCCAATTTCAGAGGCATCAACCTCCACCTGAAATGGTAGAGAAACATCAGGCTGCCGTAGAACAGGAGCAGAAGTGAATCTCTGCTTAATTCCTGAAATGCAGAGACTGCCTCAGGAGGCCAATTCACCACATCAGAACCCTTTTTGGTCAAATCAGTTAAAGGTTTAACAATAACCGAGAAATTACCAATAAATTTACGATAAAAATTGGCAAAACCCAAAAATCTTTGAAGAGCCTTTAATGAAGTAGGTTGGACCCAATCACAGATGGCCTGAACCTTGACCGGGTCCATTTCAATAACAGATGGGGACAAAATGAATCCCAAAATGAGATCCTCTGTACGCCAAAAAGACACTTTGATCCCTTCACATACAGAGCATTCTCTCTCAAAATCTGGAATACAGTTCGAACATGTTTCACATGAGAGTCCCAGTCATTAGAAAAAATCAAGATATCATCCAAATAAACAATCAGAAATTTGTCCACAAAATCCCTGAAAATGTCATTCATGAAGGACTGGAAGACGGAAGGAGCATTAGTGAGCCCAAAGGGCATCACTAGGTACTCAAAATGCCCTTCAGGGGTATTGAATGCCGTCTTCCATTCATCCCCGTGCTTAATGCGAATAAGGTTATACGCCCCCCTGAGGTCAAGCTTGGTAAACCAAGTAGCGTTTTTCACCCTGGAAAATAGGTCAGAAATCAAGGGTAACGGGTATTGATATTTCACAGTAATATTGTTCAAGAGACGATAATCAATACACGGCCTTAATGAACCATCCTTTTTGGCCACAAAGAAAAAACCGGCACCTAAGGGTGAAGAGGATGGTCTGATATGACCCTTCTCCAATGATTCCTTGATATAAGACCGCATAGCGTCATATTCAGGTACAGACAAGTTAAAAAGGCGACCTTTAGGGAATTTACTACCAGGCACTAATTCAATAGCGCAGTCATAGCTCCTATGGGGAGGCAAGGATGCAGATTTACTTTCGCTAAACACATCAGAAAAATCAATCAAAAAGTCAGGAACATCCTGAGCCTGGGGGAGGCAGAAAAAACAGGAGTGTTGGTATTAACACATTGGCAGCCCCAACTGGTTACAGACACAGATTTCCAATCCAAAATAGGATTATGAGACTGTAACCAAGGGAAACCCAGCACGATAATGTCATGCAGATTATACAGAACCAAAAATTTGCAGCACTCCTGGTGATCAGGTTCAACCCTCATTATCACCTGAGTAGAAAACTGGGGTTTATTCTCAGCCAAAGGGGTAGAATCGATCCCCAGTAGGGGAATAGACTTCTGTAGGGGTATCAAGGGAAACCCACAACGTTTAGCAAAATCATAATCCATCAGGTTAATAGCTGCTCCAGAATCAACGAAAGCCTGAGCAGAAAATGAGGACAGAGAGCATTTCAGAGTGACAGTTAATAAAAACTTAGTCTGAACACTACCCAAGACAACTGTGCGTGCAAAACGTCTTCCCCGCTTAGGGCAGACTGAAATAGCATGAGAGGCATTACCACAGTAGAAACATAACCCATTGCGCTTTCGAAACTCATGACGCTGTGCCCCAGACACCACTCTATCACACTGCATGGATTCAGAAGCAGGTTCACAAGGCAACACTATTCCACGCATACTTCTCCGCTCACGCAAACGTCTGTCAATTTGAATCGCTAATGACATAGAATCATTGAGACCAGAGGGGACAGGGAATCCCACCATAACATCCTTTACATTATCTGACAGACCCTTCCGAAAAAGGGCCGCCAAAGCGTCGTCATTCCACTTGGTCAGGACTGCCCACCTACGGAATCTCTGACAGTATAACTCAGCGTCATCAAGCCCCTGATTTAATGCCAACAAGGCTTTTTCAGCTTGATCAGTGACATTAGGCTCATCGTACAATAACCCCAAAGCCTGAAAAAATGCATCAACATCACTCAAAACAGGATCCCCAGGTGTCAGGGAAAAAGCCCAATCCTGAGGATCGCCACGCAGGAGAGAGATGACAATTTGAACCTGCTGCGCTGCGTTCCCTGAGGACTTAGATTTTAAGGCAAAAAACAATTTACAATTATTTTTGAAATTCTGAAACTTAGCTCGATCCCCCAAAAACAAATCTGGCATGGGAATCCTAGGTTCCACAACAGGCAACCTAGCAAGATATGCAGCAATACTCTGAACCTCAGTGGCAAGCTGATCCACACGGCCAGACAACCGTGCAAACTCCATTGAGAGAAAAAATCCTCCCCAGCACCCAGAGATACAGAGGAAAAAAAAAAAATGCAACAAACAGAAAAATATCTCTGACAACCGTTTTTTCTTTCACAATATTTTTCCCTTCTGTGAGTACCATACAACTTTAAATTTTGGGCCGGTGATACTGTTGTGTTTCGGTAACTGAGGAGTGCAGGTAAAAAAAGGCAATACACCAGAGCAGTTGGAATCTATGAGATTGCAGTACCCTGACTAACCACCACAACTAGAGGCAGCCGTGGAGCGTTCCTACGTTGGTCCTAGACGCCTCGTCACAGCCTGAGAAACTAACTACACCTAAAGATAGAAATAGGAAAGCTATCTGCCCCGGAGCAGATCCCCAAAGAACATAGAAAGCCCCCAAACATGTAATGGCTGTTAGACAAGAAGAAATACTGACACAGACAGAAAATAGTATGAGCAAACGTTGGGGCCCAAACTAACTAAATAGAAAAGGATAGGAAGGGTACTTACTGCAATTCCAAAAAACCCTGCAAAGCACCAACTCTACTAATTTCAAAAACACCTGAGATCACACGACCTCTACCACCTAAATTAGTTCTCTGGTGTAACAAAATCAAAACAGCAGCCACTGAAGAAACTGGAAAAAGCAAAAGTACAAACATCAGTGGCTGAACTAAACTGAGAGGGCAAAAGCCCCCGGAGGGGACCCTGAAGGCCCCCACAGAAGTGCAGGACAAAATGCAAAAATAAGGCAGAAAAACAAAAAGAAGAAAATGTCTTATCTGTTAGCAGGTGATGCAGACACGACACAGCAGGCTACAAGGGAAACAGGAATCATGGAGTGAGACCAGAACAATTGATCACCGGCAACCCTGATGGGAAGGCGACTCCCTTATATAAGACCAGTCAGTAACACCTGATTCCCACTCCTCACAATCTTCACTGGACAGTCCAGTACCGCTTGTAACCACCAGAGGGAGCCTCTGCTCAGAACTCATTTCAAGTCCATTCACAACAGCAGCCTCTGTATTATAATGCACTCCCCATAGGGAGCCTCTGTAGTATAATGCACCCCCATATGGAGCCTCTGTATTATAATACACTCCCCATAGGCAGCCTCTGTAGTATAATGCACCCCCATATACAGCCCCTGTATTATAATGCACTCCCCATAGGGAGCCCCTGTATTATAATGCACCCCCATTTGGAGCCTCTGCAGTATAATGCACCCAACATTACAAAAATAATAAATCCAGTACTCGCCTCTCTTGCTCCCGGCTCCTCGCTGCTCA
Organism: Oophaga sylvatica; assembly: GCA_033576555.1. Classification (NCBI taxonomy): domain Eukaryota; kingdom Metazoa; phylum Chordata; class Amphibia; order Anura; family Dendrobatidae; genus Oophaga; species Oophaga sylvatica. The sequence continues at coordinate 14,636,770 of JARQOD010000003.1, forward strand.
CTGTTCTCGCTCTCTTGTCCTGACAGCGGACGCCGGGCAGTGACGTCATCGCACCCACTGTCAGACGCTGAGAGGGGGATTATGGTAGAGAAGTCTCTATCAATGCGGTCAGCTGTATCGGCTAGATGCCGATACAGCTGACCCTCCGATGACGGGCAGGAGCCCACTGCTGGTGCAGGGCCCCCCACTGCCTGCTCAGGGGCCCCAGAGCGGCCGGGCAGCAAGGCATGGAGATCAATTCTCCCTACTCTGCCGCAGTGTAACTGTATGGGCGCATGTTGTGTTTCAGTAGCTGAGGAGGACAGGTACAACAGCAGGGCAGCAGAACACCTGAGATGTTGGTAACTGATGGGTTGCAGATTCCTAAACTAACGACACAACTAGAGGTAGCCGTGGAGCGTTCCTACGTTGATCCTAGACGCCTCGTCACAGCCTGAGAGATAACTACACCTAAAGGCAGAAAGATGAAAGCTATCTGCCCCGGAGCAGATCCCCAAAGAAAATAGGAATCCCCCAAACATATAATGGCGGTTAGACAAGATGAAAACACAAACATAGGCAGAAAATAGATTGAGCAAACGCTGGGGCCGCAAGCTGACTAAATAGGATAGGAAAGTAGAGATTACTTTCTGCAACCCAGAAAACCCTACAAAAATCCAACAATTCTGATTACAAAAATACTGAGATCACACAATCTCGCCACCCGCTAAATCAGATCTCAGTGTGAACAAAACCAAGCTGCAGCCGCTGAAAAAAACAGGAAAATGCAAATGAGCAAATAACAGTGGCTGCAGATAAACTGTGAGGAGCTCAGGCCCTAGGAGGGGACCTGGCTGACCTCCACAAAAGTGCAGAAAACAATGCAAAAAGGAAAGCACAAAAAGAAAAGCAAAAAATATCTTATCTGAAAGCAGGAGATGCAGGCAAGACTCCAGCAAACTTCCAAATGAACCAGGAACCTGTCATGTGTGCATTGCCACGAAGATCGTCGCGGTTGCACATTTTGACTTCTCACAGCTGAGCTGCTGTTTCTTTGTGTTTGGCAGCTAGGGAGTTAATTCTGTCTGTGCTCGGTGCTGGGACTGGGTGCAGTTTCTCCCAGCTGCAATTGATTATTTGTTGATTGGTCTCCTTTAAATTTCTGGTTGTCTGCTTGGGGAGTTGCCAGTGAAACCTTCATGCAGACCACAGATAGGAATGAATCTGTATAGACTTTAGTTGTGAGCTCCTTAGTTGTTCTAAGCTCAACTTGGTTATAGTTTATTTCCCATACCATTTATGTTCCTTTGGTGTTTGAGTGTGTATGCAAGCGAGTGTTATCCTGTCTGTCTTATATGTCTAATCTGTGTATTTAGCTAAGATCAGCCCATATCCCTTTGGTGGTAGTCAGGATCCTTCTTAGGACTGATTACAGGGTTCAGGGTCTGATAGGAGACAGGGTTAGGTTGGAGACTTGGACCTCTGAACCATTATCAGTACCTCCAAGGTGAGGGATTAGTTAGGACCCCAGTTTAGGGTCAGGTTAGATCCCGGTCCACCTCTTTCCTGTTTCAGCTCATCAAGTCCTCAAGATTAACCCCGAGTTCAGCAGATATCGTGTCAGGTAAATCTATTCTATACTTACATGCTGATGTTGCTATACTAGTTGTTGTATAGAGTGTTGTTCCTGTATTAATAGTTTACTGACATTGTATACATATCATTAGACAGCGTGACATTTTCACTGGCCATAAAAATTATCTCCAGTTACCATGGATCCAGTAGCCCAGCTGGCTCTGCAGTTGCAGGGATTATCCATGGAGCTGACGGACATTAAGTCCAAAGTTTTGTCTCCCCTGGAGCAAACCAGAGTTGAACCTAAGGTTGCTCTCCCGGACAGGTTCACTGGTGGGCGAGACAAATTTTTCACCTTCCGGGAGGCATGTAAATTGTATTTTCGGCTTCGGCCTCGATCATCAGGGAGTGAGGAGCAGAGAGTGGGAATTGTTATCTCACTTCTGCAAGGGGACCCTCAATCCTGGGCATTTTCCCTTCCTCCGGGATCCCCGGCTCTACTGTCTGTAGATCAATTTTTTACTGCCCTGGGATTGGTATATGATGACCCAGATCGGGTCTCTCTTGCTGAGACAAAATTACGTAAGATACAGCAGGGAGATCGTCCGGCAGAGGAATTTGCTTCTGAGTTTCGTAGATGGGCCACAGATACTCAGTGGAATGACCCAGCTCTTAGGAGCCAGTTTTGTCATGGGCTTTCTGATAAATTAAAAGACGTTTTGGCTCAGTATGAGTCTCCTCCTTCTCTGGAGGCTGCTATGGCCTTAGCTATCCGTACTGATAGACGGCTTCGGGAGAGGGGTGAGGTAACCCCACTCCCTGTTGTTTCTCCACCTACCACTAAAGTCCCTTATGTTGAGGTTCCCCTTGTCTGTTCGGATGAGCCTATGCAGTTGGGAGGGACATCATTTCGTAGGAGGGGATTGGCGGTACGCCGCAGGACTAGAAGATGTTTTTTCTGCGGGAAAGAGGGACATTTTGTTGGAGAATGTCCATCCCGTGCCTTGTTGAGCCAAAAGTCGCCGGAAAACTGTTAATCCCAGGTTGTGTGGTGGACGACAACCTGGGAGTATGTATTTCATCCGCCAGTTCTTCTCAGTTCCTTGTACCAGTGGAGGTGGTAGTTGGTACGAGAGTGGAGAGATTGTCTGTTCTTCTTGATAGTGGTTCCGGGGCTAATCTGGTTGACGCTCAGTTTGCTCAGGCTCAAGGTATGCATCTGAGTGTATTGGTCAAACCGATCCCTATATTCTCCATTGACGCCAGGCCTCTCGGCCAAGGTAGCTTTGTTCATGAGGTTCATAACATTGACCTTCGGGTAGGGGCAATACATAGGGAACAATTATCTTGTTATGTGTTGGAGGGTCTACCTACTCCCATTGTGTTGGGACTTCCTTGGTTGGTTAAACATAACCCTGTGATTAATTGGCAGTCCAGAGAAATAAGCCAATGGGGTGAGTTTTGCAAAAGCAACTGCATGAACACAGTCATCAGTGCGGTCGTGCCTAGTACATTGCCTCCTTTTTTGGAGGATTTTGGGGATGTTTTCTCTGAGGAGGGGTGTCAGGAGTTGCCTCCTCATCGCGTGTATGACTGCTCTATTAATCTCCTTCCTGATGCTAAGTTGCCTAAAGCTAGGTTGTATAATCTTTCTGGTCCTGAGAGGCAGGCTATGAAAGATTATATTTCTGAAAGTCTGGCCAAAGGGCATATTAGACCTTCATCTTCCCCAGTAGCCGCGGGGTTCTTCTTTGTGAAGAAGAAAGATGGAGGCCTACGCCCTTGCTTGGATTTCCGCGAACTTAATCGGATTACTGTTCGAGATCCGTATCCACTCCCTCTTATTCCTGATCTCTTCAATCAAATTGTTGGCGCCAAATGGTTTTCTAAATTGGATCTCAGGGGGGCGTATAATCTGATTAGGATAAAAGAGGGGGATGAGTGGAAAACGGCGTTTAACACGCCGGAGGGACATTATGAGAACCTAGTCATGCCTTTTGGTCTGACTACTGCACCAGCAGTATTCCAACATTTTGTTAATGACATTTTTCGTCACCTTGTGGGGCTGTTTGTGGTTGTATATTTGGACGACATTTTAATTTACTCGCCAGATCTTGTGTCTCATCAGGAGCATGTGAGACAGGTGTTGCAGATCTTGCGAGACAATAAATTATACGCCAAACTGGAGAAGTGTGTAGTTGCCGTACAGGAACTTCAGTTTTTGGGTTTTTTGGTGTCAGCCTCCGGTTTCCGTATGGACCCTGAAAAGGTGAGAGCAGTGCTTGAATGGGATCAGCCAGGGGATCTTAAGGCTCTGCAGCGTTTTTTGGGGTTTGCTAACTACTACCGGAAATTTATTTGTAATTTCTCATCTGTCGTCAAACCTCTCACTGACATGACAAGAAAAGGGACGGATTTTTCTAAATGGTCGGACAAAGCTTGCCAAGCCTTTTCCTCTTTGAAGAAATGTTTTGCTTCGGCACCCGTTCTCATCCAACCAGATGCATCTCAGCCGTTCATTGTGGAGGTGGATGCGTCTGACGTAGGGGTGGGTGCTATATTGTCCCAGGGTCCGTCCCCTGGTAAATGGCATCCGTGCGCTTTTTTTTCTAAGAAATTGTCGTCCGCCGAAAGGAATTATGATATCGGCAATAGGGAACTTTTGGCCATTAAGTTAGCTTTTGAAGAATGGCGTCACTTTTTGGAGGGGGCAGTCCACCCGGTTACCGTTATTACTGATCACAAGAACCTGTTGTATTTGGAATCCGCTAAGCGTCTGAATTCCAGACAAGCTCGATGGTCGTTGTTTTTTACCAGGTTTAATTTTGTCGTCACTTATCGCCCGGGGTCTAAGAATGTAAAGGCTGATGCCTTGTCTCGCAGTTTCCCAGGGGCCGGGAAAACGGATGACCCGAGTCCTATCCTTCAGGAGGGGGTGGTAGTGTCGGCTGTATTTTCTGAGCTTGAGGAGGAGGTGTTAGAGGCTCAGGGGGACGCCCCTGCAGGACCTCCAGGGAGACTGTTTGTCCCAAATCTGTTGAGACAAAAGGTTATTGAGGCACATCATAATTCTGCTCTAGCAGGACATCCAGGGAGTAAGGCTACTTTAGATCTCCTTTCTCGCCGATTTTGGTGGCCTAATGCTAATAAAGATGTTATAACTTTTGTCGCGTCATGTGGGGTGTGTGATCGCTCTAAAACCCCTCATACCCGTCCGTCTGGGACCCTTTTACCCTTGAAACTTCCGGAGCGTCCATGGACTCATTTATCTATGGACTTCATTACGGACCTTCCTCCGTCGTCAGGGAATACTGTCATACTGGTGGTTGTTGACAGGTTCAGTAAGATGGCACATTTCGTTGCTCTTCCTGCACTCCCTAATGCTAAAACTCTGGCGCAGGTGTTCATTAGGGAGATCGTTAGACTTCATGGGTTGCCTTCTGATGTGGTGTCAGATAGGGGGTCTCAGTTTGTGTCCAAATTTTGGAAGGCATTTTGTTTACGTCGGGGGATGCAATTGTCATTTTCCTCGGCTTTGCATCCGCAGACCAATGGTCAGACAGAGCGTCTGAATCAGAGCTTAGAGACATATCTCCGGTGTTTTGTCTCAGAGAACCAAGTGGACTGGTCTTCTTTCTTGCCTCTGGCAGAGTTCGCTCTTAACAACAGGCGGAGCGAGTCCACTGGTAAGTCCCCGTTTTTTGGGGCATATGGTTTTCATCCCCAGTTTTGTACTTTCAATGGGGGGGGCCCTTCTGGGGTTCCTGAGGAGGAGCGTTTCTCGTCGTCACTTGCTGCTGTGTGGAGAGGTGTATTGAATAATCTGAGTGCGATGGGGAACCGTTACAAACGTATGGCTGATAGGAGGAGAGTTTCTGGTCCAGATCTGAATGTGAACGATCTGGTATGGTTGTCTACCAGGAATATAAAACTTAAAGTGCCCTCCTGGAAACTGGGTCCCAGATTCATCGGGCCGTACAGGATCAGTTCCATAATTAATCCTGTGGCATTTCGTCTGGACCTCCCTCCTACGTTTAAAATTCATAATGTGTTCCACAAGTCATTACTTAAAAGGTATGTGGCACCAGTCATACCGTCACCTCTACCTCCTCCTCCTGTGTTGGTCAATGGTAACTTGGAATTTCAAGTATCAAAGATCATTGACTCACGTCTGAATCGCCAGTCCCTTCAGTACTTGGTGCATTGGAAGGGGTATGGTCCAGAGGAGAGGACGTGGGTCCCTGTGTCTGATGTTAATGCAGATCGTTTGGTTCGGACCTTCCACAGAACTCACCCGGGCAGGCCTGGCCCTGAGGGTCCGGAGGCCCCTCGTAGAAGGGGGGGTACTGTCATGTGTGCATTGCCACGAAGATCGTCGCGGTTGCACATTTTGACTTCTCACAGCTGAGCTGCTGTTTCTTTGTGTTTGGCAGCTAGGGAGTTAATTCTGTCTGTGCTCGGTGCTGGGACTGGGTGCAGTTTCTCCCAGCTGCAATTGATTATTTGTTGATTGGTCTCCTTTAAATTTCTGGTTGTCTGCTTGGGGAGTTGCCAGTGAAACCTTCATGCAGACCACAGATAGGAATGAATCTGTATAGACTTTAGTTGTGAGCTCCTTAGTTGTTCTAAGCTCAACTTGGTTAGAGTTTATTTCCCATACCATTTATGTTCCTTTGGTGTTTGAGTGTGTATGCAAGCGAGTGTTATCCTGTCTGTCTTATATGTCTAATCTGTGTATTTAGCTAAGATCAGCCCATATCCCTTTGGTGGTAGTCAGGATCCTTCTTAGGACTGATTACAGGGTTCAGGGTCTGATAGGAGACAGGGTTAGGTTGGAGACTTGGACCTCTGAACCATTATCAGTACCTCCAAGGTGAGGGATTAGTTAGGACCCCAGTTTAGGGTCAGGTTAGATCCCGGTCCACCTCTTTCCTGTTTCAGCTCATCAAGTCCTCAAGATTAACCCTGAGTTCAGCAGATATCGTGTCAGGTAAATCTATTCTATACTTACATGCTGATGTTGCTATACTAGTTGTTGTATAGAGTGTTGTTCCTGTATTAATAGTTTACTGACATTGTATACATATCATTAGACAGCGTGACAGAACCACAATTGAGACAAGAACAATTGATCACCGGCAACCATCATGGGAGGGAACCTCCCTTATATCAGACCAGTCAGTGAACCCAGATTGCCATTCCTCGCTGAAAGGTTCAGTACTATCTGTAACCACCAGAGGGAGCCTCTGCTCAGAAACCATCTCTAGCACATTCATAAAAGTACCCCCCATTGAGGAGGGGTCACCGAACCCTCACTTGTGCAACCAGGCCGATTAGGATGAGCTCGGTGATAGGCACGGATCAGTCTCCTAGCATGGATGTCCGAAGCAAACACCCAAGAAATGTCCTCCTGACCATAACCTCTCCACTTAACCAAATACTGAAGTTTCTGTCTAGAAAAACAAGAATCCAATATTTTCTCAACCACATACTCCAGATTTCCCTCAAACAAAACAGGGTCAGGAGGCGCAGTCATAGGAACCGCTGGCTCGACAAACCTCTTCAATAACGACTTGTGGAACACATTATGGATCTTAAATGTCCCTGGAAGAAGCAAATGGAAGGAAACCGGATTAAGAATCTCCATGATCTTATAAGGTCCAATGAACCTGGGCTTAAACTTTGGAGATGCAACCCTCATAGGGATATTTCTTGAGGACAACCAAACCAAGTCCCCCACTTTAAAAAGAGGACCATCAGTCCTATGCCGGTTGGCAAACCGTTGGGCCTTCTCCTGAGAGAGAGACAACCTCTCCACTACCTGGTCCCAAATCTGCTGCATTCGCTCCACAACAGAGTCAACACCCGGACAGACAGAAGCCTCCGCCTGTCCCGAAGAAAATCGAGGGTGAAACCCAAAATTGCAGAAAAATGGAGACATCAAGGTGGCAGAGCTAGCCCTATTATTAAGAGCAAACTCAGCCAAAGGCAAAAAAGAGACCCAGTCATCTTGATCAGCAGACACAAAACATCTCAAATAAGTCTCCAAGGTCTGGTTTGTTCTCTCGGTTTGTCCATTGGTCTGAGGATGAAAAGCAGAGGAGAAAGATAATTGAACACCAAGTTTAGAACAAAATGTCCTCCAAAATCTGGAAACAAATTGGACTCCTCTGTCAGACACAATGTTCTCCGGAATGCCATGTAACCGAACCACGTGCTGAAGAAACAAAGGCACCAATTCGGAGGAGGAAAGTAACTTAGGTAATGGCACAAGATGTATCAACTTGGAAAACCTATCACAGATTACCCAGATAACGGTCATTCTCTGAGAAACAGGGAGGTCGGAAATAAAATCCATAGAGATATGGGTCCATGGCCTCTTGGGCACAGGTAATGGCATTAACAAACCACTAGAGCGAGAGCAAGGCTTGGAGCGAGATCAACTCCCACAGGACTGCACAAATTCCCTGACGTCACGAGACAAAGTAGGCCACCAAAAGGACCGACTCACCAAGTCTCTGGTACCAAAAATCCCGGGATGACCAGCCAACCCAGAACATTGAATCTCAGACATCACACTCTTCTTCCACTGGTCTGGGACAAACAATTTCCCAATAGGGCAGCGCTCAGGTTTATCCTCCTGACACCCTTCCAAGGCCAGTCTCAAATTGGGCGAGATGGCGGAAAGAACTACACCCTCTTTCAAAATAACAGTAGGATCAGATAACTCAGGAGAGTCCGCAAAGAAACTCCTCGAGAGGGCATCCGCCTTAACATTCTTAGTGCCAGGAAGAAAAGAAACCACAAAATTAAAACGTGTGAAAAACAAGGCCCACCTGGCCTGTCTAGGATTAAGTCGCTTGGCTGATTCCAGATAAACCAGATTCTTATGGTCCGTGAGGACCACCACCTGATGTTTGGCTCCTTCCAGCCAATGTCTCCACTCTTCAAAGGCCCACTTCATGGCCAATAACCCCGATTACCCACGTCATAATTACGTTCAGTTGGAGAAAATTTTCGAGAGAAAAAGGCACAAGGGTTACTCTTAGAGGTCTCTGGATCTCTTTGGGACAAAACGGCACCTGCCCCAATTTCAGAGGCATCAACCTCCACCTGAAACGGTAGAGAAACATCAGGCTGCCGTAGAACAGGAGCAGAAGTGAATCTCTGCTTAAGTTCCTGAAACGCAGAGACTGCCTCAGGAGGCCAATTCACCACATCAGAACCCTTTTTGGTCAAATCAGTCAATGGTTTAACAATACCGGAGAAATTACCAATAAATTTACGATAAAAATTGGCAAAACCCAAAAATCTCTGAAGAGTCTTTAATGAAGTAGGTTGGACCCAATCACAGATGGCCTGAACCTTGACCGGGTCCATTTCAATAACAGACGGAGACAAAATGAATCCCAGAAATGAGACCTTCTGTATGCCAAAAAGACACTTTGATCCCTTCACATACAGTGCATTCTCTCTCAAAATCTGGAACACAGTCCGAACATGTTTCACATGAGAGTCCCAGTCATTGGAAAAAATCAAGATATCATCCAAATAAACAAACAGAAATTTATCCACAAAATCCCTGAAAATATCATTCATGAAGGATTGGAAGAAGGAAGGAGCATTAGTGAGCCCAAAGGGCATCACTAGGTACTCAAAATGCCCCTCTGGGGTATTAAACGCCGTCTTCCATTCATCCCTGTGCTTAATGCGAATAAGGTTATACGCCCCCCTGAGGTCAAGCTTGGTAAACCAACTAGCACTTTTCTCCCTGGAAAACAGGTCAGAAATCAAGGGTAATGGATATTGATACTTCACAGTGATCTTATTCAAGAGACGATAATCAATACACGGCCTCAATGAACCACACAGACACAGACAGAAAATAGAATGAGCAAACGCTGGGGCCCAACCTGTCTAGACAGAAAAGTACAGGAAAGAATTCTGACTGCAATCCAACAAAAACCCTAACAAAAATACCAACACTTCTGATTGCCAAAAAACCTGAGATCACACGATCTCATCCACCTAAATCAGATCTCTGGTGTAACAAAACGCTATTCAGCAAATAAAAATAACAAAGGAGCAAAGCAAAAGTGCAGACACAAACGGAGCACAATTGCAGCGCCAGACCCCCAAAAGGGGACAGGCTGCAGTCCACTGCAAGCAGCAAACCAGCAGAGAAAATCAAACAGAGGAAAAAAAAAACAGCAAACACTTATCTGAAGGAGAGCAGGAAACTAGCAGAGCTTCAAGCAAGACCAAAAGGAACAATTGATAACCGGCAAGGCTACTGGGAACTCAGGCCACTTATATCCTACCATTCAGCGCCAGCTGAAGGCCATTCATTAATCAGTTCATTACCCTCAGCAACCACCGGAGGGAGCCCCAGCTCAGAAGTCGCCTCCAGCATATTCACAACAGGATGCATTATACTGTATGGATCATGGGGGGATGCAATATACTATATGGGACATGGGGTGCTTTATGCTGTATGGAGGACTATGTGGGGCTATTAAAATATCTGAAGGCTTATGTGGGAGTATTTAAACAGTATGCAAACTATTATACAGTGTGAAAATTTGTGCAGGGTCCATCATTCTGTGTGGGGGCAGTATACAATGTGGAGAGGTGTGGGGCCATTATACTACATGGAGGGCTGTGTGGGGGTCACAGTTGGGGAATCATACTCTGTTGGTGTCACCACACTTTTCCGGGACAGTTGCGGGGTACAGTAGCGTCATCTGTGTGTGTGTGTGGAGGGTATTGTGGAGGAATTCACTGTGGGGGTATCTTAGTGTTTGTGGGGCACTTTTGTTGACTTCATACTTTACAAGGGCAATGAAAGGGAAATCTAGGGCTTCAGTAGGATGAAAATTAGAGGGCGCACAGTGGGTGCAGTAATAGGGACGCATACAGGAGCAGCTGCTCAGCATTGGGGTATCAGCAGGATGAGGAGGTTGTGGATAAGTGAAGATGGTGCAGGAAATGAGAGAAGTCAGATGTGTATTTGTTGTAATCAGGGCCGGATTAACGTAGGGGCTGATGGAGCTGCAGCTCCAGGCCCCTTGTTAGAGATAGGCCCATCCGCGGCTGCTCTCTGCTCTCCTCCCTTCCCTGTGCTGCTGACGTCAGCCTGGTGGTGGAGGGGAGGCGAAGAGCCAGGAGAGACTGTGTGCTGGAGGGGGAGGGAGGAGCCAGGAGAGACTGTGTGCTGGAGGGGGAGGAGGAGTCAGGAGAGACTGTGTGCTGGAGGGGGAGGGAGGAGTCAGGAGAGACTGTGTGCTGGAGGGGGAGGGAGGAGCCAGGAGAGACTGTGTGCTGGAGGGGGAGGGAGGAGTCAGGAGAGACTGTGTGCTGGAGGGGGAGGGAGGAGTCAGGAGAGACTGTGTGCTGGAGGGGGAGGGAGGAGTCAGGAGAGACTGTGTGCTGGAGGGGGAGGGAGGAGTCAGGAGAGACTGTGTGCTGGAGGGGGAGGGAGGAGTCAGGAGAGACTGTGTGCTGGAGGGGGAGGGAGGAGCCAGGAGAGACTGTGTGCTGGAGGGGGAGAGAGGAAAGCTGCCGCTGAAAGTACTGTAGGAGAGGAGTCGGCAGCAGCACAGTGTTATCTCATTCACCCAATACAGAAGCAGGATGTAAATGAAGGCAGAACATGTGACCACAGAGCAGCCAGTCACAGCTCACCTTTCACTTGTCCTCATACATGCACTGTCTTCTTCCATCTTTGCCTATTGGCATCCTGCCCTGTGTTCAGTGTCACGTTGTAGTGACGGTCCCTGTCTGGAGGAGAGAGTTAGAGACAGGCAGGCAGAGGTGTGTGTGCTGTTACAAGAATCCCAGCCATATTACAGTGAAAGCAGATGGAGAATCCTGAAGTCTCTGCACAGGTTTGTGTTGTAAAGTGTGTGGTTTCTGATAAATTCCATCAGTAGCATTGAATGGCCCATAGTAATATAGGGCAGCATTGAGAGGCCCTCTCAATGCTGCGCTTATATTACTATGGGCCATGCAATGCTGCGCTATATACTAGAATGGGCCTCTCAATGCTGCCCTATATATACTATGGGCCATTCAATGCTGCGCTATATGGGCCTCCAATGCTGCCCTATATACTATGGGCCATTCAATGCTGCCTATATACTAGAATGGGCCTCTCAATGCTGCCTATATATACTATGGGCCATGCAATGCTGCGCTATATACTATGGGCCTCAATGCTGCCTATATATACTATGGGCTCAATGCTGCCTATATATAGGGCCCTCAATGCTGCCCTATATACTATGGGCTTCAATGCTGCCTATATATACTAGATGGGCCTCTCAATGCTGCCATATACTATGGCCTTCAATGCTGCCTATATACTATGGGCCATCAATGCTGCGCTTATATATATGGGCCTCTCAATGCTGCGCTATATATACTATGGGCCATTCAATGCTGCTATATACTAATGGGCCTCTCAATGCTGCCTATATATACTATGGGCCATTCAATGCTGCGCTATATACTAAATGGGCCTCTCAATGCTGCCTATATATATATGGGCCATTCAATGCTGCGCTATATACTAGAATGGCCTCTCAATGCTGCCTATTATATATGGGCCATTCAATGCTGCGCTATATATATAGATGGGCCTCTAAATGCTGCGCTATATACACTCTGTTCCATTCAATGCTGCACCATATACTAGAATGGGCCTCTCAATGCTGCCCTATATATACTATGGGCCATTCAATGCTGCGCTATATATACTATGGGCCATTCAATGCTGCGCTATATACTAGAATGGGCCTCTCAATGCTGCGCTATATATACTATGGGCCATGCAATGCTACGCTATATACTAGAATGGGCCTCTCAATGCTGCGCTATATATACTATGGGCCATTCAATGCTGCGCTATATACTAGAATGGACCTCTCAATGCTGCCCTATATATACTATGGGCCATTCAATGCTGCCCTATATATACTATGGGCCATTCAATGCTGCCCTATATATACTATGGGCCATGCAATGCTGCATTATATATACTATGGGCCTCTCAATGCTGCCCTATATATACTATGGGCCTCTCAATGCTGCCCTATATACTAAAATGGGCCTCTCAATGCTGCCCTATATATACTATGGGCCATTCAATGCTGCGCTATATACTAGAATGGGCCTCTCAATGCTGCGCTATATATACTATGGGCCATGCAATGCTACGCTATATACTAGAATGGGCCTCTCAATGCTGCGCTATATATACTATGGGCCATTCAATGCTGCGCTATATACTAGAATGGACCTCTCAATGCTGCCCTATATATACTATGGGCCATTCAATGCTGCCCTATATATACTATGGGCCATTCAATGCTGCCCTATATATACTATGGGCCATGCAATGCTATGCTATATACTAGAATGGACCTCTCAATGCTGCATTATATATACTATGGGCCATTCAATGCTGCCCTATATATACTATGGGCCATTCAATGCTGCCCTATATATACTATGGGCCATTCAATGCTGCGCTATATACTAGAATGGACCTCTCAATGCTGCCCTATATATACTATGGGCCATTCAATGCTGCGCTATATACTAGAATGGACCTCTCAATGCTGCATTTTATATACTATGGGCCATTCAATGCTGCCCTATATATACTATGGGCCATTCAATGCTGCCCTATATATACTATGGGCCATTCAATGCTGCGCTATATACTAGAATGGACCTCTCAATGCTGCCCTATATATACTATGGGCCATTCAATGCTGCGCTATATACTAGAATGGACCTCTCAATGCTGCATTATATATACTATGGGCCATTCAATGCTGCCCTATATATACTATGGGCCATTCAATGCTGCGCTATATACTAGAATGGGCCTCTCAATGCTGCATTATATATACTATGGGCCATTCAATGCTGCGCTATATATACTATGGGCCATTCAATGCTGCGCTATATGGGCCTCTCAATGCTGCATTATATATACTATGGGCCATTCAATGCTGCGCAACTATGGGCCATTCAATGCTGCATTATATATACTATGGGCCATTCAATGATGCGCAACTATGGGCCATTCAATGCTGCATTATATATACTATGGGCCATTCAATGCTGCGCTATATATACTATGGGCCATGCAATGCTGCGCTATATATACTATGGGCCATGCAATGCTGCGCTATATATACTATGGTCCATTCTATGCTGCGCTATATATACTATGGGCCATTCAATGTTGTTCTATATACTAGAATGGGCCTCTCAATGTTGCCCTATATATACTATGGGCCATTCAATGCTGCGCTATATGCTAGAATGGGCCTCTCAATGTTGCCCTATATTACTATGGGACATTCAATGCTGCACCATATACTAGAATGGGCCAGGAGCGTTTAAATGCCCTCTCTCTGTTATGTATTGAAAATAGATTGCTGAATGAGCTTAATCTTGATTCTACAATTGAGGAATTTGCAAGCATAACATAACAGACTTTCTATATCCACTGTATTTATATTAGGCATGTATCATATATTTACTTTGTTTATATATTTTACGTTACATTTTGGCCTTTGTGAATTGCCGTGTTTGGCCCCACCCCTTGCCCCGCCCCTTCAGCTCCAGGCCCATCATGTTCTTAATCTGACCCTGGTTGTAATCTCTACAGACGAGTCCTGGCTGGAGAAGTTGTCATGTCTGTCTGGGCCAGATGGAAAACAGTGAATGACTTCACCAGAAAGATCGCCAGCTGTAAGTCGCCATCTATATCTGTGCAGTAATCTCTTATATGTTCTGCAGGGCTGGTATCTACCACTGTCACCATAAGGCGGGAATATCAATGTTTGGCTTTGTATGGAGATTATTTTCAGTAACAGCGCAGTAATATGCTGTGGTTCTCCTACATCCACTATTAGGGTGCGTCACCATAGTTGTAATCAGGGTTACATGGTAAGGGGCCCCCTCAGAAGTTTCGCCCCCCCCTTAATCAAACCCCTAGCTACGCCTTACAATTATCTTGGTTGATGAACTCCGTCTTGTGGTTTTTGTTTTAATTTGTATTTGTAGTTTTCCGTTAATTATATTTTCGTGCTCCGGGGCGGGCAGAGCTGTAGGCGGGGACTGTGGGCGGGGCTTTATTTGGCGCTCTGCTTACATATTCATCTGTATGGCTTATGATAGGTCACTGATCCTTCCTTAACCTGCCCCCTATTTTACATACTGCTTATAATTGTGTTAGTTTTGAAAAAAATTGAACTTCAGCAAAATGGCGCCATCACATGCGCAGTAGCATCTAACACTTGCTGATAGTTGCCCATTGTGCTGCAGCCAAATTTTTTTTCCTCCAAGAAAATGGCGCCATCGCTTGCGCAGTAGCATCTATCGCTTGCTATTCACTGTGTGGTAAAATTAATAAGGCAGTTTATTCTTCAGGTCAGTACAATTACAGTGATACCAGTTATATCTTTTTTTAATGTGTTGGCGCTTTTACACAAAAAATATTTTAAAGAAAAAAAAAATATTTTTGCGTCACTTTATTCTGCGAGCTATAACTTTTGTATTTTTCCGCTGATGATACTGTATGGCGGCTCGTTTTTTGCAGGACAAGATGACGTTTTCAGCGGTGCCATGTTTACTTACATTGGTCTTTTTGATTGCGTTTTATTGCACTTTTTGTTCGGAGCTAAAGCACTGTTTTTTGCCTTGCTTTTTAACTAATGTTTTTTACGGTGTTCACTAAAGGGGTTAACTAGCTTGACAGTTTCATAGATGGGGTCATTCTGGATGAAATATGTGTACTTTTTTTTTCTTTTCTATGTCATAAAATGATTATTTTGTAATTTTTTTAAAATATACATTTTTACTATTTTTTTCCTTTGTTACTTGGTCTCACTATGGGACTTTCACTTTCACAGCTCTGATCACAGTTATATAGCAAAGAAAGGCCGGAGCATTGCTAGGCTTCATACCTGTCAGTGCTGCACTGCACATAACTAACTTCCTAGCTATGGGGACGACACCGAGTCACCACTGCAACCATCGGCACCATGCGGGGGCATCGATCGTAGGACAGAGGGAGCCCCCTTCCTCTCCCTGCCTTCTAAATTTAGAGGGTTAAACTGCAGGGAGCGGTGTGGGCTCCGTTCCTGCCAGTGATTGCCTGGTATCAGCTGTCAATTCAGCTGAGCACGTGGTGACGATCACGCGCACACAGCTCCAGGACATATCCATACCAAATCTGTGATGTCGGAAAGTCAAACCTCCAATTCCTCAATTTCCCTGACTCCGACTCCACAGCACTGGTCACTACTGAGCATGTGCATAAAGTGCAGCACAGATTCATCTCATCTCTGACCCCACAGCACTGGTCACTACTGAGCATGTGTATAAAGTGCAGCACAGATTCATCTCATCTCTGACCCCACAGCACTGGTCACTACTGAGCATGTGCATAAAGTGCAGCACAGATTCATCTCATCTATGACCCCACAGCACTGGTCACTACTGAGCATGTACATAAAGTGCAGCACAGATTCATCTCATCTATGACCCCACAGCACTGGTGTTATGATTCGGTAGCTGAGGAGTGCAGGCAAAAAGGCAATACACCAGAGCAGTTGGAATCTATGAGATTGCAGTACCCTGACTAACCACCACAACTAGAGGCAGCCGTGGAGCGTTCCTACGTTGGTCCTAGACGCCTCGTCACAGTATGAGAAACTAACTACACCTAAAGATAGAAATAGGAAAGCTATCTGCCCCGGAGCAGAACCCCAAAGATAATAGCAAGCCCCCAAACATGTAATGGCGGTTAGACAAGACGAAATACTGACACAGACAGAAAATAGTATGAGCAAACGTTGGGGCCCAAACTAACTAAATAGAAAAGGATAGGAAGGGCACTTACTGCAATCCAAAAAAAACCCTGAAAGCACCAACTCTACTAATTTCAAAAACACCTGAGATCACACGACCTCTACCACCTAAATTAGCTCTCTGGTGTAACAAAATCAAAACAGCAGCCACTGAAAAAACTGGAAAAAGCAAAAGTACAAACATCAGTGGCTGAACTAAACTGAGAGGGCAAAAGCCCCCTGAGGGGACCCAGAAGGCCCCCACAGAAGTGCAGGACAAAATGCAAAAATCAAGCACAGAAACAAAAAGAAGAAAATGTCATATCTGTTAGAAGGAAATGCAGACACGACACAGCAGGCTACAAGGGAAACTGGAATCAAGGATTCAGACCAGAACAATTGATCACCGGCAACCCTGATGGGAAGGTGACTCCCTTATATAAGACCAGTCAGTAACACCTGATTCCCAGTCCTCACAATCTTCACTGAACAGACCAGTACCGCTTGTAACCACCAGAGGGAGCCTCTGCTCAGAACTCATCTCAAGCCCATTCACAACAGTACCCCCCCCTTGAGGAGGGGTCACCGAACCCTCATTTGAGCAACCAGGTCGGTCAGGATGAGTTCTATGATACGCACGGATGAGTCTCCTAGCATGGATGTCCGAAGCAAACACCCAAGAATTGTCTTCCTGACCATAACCTCTCCACTTAACCAAATACTGGAGTTTCCGTCTAGAAAAACGAGAATCTAATATTTTCTCAACCACATACTCCAGATTGCCCTCAACCAAAACAGGGTCAGGAGGCACAGCAGCAGGAACCACTGGCTCAACAAACCTCTTCAACAAGGACTTGTGGAACACGTTATGGATCTTAAATGTCCCTGGAAGAAGCAAACGAAAAGAAACAGGATTAAGAATCTCCATGATCTTATAAGGTCCAATGAACCTAGGCTTAAATTTAGGAGATGCTACTCTCATAGGAATATTTTTTGAGGACAACCAGACCAAGTCCCCTACTTTAAACCGAGGACTATCAGTCCTATGCCGGTTAGCAAACCGCTGGGCCCTCTCCTGAGAGAGGGACAACCTCTCCACTACCTGGTCCCAAATCTGTTGCATACGCTCCACAACAGAGTCAACACCCGGACAGACAGAATCCTCCGTCTGTCCCGAAGAAAATCGAGGGTGAAACCCAGAATTACAGAAAAATGGAGACATCAAAGTGGCAGAGCTAGCCCTATTATTAAGAGCAAACTCAGCCAAAGGCAAAAAAGAAACCCAGTCATCCTGATCAGCAGACACAAAGCATCTTAGATAAGTCTCCAATGTCTGGTTTGTTCTCTCAGTTTGACCATTGGTCTGAGGATGAAACACCGAGGAGAAAGACAATTGAACACCAAGTTTAGAACAAAAGGTCCTCCAAAATCTGGAAACAAACTGGACTCCTCTGTCAGACACAATGTTCTCAGGAATGCCGTGTAAACGAACCACGTGCTGAAGGAACAAAGGCACCAATTCAGAGGAGGAAGGCAACTTAGGCAATGGCACAAGATGTATCATCTTGGAAAACCTATCACAAATCACCCAAATGGCGGTCATTCTCTGAGAAACAGGAAGGTCGGAAATGAAATCCATAGAGATATGGGTCCATGGTCTCTTGGGCACAGGCAATGGCATCAACAAACCACCAGAGCGAGAGCAAGGCTTGGAGCGAGAGCAAGTCCCGCAGGACTGCACAAATTCCCTGACATCACGAGACAAGGTAGGCCACCAAAAGGACCGACTAACCAAGTCTCTGGTACCAAAAATTCCGGGATGCCCAGCCAACGCGGAACAATGAATCTCAGACATCACACTCTTTTTCCACTGGTCCGGGACAAACAATTTTCCAACAGGGCAGCGCTCGGGCCTATCCTCCTGACACCCCTCCAGAGCAAGTCTCAAATTGGGTGAGATGGCGGAAAGAACTACACCCTCTTTCAAAATAACAGAAGGATCAGATAACTCAGGAGAGTCCGCAAGGAAACTCCTCGAGAGAGCATCCGCCTTAACATTCTTAGTGCCAGGAAGAAAGGAAACCACAAAATTAAAACGTGTGAAAAACAAGGCCCACCTGGCCTGTCTAGGATTGAGTCGCTTGGCAGATTCCAGATAAACCAGATTCTTATGGTCCGTAAGGACCACCACCCGATGTTTGGCTCCCTCCAGCCAATGTCTCCACTCTTCAAAAGCCCACTTCATGGCCAATAACTCCCAATTACCCACGTCATAATTACGTTCAGTAGGAGAAAATTTTCGAGAGAAAAAGGCACAAGGGTTACTTTTAGAGGTCTCTGGATCTTTTTGGGACAAAACGGCACCTGCCCCAATTTCAGAGGCATCAACCTCCACCTGAAATGGCAGAGAAACATCAGGCTGCCGTAGAACAGGAGCAGAAGTGAATCTCTGCTTAAGTTCCTGAAATGCAGAGACTGCCTCAGGAGGCCAATTCACCACATCAGAACCCTTTTTGGTCAAATCAGTTAATGGTTTAACAATAACTGAGAAATTACCAATAAATTTACGATAAAAATTGGCAAAACCCAAAAATCTTTGAAGAGCCTTTAATGAAGTAGGTTGGACCCAATCACAGATGGCCTGAACCTTGACCGGGTCCATTTCAATAACAGATGGGGACAAAATGAATCCCAGAAATGAGATCTTCTGTACGCCAAAAAGACACTTTGATCCCTTCACATACAGAGCATTCTCTCTCAAAATCTGGAATACAGTTCGAACATGTTTCACATGAGTCCCAGTCATTGGAAAAAATCAAAATATCATCCAAATAAACAATCAGAAATTTATCCACAAAATCCCTGAAAATGTCATTCATGAAGGACTGGAAGACAGAAGGAGCATTAGTGAGCCCAAAGGGCATCACAAGGTACTCAAAATGCCCCTCCGGGGTATTGAATGCCGTCTTCCATTCGTCCCCGTGCTTAATGCGAATAAGGTTATATGCCCCCCTGAGGTCAAGCTTGGTAAACCAAGTAGCGTTTTTCACCCTGGAAAACAGGTCAGAAATCAAGGGTAACGGGTATTGATATTTCACAGTAATATTGTTCAAAAGACGATAATCAATACACGGCCTTAATGAACCATCCTTTTTGGCCACAAAGAAAAAACCGGCACCTAAGGGTGAAGAGGATGGTCTGATATGACCTTTCTCCAATGACTCCTTGATATAAGACCGCATAGCGTCATGTTCAGGTACAGACAAGTTAAAAAGGCGACCTTTAGGGAATTTACTACCAGACACTAATTCAATAGCGCAGTCATAGCTCCTATGGGGAGGCAAGGATGCAGATTTACTTTCGCTAAACACATCAGAAAAATCAATCAAAAAGTCAGGAACATCCTGAGCCTGGGGGAGGCAGAAAAAACAGGAGTGTTGGTATTAACACATTGGCAGCCCCAACTAGTTACAGACACAGATTTCCAATCCAAAACAGGATTATGAGACTGTAACCAAGGGATACCCAGTACGATAATATCATGCAGATTATACAGAACCAAAAATTTGCAGCACTCTTGATGATCAGGTTCCACCCTCATTATAACCTGAGTAGAGAACTGAGGTTTATTCTCAGCCAAAGGGGTAGAATCGATCCCCAGAAGGGGAATAGACTTCTGTAGGGGTATCAAGGGAAACCCACAACGTTTAGCAAAATCATAATCCATCAGGTTAATAGCTGCTCCAGAATCAATGAAAGCCTGAGCAGAAAATGAGGACAGAGAGCATATCAGAGTGACAGTTAGTAAAAACTTAGTCTGAACACTACGCAAGACAACTGAGCGTGCAAAATGTCCTCCCCGCTTAGGGCAGACTGAAATAGTATGAGAGGCATCACCACAGTAGAAACATAACCCATTGCGCTTTCGAAACTCATGACGCTGTGCCCCAGACACCACTCTATCACACTGCATGGATTCAGAAGCAGGTTCACAAGGCAACACTATTCCACGCATACTTCTCCGCTCACGCAAACGTCTGTCAATTTGAATCGCTAATGACATAGAATCATTGAGACCAGAGGGGACAGGGAATCCCACCATAACATCCTTTACATTATCTGACAGCCCCTTCCGAAAAAGGGCCGCCACAGAACACTGTTATGATTCGGTAGCTGAGGAGTGCAGGCAAAAAGGCAATACACCAGAGCAGTTGGAATCTATGAGATTGCAGTACCCTGACTAACCACCACAACTAGAGGCAGCCGTGGAGCGTTCCTACGTTGGTCCTAGATGCCTCATCACAGCCTGAGAAACTAACTACACCTAAAGATAGAAATAGGAAAGCTATCTGCCCCGGAGCAGAACCCCAAAGATAATAGCAAGCCCCCAAACATGTAATGGCGGTTAGACAAGACGAAATACTGACACAGACAGAAAATAGTATGAGCAAACGTTGGGGCCCAAACTAACTAAATAGAAAAGGATAGGAAGGGCACTTACTGCAATCCCAAAAAAACCCCTGAAAGCACCAACTCTACTAATTTCAAAAACACCTGAGATCACACGACCTCTACCACCTAAATTAGCTCTCTGGTGTAACAAAATCAAAACAGCAGCCACTGAAAAAACTGGAAAAAGCAAAAGTACAAACATCAGTGGCTGAACTAAACTGAGAGGGCAAAAGCCCCCTGAGGGGACCCAGAAGGCCCCCACAGAAGTGCAGGACAAAATGCAAAAATCAAGCACAGAAACAAAAAGAAGAAAATGTCATATCTGTTAGAAGGAAATGCAGACACGACACAGCAGGCTACAAGGGAAACTGGAATCAAGGATTCAGACCAGAACAATTGATCACCGGCAACCCTGATGGGAAGGTGACTCCCTTATATAAGACCAGTCAGTAACACCTGATTCCCAGTCCTCACAATCTTCACTGAACAGACCAGTACCGCTTGTAACCACCAGAGGGAGCCTCTGCTCAGAACTCATCTCAAGCCCATTCACAACAACTGGTCACTACTGAGCACGTGCATAAAGTGCAGCACAGATTCAGCTCATCTATGACCCCACAGCACTGGTCACTACTGAGCATGTACATAAAGAGCAGCACAGAATCATCTTATCTCTGACCCCACAGCACTGGTTACTACTGAGCATGTGCATAAAGTGCAGCACAGATTCATCTCAGCTCTGACCCCACAGCACTGGTTACTACTGAGCATGTGTATAAAGTGCATCGCAGATTCATCTCATCTCTGACCCCACAGCACTGGTCACTACTGAGCATGTGCATAAAGTGCAGCACAGATTCATCTCATCTATGACCCCACAGCACTGGTCACTACTGAGCATGTGCATAAAGTGCAGCACAGATTCATCTCATCTCTGACCCCACAGCACTGGTCACTACTGAGCATGTGCATAAAATGCAGCACAGATTCATCTCATCTCTGACCCCACAGCACTGGTCACTACTGAGCATGTGCATAAAGTGCAGCACAGATTCATCTAATCTCTGACCCCATAGCACTGGTTACTACTGAGCATGTGCATAAAGTGCAGCACAGATTCATCTAATCTCTGACCCCATAGCACTGGTTACTACTGAGCATGTGCATAAAGTGCAGCACAGATTCATCTCATCTCTGACCCCATAGCACTGGTCACTACTGAGCATGTGCATAAAGTGCAGCACAGATTCATCTCATCTCTGACCCCACAGCACTGGTCACTACTGAGCATGTGCATAAAGTGCAGCACAGATTCATCTCATCTCTGACTCCACAGCACTGGTCACTACTGAGCATTTGCATACAGTGCAGCGCAGATTCATCTCAAATAAAAGCTGAGATCCTTAGATCAGGAACAGAAATTTATAAGACTGTACTGTTTCAGTTATTTTGATAGATTTTCAGACATACATGGACATTCATGTAATTGTATGTATTTAGCATCATCTATTGTATTTGTTATACTTTGCTGCCATCTACTGGCCATTGTTTGTATTGCACACTAATATTTGTTATGGTGTTTCCCATAATACTTCTCTGCCTAAAGCTCCTCCTTTCTTTGGCTGGCTTTTCCTGTTTTGTACTTAGAGATTTGTGATCACACCCTTCAGATACATCTCGTCCATGTATATCGGTGGCAGACTAGTAACAAGAGACCTAAGTCTACAGTTCTGTGTGTATATGCATTGTCTGCTAGCAAGTCTTAATCGTCTACCATCTTGGCTAAAGCATGTCCACGAAAAGCACCGTGGACCCATCTGCAAGTGAAACACATCAAGTTCCTGAAACCATAGATGCTACAGGAGCAGAGTCCGCACTTACTGCAGAACAAGATGTACAATCCAAACGTGTAGCCAGGCCGACACAAAAGGCCAGAGAGAACTTTGAGATTACTAGAAATGAGTTCCAGGATAGCCTAGAACATTTATGGGGCAGAGTTGATCATGATTTAGCAGTTCTTCCACGCTCTCACAGCGACGCCGCAGATTTAACTGCCAAATTGAAGAGTTTATCTGCCGCCTATGATCGCTACCAGAGACTGTCTGCAAGGTATATAACATTCCTGAGTAGGTGTAACATGGAAGATGCCTCAGCAGAACTAGCTGAAAGAGAAACTCTTCTCCAAGAAAAGACAGCATTAGTGCGAGATGCCCAAGATAAAGCAGAACCCCGCATCGCTCACCTTCAGTCGACCAGAAGCACATCTTTGTCTTCCAGATCATTTCACTCCAGGAAATCAACATTGTCCGACAAGATACTGGAGATCCGTACTGCTGCAGAGGAAGCTAGAGTAAAAAGCTCCTGTGCAAAAAGGGAGACTGAAGTGGAAGTAGAAGCTCAACGAAACAGAATGGAAGCTCAGAGGAAATTAAAAATACTCCAAGCAGAAAAGGAAGAAGCAACAGCCCATGCTAAACTGAAGGTTCTGGAACAAGCATTGGGACAAGAAGAAAATTTGGATTGCAGCAGAAATGGAAGACCAGTTGATCGCACTTCTAACTACGTACTAAGTCATTTAAAATCTGCACCAGCACCACCTCCAGTTTCTAACACCGATGCACCCGCAAATCAAGAAATATCGCCACCTATTGCCGACAAGGTAACTTCCAGCATTAACTCGCAATTTAGGCCACAACCAGCAGAACCTATAGAGACTACATCGCAGTTTAACCCTTATGCCACATAATTTCGTCCTGATTTGTCGCAGTCATATAAGCCAGAGAACTTACATCCCCTAAGGATACCACAAGTTCATCCTATAACAATGACCGGGAGATCGGACATGTCTGACTTCGCCAGATACATGATTCGCCGGGAGTTGATAAACATTAGTCTTTCGAAGTTTGATGATCGTGCCGAGAATTATAGAGCATAGAAATCGAGCTTTCAAGCAGTGATCCAAGACCTTAATCTCACTGGCATAGAACAACTGGATTTGCTCGATAACTGGTTAGGCCCTGAATCAGCAGAGCGCATAAAGACAATAAGGGCAGTTCATGTGGATTATTCTGATGCAGGTCTTATTGCAGCCTGGGAAAGACTGGAACAAACCTACGGCAGCTCAGAAGCCATAGAAGGTGCCTTATTTAAAAGATAGCAAACTTTCCCAAAGATAACTAACAAGGACAATAGGAAACTTCAAGATCTGAGCGACCTGCTAAAGGAAATAGAATTGGCAAAATTAGACCCAAGTCTCTCAGGACTGAGCTACCTAGATACGGCTCATGGCGTTAATCCAATAGTGTCCAAGTTGCCACACAGCATGCAGGATAAATGGGCAGACCACGGCTCACGGTATAAAAGGCAGCATGATGTCTTGCACAAGGAAAGACTAGAAGCAATGGGATGAAACTGAATAGGAGGAGACACAGATTAGATATTAGAAAAAACTTTTTGACAGTTAGGATGATCAATGAGTGGAACAGGCTGCCACGAGAGGTGGTGAGTTCTCCTTCAATGGAAGTCTTCAAACAGAGGCTGGACTGACATCTATCTGGGATGATTTAGAGAATCCTGCTTTGAGCAGGGGGTTGGACCAGATGGCCTAGGAGGTCCCTTCCAACTCTACCATTCTATGATTCTATGTGTCCTTTCCCCCTTTTTCCCATTTTTCCAGGTTCATCAGTGAACAAGCTCGGAAGAAGAATGATCCCAGCTTCAACTTCACTGAGCTTACTCCACCAGCATCATCATCATCTACAAGGTATGATAACACTGCCAAATATAGAGACTTAAGGAACACAGTGTCTGTGAGAAAGACTGACGTTCAACTTACTACACCAGCCTTCACTAAAACAAATAATGTTACTTCGAAGGCCATGGACAGTAATCATATGTGCCCTATCCACAAAAGGCCTCACCCGCTTAAAGAATGCCGTGGATTCAGAACAAGGACTTTGCAGGAGCGTAAAGATACCCTCAAGGAGCTTGGGATATGTTATAAGTGTTGCGCCTCCTCAGACCACCTCGCTAAGGACTGTAGGGCCCCTATTAGGTGCATTGCATGTAACAGTGATAAACACGTCACAGCCTTGCATCCCCCGCCAGTTCCATACAACTTGCAACCTTCTGCGACACCCAATCCTGCCCAAAAGCATGGCAGGGAGCTACAAGTTCCTGATCCTACTACAACTGATGTTTCCTCCTCATGTATTGAGGTATGTGGAGAAGGGACTGGTCCTAAATGCTGTGCCAAGGTGTGTCTGGTTAAGGTCTATCCAGAAGGACAACCTGATAAGGCCTTCAGAATATATGCCATAATAGAAGAGCAAAGTAACCGATCTCTAGCAAGACCCAAATTCTTTGAGATCTTTAACATAAAAGGACAAACAACTCCATACACTCTCAACACCTGCTCCGGTCGTATTGAGACTTCTGGCAGGAGAGCCTCTGGGTACATAGTCTCTTCAATCAAAGGAAACGAGCATATACCTTTGCCAACTCTAATTGAATGTGACCAGATACCTGATAACAGAGAGGAGATTCCCACTCCGGAAGCTGCGCTTCATCATCACCATTTGAAGCACCTGACTAAAGAAATCCCTCCTCTGGACATGAATGCTGATATTCTAGTCCTACTCGGGAGAGACATTCTGAAGGTCCACAAGGTGCGGCAACAATGTAACGGCCCAGATGATGCTCCATACGCCCAAAAACTCGACCTAGGCTGGGTAATCGTGGGCGATGTATGTTTGGATAGGAGTCACAAGGCATCTAAAGTCAACGCCTGTAAAACGTATGTGCTCCAAAATGGTCGCGCAACTCACTTTAAGTCATGCTCTCATCACTACGACGTGAAAGAAAGGTTCTTTGATTGCATCCAAGAGCCTGACATCATTCCTACTCCCTATGGTGACGACTTAGGGAGAACAGTGTTTCACACAACAAAAGACGACAACAAAGTCACCTTATCCACAGAAAACAAGGAGTTTCTCAAAATAATGGACGGTGGATTCTTCAAAAACGAATCTGACCGCTGGGTTGCTCCCTTACCCTTCAAGGCTTCACGGACCAGGCTTCCTAACAACAGAGATCAGGCCTTATCTAGATTCATCTCATTGCAGAGAACGTTGAGGAACAAGCCTGAAATGAAGGGACATTTCATAGCCTTTATGGATAAGATATTTCGCAATGACCACGCAGAGCTAGCTCCACCATTGCAAACTGATGAAGAATGCTGGTATCTACCTTCCTTTGGAATATATCATCCAAGAAAGCCGAAACACATCAGAGTAGTGTTCGATTCAAACGCCAAACATGACGGCATATCTCTGAATGACGTTCTCCTCACTGGACCGAATCTAACTAATAACCTGGTGGGAGTGCTCATGAGATTCACAAAGGAACCGGTCGCTATCACCGCCGACATCGAACAAATGTTCTATTGTTTCGTTGTGCTGCAAGAGCACAGAGATTATCTCCGTTTTCTATGGCACCGCGACAATGACACCAGCAAAGAAATTGTTGAATACCGCATGAAAGTGCACGTGTTCGGAAACAGTCCTCCTGCAGTCGCTACGTATGGTCTGCGTAGGACCGCCTCCGAGTTCGCGAAAGATGCCCAACAGTTAGTTGAAAAAGACTTCTACGTGGACGACGGTCTTAAATCCCTGCCCACAGTGGAAGAAGCCATAGATCTGCTCAAACGGACACAAGGTATGCTTTCTAAAGCTCATTTGAGATTGCATAAAATTGCCTCCAATAGTACTGTTGTCATGCAAGCCTTTCATCCGAATGATCATGCTGCTGAATTTAGGGACTTGAATCTAGGCCTGGACAACCCACCTGTCACGCGGTCTTATGATATGTGTACGATGTCAGTAAACTATTCTTAAAAGAACAACACTCTATACAACATATAGATTAGCAACATCAGCATGTAAATAAAGAATAGATTTACCTGACACGATATCCGTTGAACTCAGGGTTAATCTTGAGGACTTGATACACTGTCACAGGAAAGAGGAGGACCGGGGGTCTAACCTGACCCTAAACTGGGGTCCTAACTAATCCCTCACCTTGGAGGTACTGATAATGGTTCAGAGGTCCAAGTCTCCAGCCTAACCCTGTCTCCTATCAGTCCCTGAACCCTGTAATCAGTCCTAAGAAGGATACTGATTACCACCAAAGGGATATGGGCTGATCTCTGCTAAATACACAGATTAGACATATAAGACAGACTGGAGAAAACACAGACTTGCATACACACTCAAACACAGAAGGAACATAAATGATCTGGGATATTAAACTCTAAGCAAGGTGAGCTTAAAACAACTAAGGAGCTCTTTAACTTAAGTCTATACAGATACAATCCTATCTGTGGTCTGCATGAAGAATTTCACTGGCAACTCCCAACACAGACAACCAGAGATTTAAAGGAAACCAATCAACAAATAATTAATTGCAGCCGGGAGAAACTGCACCCAGTCCCAGAACTGAGCACAGACAGAATTAACTCCCTAACTGCCAAACACAAAGAAACAGCAACTCAGCTGTGAGAAGTCAGAATGTGCAACCGCGACGATCTTCGTGGCGATGCACACATGACAGTACCCCCCCTTCTACGAGGGGCCTCCGGACCCTCAGGGCCAGGTTTGCCCGGGTGAGTTCTGTGGAAGGTCCGCACCAAACGATCTGCGTTAATGTCAGACGCAGGAACCCACGTCCTCTCCTCTGGACCATACCCCTTCCAATGCACCAAGTACTGAAGGGACCGGCGATTCAGACGTGAGTCAATGATCTTTGACACTTGAAACTCCAAGTTACCATTGACCACCACTGGAGGAGGAGGTAGAGGTGATGGTATGACTGGTGCCACGTACCTCTTAAGTAATGACTTGTGGAACACATTGTGGATTTTAAACGTAGGAGGGAGGTCCAGACGAAATGCCACAGGATTAATTATGGAACTGATCCTGTACGGCCCGATGAATCTGGGGCCCAGCTTCCAGGAGGGAACTTTAAGTTTTATATTCCTGGTAGACAACCATACCAGATCGTTCACATTAAGATCTGGACCAGAAACTCTCCTCCTATCAGCCATACGTTTATAACGGTTCCCCATAGCACTCAGATTATTCAATACACCTCTCCACACTGAAGCAAGTGACGACGAGAAACGCTCCTCCTCAGGAACCCCAGAAGGGCCCCCCCCATTGAATGTACAAAACTGGGGATGAAAACCATATGCCCCAAAAAACGGGACTTACCAGTGGACTCGCTCCGCCTGTTGTTAAGAGCGAACTCTGCCAGAGGCAAGAAAGAAGACCAGTCCTCCTGGTTCTCTGAGACAAAACACCGAAGATAAGTCTCTAGGCTTTGATTCAGACGCTCTGTCTGACCATTGGTCTGCGGATGAAAAGCCGAGGAAAATGACAATTGCATCCCCCGACGTAAACAAAATGCCCTCCAAAACTTGGAC
Source organism: Oophaga sylvatica (assembly GCA_033576555.1). Lineage (NCBI taxonomy): Eukaryota > Metazoa > Chordata > Amphibia > Anura > Dendrobatidae > Oophaga > Oophaga sylvatica. The sequence continues at coordinate 14,665,126 of JARQOD010000003.1, forward strand.
ACAAACTGAGACCCCCTATCTGACACCACATCAGAAGGCAACCCATGAAGTCTCACAATCTCCCCAATGAACACCTGCGCCAGAGTTTTAGCATTAGGGAGGGCAGGAAGAGCAATGAAATGTGCCATCTTACTGAACCTGTCAACAACCACCAGTATGACAGTCTTCCCTGACGACTGAGGAAGGTCCGTGATGAAGTCCATAGACAAATGAGTCCATGGACGCTCCGGAAGTTTCAAGGGTAAGAGGGTCCCAGACGGACGGGTATGAGGGGTCTTAGAGCGAGCACAAACCCCACAGGACGCGACAAAAGTTAAAACATCTTTATTAACGTTAGGCCACCAAAACCGGCGAGAAAGGAGATCTAAAGTAGCCTTACTCCCTGGATGTCCTGCTAAAGCAGAATTATGATGTGCCTCAATAACCTTTTGTCTCAACTGATTTGGGACAAACAGTCTCCCTGGAGGTCCTGCAGGGGCGTCCCCCTGAGCCTCTAACACCTCCTCCTCAAGCTCAGAACATACAGCCGACACTACCACCCCTCCTGAAGGATAGGAATCGGGTCATCCATTTTCCCGGCCCCTGGGAAACTGCGAGACAAGGCATCCGCCTTAACATTCTTAGATCCAGGGTGATAAGTGACAACAAAATTAAACCTGGTAAAAAACAACGACCATCGAGCTTGTCTGGAATTCAGACGCTTAGCAGATTCCAAATACAGCAGGTTCTTGTGATCAGTAATGATGGTGACCGGGTGGACTGCCCCCTCCAAAAAGTGACGCCATTCTTCAAAAGCCAACTTAATGGCCAAAAGTTCCCTATTGCCGATATCATAATTCCTTTCGGCGGACGACAATTTTTTAGAAAAGAAAGCGCACGGATGCCATTTACCAGGGGACGGACCCTGGGACAATATTGCACCCACCCCTACGTCAGACGCGTCCACCTCCACAACGAACGGCTGTGATGCATCTGGTTGGATGAGAACGGGTGCCGAAGCAAAACATTTTTTCAAAGAGGAAAAAGCTTGGCAAGCTTTGTCCGACCATTTAGAAAAATCCGTCCCTTTTCTTGTCATGTCAGTGAGAGGTTTGACAACAGATGAGAAATTACAAATAAATTTCCGGTAGTAGTTAGCAAACCCCAGAAAACGCTGCAGAGCCTTAAGATCCTCTGGCTGATCCCATTCAAGCACTGCTCTCACCTTTTCAGGGTCCATACGGAAACCGGAGGCTGACACCAAGAAACCCAAAAACTGAAGTTCCTGTACGGCGAATACACACTTTTCCAGTTTGGCGTATAGTTTATTGTCTCGCAAGATCTGCAACACCTGTCTCACATGCTCCTGGTGAGACACAAGATCTGGTGAGTAAATTAAAATGTCATCCAAATATACGACCACAAACAGCCCCACCAGATGACGAAAAATGTCATTAACAAAATGTTGGAATACTGCTGGTGCAGTAGTCAGACCAAAAGGCATGACAAGGTTCTCATAATGTCCCTCCGGCGTGTTAAACGCCGTTTTCCACTCATCCCCCTCTTTTATCCTAATCAGATTATACGCCCCCCTGAGATCCAATTTAGAGAACCATTTGGCGCCAACAATTTGATTGAAGAGATCAGGAATCAGAGGGAGTGGATACGGATCTCGAACAGTAATCCGATTAAGTTCGCGGAAATCCAAGCAAGGGCGTAGGCCTCCATCTTTTTTCTTCACAAAGAAGAACCCCGCGGCCACTGGGGAAGATGAAGGTCTAATATGCCCTTTGGCCAGACTTTCCGAAATATAATCTTTCATAGCCTGCCTCTCAGGACCAGAAAGGTTATATAACCTAGCTTTAGGTAACTTAGCATCAGGAAGTACATTAATAGAGCAGTCATACACGCGATGAGGAGGCAACTCCTGACACCCTTCCTCAGAGAACACATCCCCAAAGTCCTCCAAAAAAGGAGGCAAAGTACTAGGCACGACCGCACTGATGACTGTGTTCATTCAGTTACTTTTGCAAAACTCCCCCCATTGGCTTATATCTCTGGACTGCCAATTAATCACAGGGTTATGTTTAACCAACCAAGGAAGTCCCAACACAATAGGAGTAGGTAGACCCTCCAACACATAACAAGATAATAGTTCCCTATGTATTGCCCCTACCCGAAGGTCAATGTTATGAACCTCATGAACAAAGCTACCTTGGCCGAGAGGCCTGGCGTCAATGGAGAATATAGGGATCGGTTTGACCAATACACTCAGATGCATACCTTGAGCCTGAGCAAACTGAGCGTCAACCAGATTAGCCCCGGACCCACTATCAAGAAGAACAGAAAATCTCTCCACTCTCATACCAACCACCACCTCCACTGGTACAAGGAACTGAGAAGAACTAGCGGACGAAATACATACTCCCAGGTTGTCGTCCACCACACAACCTGGGATTAACAGTTTTCCGGCGACTTTTTGCTCAACAAGGCACGGGATGGACATCCCCCAACAAAATGTCCCTCTTTCCCGCAGAAGAAACACCTTCTAGTCCTGCGGCGTACCGCCAATCCCCTCCTACGAAATGATGTCCCTCCCAACTGCATAGGCTCCTCCGAACAGACAAGGGGAACCTCAACATAAGGGACTTTAGTAGTAGGTGGAGTAACAACAGGGGGCGGAGTTACCTCGCACCTCTCCCGGAGCCGTCTATCAGTACGGATAGCTAGGGCCATAGCAGCCTCCAGTGATGGAGGAGAATCATACTGAGCCAAAACGTCCTTTAATTTGTCAGAAAGCCCATGACAAAACTGGCTTCTAAGAGCTGGGTCATTCCACTGAGTATCTGTGGCCCATCTACGGAACTCAGAAGCAAATTCCTCCGCCGGACGATCTCCCTGCTGTATCTTACGTAATTTTGTCTCAGCAAGAGAGACCCGATCTGGGTCATCATATACCAAACCCAGGGCAGTAAAAAATCGATCTACTGACTGTAGAGCCGGGGATCCCGGAGGAAGGGAGAAGGCCCAGGATTGAGGGTCCCCTTGTAGGAGCGAGATAACAATTCCCACTCTCTGCTCTTCACTCCCTGATGATCGAGGCCGAAGCCGAAAATACAATTTACATGCTTCCCTGAAGGTAAAAAATTTGTCTCGCCCACCAGTGAACCTGTCCGGGAGAGCTACTTTAGGTTCAAATCTGGTTTGCTCCGAGGGAGACAAAACTTTGGACTTAATGTCCGTCAGCTCCATGGATAATCCCTGCAACTGCAGAGCCAGCTGGGCTACTGGATCCATGGCAACTGGGAATAATTTTAAGGCCAGTGAAAATGTCACGCGGTCTTATGATATGTGTACGATGTCAGTAAACTATTCTTAAAAGAACAACACTCTATACAACATATAGATTAGCAACATCAGCATGTAAATAAAGAATAGATTTACCTGACACGATATCCGTTGAACTCAGGGTTAATCTTGAGGACTTGATACACTGTCACAGGAAAGAGGAGGACCGGGGGTCTAACCTGACCCTAAACTGGGGTCCTAACTAATCCCTCACCTTGGAGGTACTGATAATGGTTCAGAGGTCCAAGTCTCCAGCCTAACCCTGTCTCCTATCAGTCCCTGAACCCTGTAATCAGTCCTAAGAAGGATACTGATTACCACCAAAGGGATATGGGCTGATCTCTGCTAAATACACAGATTAGACATATAAGACAGACTGGAGAAAACACAGACTTGCATACACACTCAAACACAGAAGGAACATAAATGATCTGGGATATTAAACTCTAAGCAAGGTGAGCTTAAAACAACTAAGGAGCTCTTTAACTTAAGTCTATACAGATACAATCCTATCTGTGGTCTGCATGAAGAATTTCACTGGCAACTCCCAACACAGACAACCAGAGATTTAAAGGAAACCAATCAACAAATAATTAATTGCAGCCGGGAGAAACTGCACCCAGTCCCAGAACTGAGCACAGACAGAATTAACTCCCTAACTGCCAAACACAAAGAAACAGCAACTCAGCTGTGAGAAGTCAGAATGTGCAACCGCGACGATCTTCGTGGCGATGCACACATGACACCACCAGTACAGAGAAGCCTAGGCCTGAGGTGGAACTTGCTAAAGGACTCCTTCAGCTTTCAGGTTAGTGGGGCGGAAAAACCCTTTACTAAGCGCAGAGTTTTGTCAGTGGTGAACAGTCTATATGATCCACTTGGATTTGTCGCACCCCTGACTATACAAGGCAAGCTCCTGTTGAGACAACTCTCAGAATGCATTAAGGACTGGGATGTACCACTTCCTGCGGACCAACAACTAAGGTGGAAATCATGGAGAAAATCTCTTTGCGCCATGGATAAGATTCACATACCATGTTGTTACACTCTGTCATCCCTAGCTAAGAGTCAAAGGAAAGAGATTCATGTATTCGCAGACGCTTCCACTAAAGCTATTGCTGCTGTCGCTTACTTGAAGGTTGTTGACTCTAAGGGTGAGTTTCCACGATCCGGTATGCTTCAGGAAATGCTGCGTGTTTGACGCTGTGCGTTGGCGCAGCGTCAAACACGCAGCATCCAGATGTTACAGCATAGTGGAGGGGATTTCAAGAAATCCCGTCTCCACTATGCGTAACAACACGCAGGCGGAAGACCTGCGTTTCCGGACATGCGGCGCGTCTTTTCAGACCGCAGCATGTCCTAGCGCCTTGCGGCGACGCTGCGTCGCCGCAACGGAATTTAACACAGGGCTATGTAGCCCTGCGATCTTTCCGGATGTGTTCCGGAGGTGTCCTGAACACATCCGGAAAGAGTGCGCATCAAAAAGGGGGCGGGGCTAAGGACGGAGCGGAATTTCCGCTCCGTCAAATGCGCTGTGGTTCCGGACCGTGGAACCACAGCCTAATAATGCAGCTCATGTTGGATTTCTGTTTGGAAAGGCTAAACTGGCCCCTAAACCCGAGCACACCATACCCAGACTCGAGCTCTGTGGGCTGTGCTAGCCATAGAGATTGCAGACTTCATACAGAGCGAACTAGCTATTCACGTGGATGACACAACATTCTACACAGACAGTAAGGTAGTTCTGGGCTACATATATAACCAGACAAAACGCTTTTATGTCTATGTCAGTAACCGCGTGGAAAGGATCAGGAAATCCTCTAAGCCTCAGCAATGGCAGCAAGTCCCATCTCTTTTTTTTATTTTTTTTTTAATAAACTTCTTTATTAGATGATTTGACATATTAATATGCAATCAAATATATATCAAAACCATACATTGTATGCATATATCTTGAAAATACAATGTTGCTCTCATCCATTTTCAATTTAACCTTTTGAATGTTACAATACTTCATTCGAACCATATACAGAACTAGCAATGAAACAATAAACAAATATTATGACCTCAATATCCCCAAGTTACCAGCTACATCCTCAAGATTGTACCATATTGTACCCTTAAATGCTACCATTAATTGATTGATCTCTGCTTGTGAATAACTACATTCAATAAAAGTCCATTTTTTGAAAAATTTTTCAGTATTCTTTTCTTTTTGGGATTCTGTATCTATTTTGTCCATCAACATTAGGGATTTTATAGTATCTATCAGTTCTGAAACACTCGGTGGTTTCTTCTCCAGCTAGTGTCTCAAGATACATTTCTTAGCTGCCAGCAGAACAATATGTACGGCATCGGGAGCACTATATATTTTATTATTTGATTCACTTATCAGGCTAATGAACTGAAGAACACATGCCTGTACATTTTTGGGTATCTCCACCTTCCAGATTCTCTGTATGTATTTAATTACCTCGGCCCAGAATCTTTTAATAATTGGGCATTCCCACAAACCATGTAATAAATTGGCCCTGTGTAGACTACATTTTGGACAGCTGGTAAGATAATGAGCAGGTGCAGCATTGTAGGTAAGATTAAAGGCGTATATCGCTTGGTGGATCAGTTTATAATGCATCTCTCTCCACTGCTCATTAATCATTACTTTTCTTATTTTTTTCCATCCTATCAGTATTTTGTTACCTAAGTCTTCATCTGGAATGGATTTATACCAGGTTTTAAATATTTTTGAGCACCATGGTGACTGAATCTGGACACGAATATAGTCATAGATGCTGGAAAGCGATTCCAGGTCTGTACTCTGCCCCATCATGGAATCAAAATTGTTTACTCTTTCTGTCTTCCCCAGGTATTTCACCAAATTTGTGTAATGTGTCGTAATTTGTAGGAATTGTAAATATTGATGATTTTGTAATCCAAATTTGCCCGAAAATTCAGACCAACTCAATAATCTTCCCTCTGCCGGTTGTAAGATATCCCCCAGAACCACGATTCCTTTTTCCTTCCATTCCTTAAAAAGTTTATTTTGTGTTCCTTGTGAAAAGTTCGGGTCTTTCCAAATCATCAAATATTTGGAGACACAGAAAGGGAGATTGAACCGTTTCCTAATAGCTTTCCATGCTCCCAATGTATCTCTGAGCAAACTGCTTGCTTTTACATAGTCTGGTAGATGAGCAAATTTTGTATGTAAGATTGTGTTGAGTGTTATGATTTGGTAGCTGAGGAGTGCAGGTAAAAAAGGCAATACACCAGAGCAGTTGGAATCTATGAGATTGCAGTACCCTGACTAACCACCACAACTAGAGGCAGCCGTGGAGCGTTCCTACGTTGGTCCTAGACGCCTCGTCACAGCCTGAGAAACTAACTATACCTAAAGATAGAAAGAGGAAAGCTATCTGCCCCGGAGCAGATCCCCAAAGAACATAGAAAGCCCCCAAACATGTAATGGCGGTTAGACAAGAAGAAATACTGACACAGACAGAAAATAGTATGAGCAAACGTTGGGGCCCAAACTATCTAAATAGAAAAGGATAGGAAGGGCACTTACTGCAATCCCAAAAAACCCTGAAAAGCACCAACTCTACTAATTTCAAAAACACCTGAGATCACACGACCTCTACCACCTAAATTAGTTCTCTGGTGTAACAAAATCAAAACAGCAGCCACTGAAAAAACTGGAAAAAGCTAATGTACAAAACATCAGTGGCTGAACTAAACTGAGAGGGCAAAAGCCCCCGGAGGGGACCTTGAAGGCCCCCACAGAAGTGCAGGACAAAATGCAAAAATCAAGCACAAAAACAAAAAGAAGAAAATGTCTTATCTGTAAGCAGGAGATGCAGACACGACACAGCAGGCTACAAAGGAAACAGGAATCAAGGATTGAGACCAGAACAATTGATTACCGGCAACCCTGATGGGAAGGCGACTCCCTTAAATAAGACCAGTCAGTAACACCTGATTCCCAATCCTCACAATCTTCACTGGACAGTCCAGTACCGCTTGTAACCACCAGAGGGAGCCTCTGCTCAGAACTCAATTCAAGTCCATTCACAACAGTTGAGGTTCAAAGGACTGGCTAGCTCCTTCTCCAGCGTGAGATTGGAAAAATATGATGTGTCCTGTAGCCAGTCCCTAATGTGTCTCATCAAAGCTGACAAATTATAGATTCTAATCAAGGGCATCTGCATTCCCCCATCATCTTTTTTCAAAGCCAGTTTACTGTAAGCAATCCTTGACCTTTTGCCTTGCCAAATAAACTTAGTGAAGGCCGATTGTAATTTTTTCGTGTCAGAGTGCTTTAATAGTAAAGGAATGGTCTGCATTGGGTATAAAAGTCGTGCAAAGCTAACCATTTTTAGCAAGAGCATTCACCCAAACAACGAGAGGTTTAGATTTCTCCAGCTTTCCAATTCTAACAATATTTTTTTAATTAAACTAGAATCAGTTAATCTATATAGAGATTCAGCATCTCTACCTATTTTCACCCCTAAGTAGGTTATATGTTTCTGCGCTACTGAGACTCGAGCAGTTATCTCAGGATCAACTATTTTTTTTTTCAGATATAAGAGCTGGCATTTACTTACGTTTATTTTGTATCCTGAAAATGAGCCAAAATATGTCAATTTATCGAGTAATCCCTGTAAGTGTCTCCCAGGGTCTGCCATAAACAACAGCATATTGTCTGCAAAACATGTTAGTTTAACTTCTACATCCCACATCTTTATGCCTTCGAAACACTCTGAATTAATCAAATATCGGGCAAGAGGTTCTATGGCTAAGTTGAACAATAACGGTGATAGTGGGCATCCCTGCCTTGTTCCCTTTTGTAGGTGAATTGTGTCCGATAGAAAACCTGGAGTGTAAATGTGGTGCAGTATACAAAGCTGTAAGATAATTTCTATAAGTCCCTGTTATTCCAAACTTATCCAATACATTATATAACCATCCCCATAGTATGTTATTGAAAGCTTTCTCAGCATCTAGTGCCCAGAGAGCTGAATTTTCCTTCCCTTTCTCTTCCCGATAGAGACTATCTTGGATTGCTAATACTGTTCTAATATTAAATACCGCTGCACGTTTTTTTATGAAACCTACTTGGTGTGAACCGATCAATTCTGGTAACAATTCAGCAAGTCTATCCGCCAATATTTTTGACAGAATTTTTATATCCTGGTTTATCAGCGAAATTGGTCTATATGACCCTGGCTCTTTCTCATCTTTTCCTTGTTTGTGGAGAACTTTAATATAGGCCATGTTTCCCGAGTCTAGCAAAATTTTGTTTTGTAACGTGAAATTAAAAACTAGAGTATTAGTTATATCATCCTTCAACAATTTATAGAATTCCCCTGGAAGTCCATCCGGGCCAGGGGCCTTATTATTCTTCAAATTTGTTATCGTTCTGACTATTTCTTCTTTCTTTATTAATCCGTTTAGCTTATCTCTGTCTGTTTCATTAAGCTGAGGCAACTGTAAGGAGTCAAGAAAGCGAATCCCTTCCGCCATATTCGGGTCTCCTTTTTTGTATAAGGCTGAATAGAAATTACTATAGGAAAGATGTGTATCTTCGTACCGTGTTAGCCAGTAGATAGAAAAAATTTTAGACTTGAGAGTCCTCAGTGGTTGATACCTTTTAATGGCTAACTGAAAAGATGGTAACAAATTGCAAGCTTTCGAGACTACTCAGGTCTCTTCATCAGGCATAGACTAATACAACATCTGAAGAATCACATATTTATACACAAAATAGCACAGAAAAAATGCAAATGCATTTTTTCTGTGCTATTTTGTGTATAAATATGTGATTCTTCAGATGTTGTATTAGTCTATGCCTGATGAAGAGACCTGAGTAGTCTCGAAAGCTTGCAATTTGTTACCATCTTTTCAGTTAGCCATTAAAAGGTATCAACCACTGAGGACTCTCAAGTCTAAATATTTTTTTAGAAATTACTAAGAATTTTATTTATTTTTTTGGGGTCACCCTGTATAATACCCTCAGAGTCTCTTAAATTATTTATATAATGGATGTGCCTTTTACCTCTAGCCATTTTTGCCAAAAGAGATCCGGCCTTATTCCCAAATTTAAAGAATTCTGCCGATTTTCTTTGCCCCTTTAATTTTTCTGATCTTTCAAACCAAAGGTCAAATTCTGATTTGGATTGTGACCACCTATCTCTATTAGAAACTGATGGATTATTGATATATTCTGTGTACCTTACTCTAGTTTTCTGACTTGCTTCACTATAGGCTATCCTCGTTTTCTTTTTTTAAAAATTGACATATCCAATTATTCTCCCCCTCAAAACAGCCTTTGCTGTATCCCAGTATAAATGCACTGAATCCCTATGTTCTCTATTATCTAATTCATATTCTAACCACTAAATTTTTATGATTTTTTGAAAATTTTCATCTTGTGCCAAGAACGTCGGAAATCTCCATAAGATATAAGAGCCTTTTGGGAAAGTGTCCTGCAAGGATAGCGAGACCGGGGTATGATCCAAAATAATTAGATCTAGAATGTTATTATCATTCAACCTATTCACTAAGTCTTGAGAGATCAGAAAATAATCTATTCTAGACCAAGAGTTATGAACCTGTGAAAAATGAGTAAATTCTCGATCTATTGGATGAGATGTACGCCAAATATCTATCAACCCAGTGCTTTCTAGGAATGGTGCCACCAATCTACTACTGTCTGTTTCGCTCTAGATCTATCTTCAATCTTACTCACAACTGTGTTAAAGTCACCACCAATGATTATCTTTTCCTCCTCTTCTTCCAATATTTGAGTTTCCAGCTCTCTAAAAAAATGTTATTGTTCCCATTTGGAGCATATATGTTATATATTCTAACCCTGCCCACCGGGATGTCTAATAATACTCTTATTTTCCTTCCAGATTTACCTGAATCCCAAGATATTATTTTATAGTTCGCCTGTTTGCTTATTAAAATCAGTACTCCTGCTTTCCTATTCACAGACGGAGATCCCAAAACAGATCCCACCCACATTTTATCCATCCTGCAGAAATCTTGCTCTTTTAAGTGCGTTTCTTGTAGCATCGCAATGTCTACTTTAAGTTTCTTAAGGTGTCTCAAAACCATCATTCTTTTATGTGGGGATTGAAGGCCTTTGACATTCCATGTTACTACTTTCATATTAAATGTATAAAAAGAAATAAAAAAAGAAAAAAAATTAACCAGTTTTAACCAAACAATCTGTTGAATTAAACAGTTTAAAACCTAAACAGAGTATTAAGTCTTTTTCTTTTTTTTTTAAATCAGATGATTTTTATTTAAAAATTGTCAGCATGAAACTTTGACAGTACATTTAACTTTAGCATATAATATAAACCGTATTCATCCTGACAGGCAATATAACTGTTCTTACATCCTAAGTCCCCTACCCTCCCCCCCTCCACCCTAACCCCGTCCCTTTAAATCATTGCATATATCACACACCATGTCACATTTTGAATTCTTTTTTCGAGACAACCACTTAAGATCCCTGTTTAAAGTACCAACTCAGAGGGTCAAGCCTCCGAAGCCAGGCCCGGGTGCTCCATCCAGCCACCCCACACATTCTCAAACTGCATGTGTTGACCTCTTTTCGCATATATGTTCTGTTCCATCATAACAATAAAGTTAACCTTATTAAACAGTTCTTGTCTAACTGGCGCTTTGTCATCTAACCAGTGGGCCGCAATGAGCTTTCTGGCAGCATATAGGATTCTGGCTATGGTCAGCTTCCCCCACTCATCAACCGCGATATCCTCCATGCACCCCAATACACACGTCAGCGGGTTCCTTATAAGATCCACTCCCATTACCTCCTGAGTCAAATTAAGTGTTTGTACCCAAAAGTTCTGTAGGGCAGGGCAGGACCACATCATATGTAGGAGATCTGCCCCATCCTCAGAGCAGCGCGGACAGCAGGAATCCCTCCTCAGGCCCGCCCTCTTCATCCAGACCGGGGTCCTGTATACCCTATGTGTTAGGTAGAGTTGTGAGACTCTCCTGGCTTCACTCATAGAGACATTGGGGATGAATTGTAATACGCTCTCCCACTGAGAGTCCGAGATTGGTCCCACATCCTCTTCCCATTTTTCTCTGGACTTAGCCGGGTGCCGTACCAGGAATGAATCCAAAAAACCCCTATATACGAGGGAGATGAAACCCTTAGTGCCCCTTAGTGACCCTATAAGATTCACCATCGCATCTGATTGCACCACTATTCTTGATGTTTTAAGCTGTCGATTGACTGCATGCCGCAGCTGCAAATATTGAAAAAAGAGGGATTGACTCAGAGGGAACTCCTTCCTGATCTCCTCAAAAGTCTTAAGCATGCCGCCAACCAACAGCTGTGACACAAACCATATCCCGACCCTTCTCCATTGAGCAAATCCCCTCAGACGCATTAACTCCCCCAGTCTCGGGTCAAACCAAACCGACGAGAAGCGCGTGAGCTCCGTAATGCCCCTCCATTGTCTAACTCTTTGCCAAATCTTGTCCACCATAGCGATCGTCGGGAGCCTTTTAGGGTTCACCCGGAACCTACCAGCCTCTAGACTAGCAAGCAGCGGACCTCTGCCCACTATAAACTCAATGAGCTTCCCAGCCGACGTAGATTGGGTAGGCTCCCCCCACCCCACCATATGCTGACATTGGGATGACACATAATAAACCCACGGGTTCGGGATTGCCAGGCCCCCCTCCTCTTTTGACCTCTGTAGATGTTCAAGTTTAATGCGTGCCCTACTACCCTTCCAGATCAAGTCCCGGAAAAGAGAATCAATCCGGTAGAAATTATTTTGCGCCAACCAGACAGGCGTATTATGGAGTATATATAGGAGTTGGGGCATGAGGATCATTTTTAATAAATTTGCTCTACCCACCACAGACAGGAATAGTTTCTTCCACGCTGCAATTTTTTGTTGAAACTTATTGATAAGGGGGTAAGATTGAGCCGTTCATATTCCTCCAATTTAGCAGAGATCACAATGCCCAAATATTTAAACTCACTAACCACCCTCAAATGGGTCCCAGGGTCTAGCGCTAGGGGAACCGCCGAGTCCACGGGAAGCAACACGGATTTATCCCAGTTGATAGTCAGTCCAGAAATAGAGCCAAATTTACCAATAACTGCCATAGCCGAACTTAGGGAGTCGCTCGGGTCAGCCAGAAACAGCAGCACATCATCCGCATATAAGGCCATATTAAGTCTTTTTCTGACTTCACTTTTTTTGTAAATGTATCTGTGGGCACTCTGTAAACCCACCCTTTCTTTCACCAAAACTAGACTTTTCCCCCTCCTTTAGAACCCAGCCTCCATCTCCCTCATTTTATTCCCCGAAATCAAACATATCATACAATTTCATATTTTGCAATGCGTGCCTTAGGAGAAAAAGAAAAACAACAAATTTTGCCATCCCCTCTTCCTTAATATGACAGATTGTTATAATCTCTCTCCAACTGAGTCTAAGTCAGGGACTCGTCCGCCATTATTCTGAAGCAACTTCTTCATATATTCTCTGGCCAGGTCCGGTGCATTAAAGGATTCTGTACCTCCTTCTGGGGGAAATATCTTCAGAGTAGCAGGAAACTGCAGCACAAATCTAATCTTTTTTCCCACCAGTTCAGTACACAGATCACTAAATGCTCTCCTTTTCTTTGTGACTTCTACGGAATAATCGTTGAATAATAAAACTTTGTGCCCTCTGATAGTGGTCTGAGTCTGCTTTTTTCTGTAATGTTGGAGAAGGGCAGATTTATCCACAAAGTCCAGATATTTCACAATTACCGGTCTTCGTCTGCTAGAAAAAGAGGGAGAATTGTGCTGCTGCTGCAGAGGTGGACCGACTCTGTGGGCCCTTTCTACCTTCATACTGTTTTTTATCCCCAACGATCTGGGAAGTTCCTCCATACAAATCTTCTTTAAATGAGTAGGGGGGATAGATTCTGGGAGACCTATTATCCTTAGATTGTTTCTCCTTGATCTGTTTTCTAGATCATCTACTTTTTCAGACAATTGCAGGCTTAATGTTGTGATTTTTCTCAGCTCTAGTTGTATATTCTGAAGTTCGTCCTCTGCTGCACTCAATCTGTGCTCAGCTATATCAAGCCTTTCAGACTGCTGGGTGATGGATGCCTGCAGCTGCTGCAATGATGCAGAAACTGTTTGTTCAAGAGTCTTTTTTATGTCTGGTGCCAATATTTTAGCCACCTCTGCAGCCAAAGGTCTATATGGTATGTTAAGTCCTGCTGGTAGGTCGCCCTCTACCTCCTCCCCCGTCTGTATATTATGCGGTGCAGTGCCTGAGGACTTACTAGATTTCTTTGTTTTTGGAGCGTACGGCACCATCTTGCTACACGCTTCTAGTGGTGTCCGGGGAGAAAAAATGGAGATGCCTGGCGAGTCTCACTGACAGGTAATTAGCCTGTAGCAAGGTTGAATAGGTCCCAGGAATCTCACTGAAAGAAGCTGGGTTACGGAGCTGGTCTCACACATTCCCTTTCATGTACGCGCTGGAACCGGAAGTCGTCCCATCTCATCTTAACCCTGCGGACCTTGCTACAAGACCATTGTCTATTGATGCCTTCGCAAGCTCTTCTTGGATATCAGGACCAGGGTTCCTTCATGACCAATGCGAAAAGACTGCCGGTGAAGACCGCTTCAAACTTCAGGATCCAGATGTCGACCCAGAGATCCGTCCGGATGTCAGCAGCTTCATTACCAAATTCAAGGAGAAGGTTGGCTTGGACTGTCGGCGTTTTGATCTCTTCTCAAGATGGACGAGGTTGGTTCGTGCCATTGCAAGGTTAGTACACATTGTACAATGCTATCGCAATAAGGGCAGTAACACTGATTGTCATTGTTGGCATATCTGCCATAAGCCCTCTCTGCAGAAGACATTGCTCTGAGTGAACTCTTTGTGATACGCAATGTGCAGCAGAATGTTTTTCACAAAGAAATGGAATGCATACGTAAAAAACAAGACGTTCCTAAAAACAGCCCCATTGTCAAATTAAACCCAATAATCGATGAAAGGTGTTTAATGAGAGTTGGTGGTCGTTTAAACAAGGCTAAATTAGATGAGGCAGAAAAGAATCCTCTGATTATTCCTAGTCATCACCATATCACCACTTTACTAATACGACATTATCATGACAAAATCAAACATCAAGGCAGACACTTCACTGAAGGAGCCTTAAGAGCTGCGGGCCTCTGGATTGTGGGAGCAAAGAGACCGATTTCCCATTTAATACATCATTGTGTTCAGTGTCGTAAGACCAGAGGAAAACTGCAACAACAGATGTCTGATTTACCTGCCAACAGGACAAGCACAGAACCTCCATTTACTTATGTTGGTTTGGATGTTTTTGGCCCATGGTCAGTCGCTGCACGTCGTACTAGAGGCGGACATGCAGAAAGTAAACGTTGGACAGTGTTGTTCACGTGCATGAGTGTACGAGCAATACACATAGAGGTGATAGAATCTATGGACTCCTCCAGTTTCATCAATGCCCTAAAACGATTCTTCTCTATCAGAGGACCAGTAAAACAATTAAGATCTGATTGTGGGACAAACTTTGTAGGGGCCTGTCGAGAACTACAACTGAATTCAACACCTGTCCAGAACTTCTTGACAACCAATGGCTGTACCTGGATCTTTAATCCTCCTCATGCTTCCCATATGATAGGTATTACTCATCGGATACTGGAATCTATGCTGAAGGACTCGAATCTTTCAAGGCTCACTCATGAGACCTTGACCACTTTTTTAGCAGAAGTCTCTTCTATAGTGAACTCAAGACCTCTTGTACCCATATCTACGGATCCAGAGTCTCCTACTATTCTCACTCCGGCAACTCTCCTCACCCAGAAACTTGAAACCGTTCCTAACCCGCCTGAAGATTCTGTGTCTAGTGACAAATATCAGAAATGGTGGAAGCATGTGCAACATCTAGCTAATTGTTTCTGGAAAAGATGGAAGGAGTACCTGACACTCCTCCAAAAACGTAGAAAATGGCAACAAGTTAAGCCAAATCTACAAGTAGGAGATAGTCCTCATGAAAGATCAGAAAGAGGAAAGAAACGTATGGCCTATGGGACTTATATCTAAAACCTTTCCAAGTGACAATGGCTAGGTACGCAAGATAGAAGTGACAGTTGCTAAGTAAGGTGACCCCAAATCCTTCATTAGACCTATATCAGATATTGTCTTACTCATACTGGTTGAGGTTTGATTATCTATCCAATCAATAGGAACTATTTCAAGAGACTTAGACCTTTGGATTACTTCAGGAATTCGTATAGACATTTGTCTATTTTGTTAAACAATATTTTATTGTTGCATAGCATGCATTGTTTTTTTTTATCTTACAGGTTGAAGTATCTCCCTATGTACTTCAGAAAAACACTCCCAATTCGAGATTGTTGATATGTGAAATCCAAGGATTTCAGACAGGGAGTGTACTGTTTCAGTTATTTTGATAGATTTTCAGACATGCATGGACATTCATGTAATTCTATGTATTTAGCATCATTTATTGTATTTGTTATACTTTGCTGCCATCTACAGGGCCATTGTTTGTATTGCACTCCAATATTTGTTATTGTGTTTCCCATAATACCTCTCTGCCTAAAGCTCCTCCTTTCTTTGGCTGGCTTTTCCTGTTTTGTACTCTGGCCATCTTGGTTTGACACATGTGCTGCAGAGCTGGAGAAAGGATTCTCTTGTTACCTTCAGCTTGGAGCTCCTACCGTCTCTAATCTGGTGCTGCTATTACCGCTTCTTCTACAGTCTTCACTTTTACCTCAGCTTCATTTCTTCAACTTCCTTGACATCTCGTCTCATCAAAGTACTGTAATAAAGCCTGTTGAATTTATTACTGCATCATCCTTCCAGACTACCATGCGCCGCTGATAGAGATAAGAGCACGAGCTGGCGAGTAACGCTATCCGCCATTGTTTATATAGAGATTCGTGATCACACCCTTCAGATACATCTCGTCCACTTATATCGGTGGCAGAATAAGGACATTTCATAACTTTACCCAAAAAATAACTTTTTTACGTCCTGCAATGCACTACTGAACCCAATTTATTATATATTATAGGAGTCGGTGTTGGTCTATTTCATAACAACTCCAAGACTCCACAGCCCTCATCCATACGTCCAAGGTCCAGAAATCCTTACCAACCTGAACGTACAGATACATCTAAAGTTGTGAAGGGGTTAACAAGGGAAGAGCCCATGTAGCCAATGAAAGCTTTTAAGCTAATTGTCCTATTACTTTTGGCCCCTTGAAAAATAGGCAGCTCCATATTAACGACTAGAGGTATTTTTCTTCTTTTTCTTCTTCCCAGAGCCATAACTTTTTTTTTTCGGTCAATATGGCCGTGTGAGGGCTTGTTTTTTTGCGGGATGAGTTGTACTTTTGAACGACATCATTGGTTTTGCCATGTCGTGTACTGGAAGGCGGGAAAATTTTTTCCAAGTGCAGTGAAATTGCAAAAAAAGTGCAATAGCACAGTTGTTTTTTGTTTGGCTTTTTTGCTAGCTTCACTAAATGCAAAAACTGACCTGTCACTAAGATTCTCCAGGTCATTACGAGTTCATAGACACCAAACATGTCTAGGTTGCTTTTTATTGAAATGGTGAAAGAAAAATTCCAAACTTTGTTAAAAAAAATAAATAAAATTGTGCCATTTTCAGAGACCCGTAGCATCTCCATTTTTCGTGATTTTGGGTTGGGTGAGGGCTTATTTTTTTGCACGCCGAGCTGATGTTTTCAATTATACCATTTTTGTGCAGATACAATCTTTTTCATCGCCCGTTATTGCATTTTAATGAAATGTCGCGGCGCCAAAGAAACGTAATTTTGGCATTTTGACTTTTTTTCTCGCTATGTCATTTAGCGATCAGGTTAATCCTTATTTTTATTGATACATCGGGCGATTCTAAACCCAGCGATACCAAATATGTGTATGTTTTATTTTATTTTGAATGGGGTGAAAGGGGGGAGATTTGAACTTTTATATTTTTTCATAGTTTTAAAAACTTTTTTTTTTTACTTTTGGTAAGCCTTAAGGGTCTGTGCACACGTTGCGGATTCTTAGAGGTTTTGCCGCGGTTTTTCGCGGCAAAAACGCAACTCATTATATCCTATGGGATTCCGCAGCATGCTCATTCTTTTATGAGGAATCGCGGCGATTCCGCTGCCATAGGAATGCATTGAACCGCTTACTTTCCGCATGTGGCTGTGCCCACCATGCGCAAAGTAAGCGGTTCCTGTGCGGATGGTACCCAGGGCCTGGAGGAGAGGAGACTCTCCTCCAGGCCCTGGGTACCATATCGATGTTAAAATAATAATTAAAATAAAAAATGATATTCTCACCTTCCAGCGGCCCCCGCAGCTTTCCCGCTCCTCAGCGACGCTCCCGGCCAATCCCGTTCCCAGTGATGCATTGCGAGAATCACCCCAGATGATGTAGCGGTCTTGTGTGATGCTACGTCATCTGGGGTCATTGTTGCCAGCAGGGTGGATTGATTTAAATCACGCCGATTTAAATCAACGATTTAAATCATGATTTAAATCAAATGATTTTTTTCTATTTAAATCAGATCGATTTAAATCGTGATTTTAATCATGATTTAAATCACTGATTTAAATCAAAAGATTTTTTTAATATAAATCACGATTAAAATCTAAAACTTTCAATCATTGTTCAATTAACTCCACACTTCTAGCTTGGTTTCACTTTCTGTAGCTTGGTTTCAGTTTCTTTTTCCATTCAGTTGACATGCCCAAACTTGTTGGATAGTCAGTCAGCAGTACTTGGCTGTAGTAACAATCAAACTTCAGAAGTGATCTGCGTGAGCCATGGCAGGTCGTAAGAGAGACCCTATTTGGGTTCATTTTGTTGAGATGCCAGCAGAGCTTGGAAAGAAAGGTGGGAGAGCAAAGTGCAAATACTGTCAAAAGGATATCCAAGGACTTGTTTGCCGTTTGAAATCACATTATGAAAACTGCAACCAGAAGGGAAATGAAGATGTTGATAGTGATACAACTAATGTCAATGAACCCCCACAGCTTCTTATGCACCAGGACCCTAGCACTAGTGGTAAGTCTGGCAATTACAACCTATTTTAACAGACGTTTTACTGGGATGGTTAAAGTCTATGAAAAGAAACATTTCTAGCACTAGTTCTGGAGTATAGAATTTAAATTTATGTTAAGGCAATATTTCACTGAAGATTAACGTTAAGTAAAAATAAAAGAGTGTGTATACGCCTATTTTTTTTTATTGTAGGCTACAATTCACTTTTGAAGTCTGCCAAATTGACCATTTTTTTAAAAAAACATTTTTAAAACTTTTGTGACATAATTTTTTTCAGTTGCTCTGATATTACTAGTATTACAGCAACTTCACCGGAAACTTGAGTAGCATAACTTTTGAGACAGCCCTTATAGGACGAGGACCATTACATTGTTCAAAAAGTTTGTTTCAAAATATTTTCGTTATATTTCTTCAAATACACAGTCGAATTATATTTTTAATTACTGTGCTTTCAGGGTCAAATATGGCTTGTGCTGCACGTGACAATCAATATCTGGGTACAACTTCAACAAAGCAGCCCAACAAAAAACTTTGCGTGCAAAGTGTAGAAAAATTCCTCTTAAAGACTACGATGAGCCAGAAAGAACATTTTGATGAATTAATTGCTAAATTCATATTTGCAACCAATTCTTCTTTCTGACTAGTTGAACACCCATTGTTTGTACAAATGATCGAAGGAATAAGACCAGGCTACAAACCACCAAGTAGATTTGATATCTCAGGAAAACATCTTCAGGCTGTATACGACAAAGAAAGAGCGGCTTGTACAAAATATTTGAAAGACAAAGTTGTTAACATGAGCTTGGATGGTTGGAGCAACATCCACAACGACCCCATAATTTGCACTTGTGTCACAACAGAAGATGGTGAAACTTACCTTACAGACACAATCGACACATCTGGAAATTCACATACTGCTGAATATTTACTTGAAATTGCTAAGAACTCAATTCACCAATGCCAAGAACAGTTTGGATGTAAAGTAAGGAGCTTAGTTACTGATAACGCAAGCAATGTGGCAAAAATGCGAGCGGAACTGGCACATGAGGATGACACAGATGTCATTACATACGGTTGTTCTGCCCATTTGTTGCATCTTTTGGCAAAAGACCTGCATATTTCGGGTGTCAAGGAACATGTTGTAGAAATTGTTAAATATTTCCGCAATAATCATTTTGCACATGCAACCTACAAGGAAATGGGAGGACTGAAGTTGGTTCTACCACAAGATGTTAGATGGAATACCTTGGCTGAATGCTTGGAACTGTTTATTAACAACTGGTCAAAATTAGTGTCCATTTGCGAAACACATCGGGATAAAATTGATGCTAATATACGAAGCAAAGTATTAAATCTTGGTGTGAAGAGAAATGCCGAGGACCTTTTGGAAAGGTTAAAGCCAATATCTATTGCGTTGGATAAAATGCAGAAAGATACTGCAACCATAGCTGATGCCACAGAAGTTTGGAAAGATTTAGAAGGTTCGCTAGATCGCTTGAACCTCTCAAACAATGTAAAGGTTGCAATACACCACCGCAAGGACCAAGCATTAAAAGAAGAACACTATTTAGCCAATATCTTGCATCCCATCTACAGAGGGAAAAAACTATCTGAGGCGGAAATCAACTCTGCAATGGAGTGGCTCGCCAATACTAACCATGACATTGTGGCAACTGTGCTGAAATTGAAGTGTGAATCTGCACCATTTCAAAAATACATGTTTGCAGATAATGTCGTTAATGAACTAAAACCACTGGACTGGTGGAAGTCGCAATCACTTGTTCTTCCAGCGAAGATAATAAATGTAGCTACTCAGCTACTGACTGCATCGGCTTCATCGGCAGGAGTAGAGAGATTGTTTTCTTCATTTGGTTTTGTGCACACAACAGTCCGAAACCGCTTAGGAACTGCTAAAGCAGGACAACTAGTTTTCCTATTAAAAGTCCTAAATAAACAGTAGGCTTAAAGGACTGATGTATTCACTGAAGATGTTTGCTTACTTCAAATGTTAGAGATAGGCTATAGTTAAAAAGTACTTACTCTCTGTAGTTCAATTCTGATTGTTTAATAGTGCAAATAAAAATTATTAGGTTTCATAATCATCAACTGTTTTAATATTTTTATTTGTGTAAAAGAATTTGATTTGCAAAAAGACAAAGTTTTGCTTGTGTACAACTTGATTAAAAAATCCGATTTAAATCAAAAAAATCCGATTTAAATCAAAAAAATCCGATTTTTTTGATTTTTTTTAAAAAAAATCATGATTTTTATCCACCCTGGTTGCCAGGCATTACTGGGAACGGGAGTTGCCGGGAGCGTCGCTGAGAGGCGGGAAAGCTGCGGGGGCCACTGGAAGGTGAGAATAGCACGATTTATTATTTTTTTTATTATTTTTACATTAGATCTTCTTACTATTGATGCGGCATAGGCGGCATCAATAGTAAAAAGTTGGTCACACATGTCAAACACTATGTTTGACTCGTGTGACCAACCTGTCAATCAGTTTTCCAAGCGATGCTACAGATCGCTTGGAAAACACTAGCATTCTGCAAGCTAATTACGCTTGCAAAACGCTAGTTTCTGGCGGTAATACGCATACCTATAAAATGCTTATTTCCCGCAGCAGGGAGGTGCGGAATTGCTGTGGAAATTTCCATGTCAATTCCGCAACGTGTGCACATAGCCTAATAGTCTCCATGCGAGACTAGAAGCTGCCATAACCCGATCGGCTCTGCTACATACAGGCGATGATCATGTCACCTGTTATGTAGCAGAATTACTCACTTGCTATGACCACCGACCACTGGACGGCACTCATAGCAATCCAGCAGTGACAAGCATAGAGGTCTCCAGGAGACCTCTGGTTGTCATGCCGACCCATCGGTGACCCGCGATCAAGTGAAAGGGGTCACCGATGGGCAGATTTCCGGTGTGATTGCCGGAAGCGCACGTTAAATGCTACTGTCAGCGTTTAAAAACATCAGTTACTTATTCAAATCAGTGAAAATCGTCTGTTTGCCCACTTTGATGCCAATTCTGATGCCCAGAACCCATTTGGGCCAGGCTGGAGGGACCTGGAGGGACCTGGGTTTGATGCGAGGCATCACTATCTGTGTACTCAGTGTGAGATCAGTGGCCCAAAGTCATCTAACCCTTTGATTAACCCCATTCGGTGCCCACTTTGATGCCCATGTTTGTGCCAGTTTTATAATTTTTGTACTTGTTTTTAAGTACATTCACATCCGGGCTCCTCGCTGCATCGAATGTTATTATTGTGATACTTATTTTTTGTTCATAAACCTATTAAAAAACAGAAAAGAAAAAATTGCCGAATAAGAAACTGACGAATAAGAAACCAACTTCAGCCTCGATTCTCTCTCCGCAGTTTCTATAGGACTTAATACATTCCTGATTCCGGGGAGTAATAGAAATACGGCAGAAAACAGAGGAAGAAAGTTCAGAGAAGAAACTTCATAGAAAGACATTGAAGTTACAGACGCCATTTCACCCTTTGGGAAAAAGTGATTCCAGCACTTAACTGAGTAAATCCCACCAGGACTGTAGCAGGTAAAGACCCCAATATCCACAGGTGTCCCTTCTAATTGGGGGAAACTGTCACCTCTAATAATCCTCGGACCGTTCTGACAATCACTGAAAAGTATTCAAGCAGCTGACAGCACTCGGGAGTTAGCACGGATGCACGTTCAGGCGTTCAAGGATCCAAATGAACAACAGTCCAACGAAAAAATAGGAACAGCATCCAATCCAGGTGAAGTATAACAAGTCTTTATTCAGCCACCATAAAATACGACGTTTCGGCCATTTTCAGGCCTTTATCAAGTATACAAAAACAGGCAAAATGGTGTCCTTAAATGGTGTGGAGGAGCCAATCACCATCCAGGAACCGCCCATAATACAAATAGACATATATACAGAATATACAACGATAATCAATTTAAAACAGTGATCAAAGCTCAGAATAGTGACATCATAGAAAAATACAGCAATGTTATAATTGTGCATATAATATGCCATAGATTACTCCATATAAACAATATCACCATTTAGTCTGCCAATCGATGATCTGTTACTGCACACTCCCATTCTGGTGCTGCACCAATCATGTACTCACTAGCAGCAGCGTCCTCCATATCCAATCAGTGTCAGTTCAGCAGCGCTTAGTCAGAGCACTTATCCAATAGCCCACAGGATAACAAATCGGGAGGCACACCTAACTCACTCCCCACTGTGTGATAAACAAAGGCACATGTTCAGAAGTCATCATAGCAAACGCCCAGTGGATCATGTGAACACCAGCGTCATCAGACACCCAGTCACATGATCGCAAGCATCATCCGAGGTCTAATCACATGATAGTCCCATCATAAGCCTCTATTCCAGGCTGAAAACACTAAAACACCGGCATCATCCGACATCTGAAAAAAGAACACGCATGCACAATAAACTCTATCATTATTTATACTACTCCAGATATGTCATCAGGAAACCTGCAGGTCACATGACCGTCAGTATTGGCATAATGTAAACAAGAGACCGCACATGCGGATCTATATAGAATGGAAGATTAACAATATAGCAGACGCCTAAAGAAATATATATAATATCTACAAAATAAATGATGTCATCAGGAACTATTAAGTCACCACTTGCTCCGATCACTCCAGATAATAATCCTACGAAAACAACAAACATAAGTAAAATATATATCTAAAAACAAACACAGAATATAGATGCAAAAATTACCTAGCACAAATATGCAAATTATATTCGATATTCAAACCCTTTGGTTGCAATGTCTCCAAAACGGAGATCCACCGGAGTTCTTTCTGTTTAAGCAACTTAATCCTGTCGCCACCTCTCCTAAGGGGTGGAACCCCGTCAATAACTCTAAATCTCAGCTGACTGACCAAGTGTCCACATTCTACAAAGTGCTTAGATACCGGCAGTTCCATCATCTTCGTCCTGATAGTACTTTTGTGTTTACTTATCCTAGCCTTAACTTCCATCGTTGTCTCGCCTATATACATGAGTCCACACGGACACACGAGCATATAGATTACAAAGCTAGATGTACAAGAGTACCGTTCCTGGATCCGAAAGCGTTGACCCGTGCGTGAGTGGCCAAAACTGTCACCCTTGATCATATTGCCACAGCATGCACAATTCAAACATGGAAAATTTCCATTTTTTGGAGGGCCCAAAGTTAACTGTCTGGATATTTTGGAGGATCCAATGTCAGATTTGACCAACTTATCTTTCAAATTACGCCCTCGCCTATAAGAAAGCAATGGCTTGTGCGCAAATTCAACTACATCCGGTAAACCTCTATGTAATAGACCCCAATGCTTATTCAAGATATTCCCTATTTTACCACTAACAGGGCAATAGGTAGAAACAAAAGGGACTCTTTTAGGGGAAATCTTAATACGTTTGTTTCTCACATCTTCCAATGTTGTCTTCAAGGCTTTCTCCTTGAATTTTCTAAGATCCTTCTCAGGATACCCCCTTCTGATGAACTTCTCACACATCTGATCAAGCCTCCTGTCCAATACAGTCTCGTCCTTTACTATCCTACGTACTCTCAGCATCTGACTCCAAGGCAGAGACTCTATCATTTTCCTTGGATGATTACTATCAAAAACAAGGAGACTATTCCTGTCTGTGTCCTTTATAAACAAATCAGTGCATAACAATCCACTGTGCTTGTACACTAAAGTATCCAAAAATTGAATCTGGTCAAAGGAGTGTGTCATTGTGAACTTCAGCTCGGGAAATATCATGTTAAGATGACTATGGAAAGATACCAGATCATTCATGTTCCCCTCCCAAACACAAAAGATATCATCAATGTAGCGCCACCAGGCTCTGACATGGTGCCAGTGGATGGAATTGTACACATGCTGGTCCTCGAATACCGCCATGTAGATGTTTGCATAAGTGGGCGCCACATTGGACCCCATGGCGGTACCACGCAACTGCAGGAAAAATTCATCCCCAAAAAGAAAAAATTCTTCTTGAGGACAAACTCCAACAGTGCCAGGACCAGCTGTGTACCACCTGGGGCCATGTCAGAGCCCGCCAGCGCCACACCAACAGCCTCCAAACCACGTTCATGTTTAATGGAGGTGTACAGTGATACAACATCAAACGAAACGAGAATAGTATCCTCTGTGATGTCCAGACCCTCAATCTTACTCAGAAAATGGTTAGTATCCATGATATAAGATTTGGCCTCAATAGCAAAATGACGTAACACTTTATCTAGAAAAATGGATACCTTACCACATAGAGAGCCCCGCCCAGACACAATTGGGCGTCCAGGGGGATCCATCAGATTTTTATGGATTTTAGGCAGGGTGTACAGAATAGGTGTCACTGGAAACTCCACCAAAAGAAAATCAGAGAGTTTTTGGTCTATCAAACCATTAGATAATGCCTCATTGATCAGTATTCTCAATTCACTTTGAAAACAAGGTGT
This sequence comes from Oophaga sylvatica, assembly GCA_033576555.1. NCBI lineage: Eukaryota > Metazoa > Chordata > Amphibia > Anura > Dendrobatidae > Oophaga > Oophaga sylvatica. The sequence goes on from JARQOD010000003.1 coordinate 14,690,088, forward strand.
GGGATCTTTAGACAACTTAGCATAAACTGCCGTGTCCAACAATTGACCACAAATCTCAGCCCTATATTTATGGGTATCCATCACCACCAGGGCCCCGCCTTTGTCGGCTGCCCTGATGGTGATAGCTTTGTTACCTGAGAGCCTATCCAACACCTGTCTCTCACTGTGTGTTAAATTCCCTCTTTTGAATGGACCTACACCCTCACGTTTCAATCTAGCCATGTCCCTTTCAACCAATTGGATATATGATTCCACAAAATTATTTTTAACAGGAGGTTGAAAGTTACTTTTGTTATAAAGACCAAAATCATGTAAAGCAAAACCCCTAGGGGCATCACTAATTGCAGCAATAGGTGTGTCCTCACTCTCATTGAAATATACTGCTAATCTTAGCCTTCTAAAAAAGGCAAAAAGGTCACATTCAATGTTAAACCAATCTGGATAATTGGAAGGGCAAAACGACAGTCCTTTGGATAATACATTATAGTCCACATCAGTAAGTGTGCAAGATGAAATATTTACCACTAAGTTCTTTTGTTCTATGTGGCTCTCTTCTTCCCTCGTTCCGGGTTCTCATGGGCAGATTGCGGGAGGTGCACGGCATCTGATTGTCCACTTCTCTGTCGCCGGTGTTTCTTACCACCTCTCCTTGGCCTCCTTTTGCCACATTGTCCATTTTTCCTTTCCCTAAAAAATGAGAAGAAGAAGGTACACACAAATTGGAATCGTCAGTGGAATCAGACTCTGCCGTGGTAAAACCGAATCTCTTCTGTTCCCTTGTTTGCTGTCTCCTTCTTCTGCGGGGTTGTGCAAAGGAATCTGGTTTCCTATAGATAGTTCTGCGTGCTCCACCCTGCCAAGAAAAAACATGTCCAGTCCTGTAATCTTCAGCATCACGAAACCATTTCGTTTTTTTCGTTTTCTCAATGTCACCACGAAATTTCAGTAGTTTCTCATCCAAGTGTTTCTTGAACGTGTCCCATTCTTGTGCTGTCAACTGCATAGTCAATTGTTTCTCCAAATCATCGATTTTATTCTTCACCGATACCATTTCTGTGTGGAGAAACTCGATGTTCAAGAGCATTAGATCAAATGAATACTTATTAGTGATCGATTCAAATTTATTACAAAATTGCATATTGTCTGCCAGAAGTGTAGGCCGCAGATGTGGCCTTAGTCCACGAGGTATCCTGTGAACCCTGTGATACTCGCACAGAGTCATGGCATGCAACTCGTGTGAGATATATTTTCTCCTTTCATTTTCATATCTCTTATTCAACATCTCTATGGTAGGTTTATTCAAAAAAGACATATCTATCTGTGTTCTGGCTAGGATTCTTTTAGCATCTTCATCTGTGTATGAAAATATAGCGGCATTGTCCAGTTCACCCACCTCTGGTTCAAGCATCAAAGTCTCCATGACCGGTGCACGTCTGCCAGGATCCACAATCCACAAGAATTCAAGCAGCTGACAGCACTCGGGAGTTAGCACGGATGCACGTTCAGGCGTTCAAGGATCCAAATGAACAACAGTCCAACGAAAAAATAGGAACAGCATCCAATCCAGGTGAAGTATAACAAGTCTTTATTCAGCCACCATAAAATACGACGTTTCGGCCATTTTCAGGCCTTTATCAAGTATACAAAAACAGGCAAAATGGTGTCCTTAAATGGTGTGGAGGAGCCAATCACCATCCAGGAACCGCCCATAATACAAATAGACATATATACAGAATATACAACGATAATCAATTTAAAACAGTGATCAAAGCTCAGAATAGTGACATCATAGAAAAATACAGCAATGTTATAATTGTGCATATAATATGCCATAGATTACTCCATATAAACAATATCACCATTTAGTCTGCCAATCGATGATCTGTTACTGCACACTCCCATTCTGGTGCTGCACCAATCATGTACTCACTAGCAGCAGCGTCCTCCATATCCAATCAGTGTCAGTTCAGCAGCGCTTAGTCAGAGCACTTATCCAATAGCCCACAGGATAACAAATCGGGAGGCACACCTAACTCACTCCCCACTGTGTGATAAACAAAGGCACATGTTCAGAAGTCATCATAGCAAACGCCCAGTGGATCATGTGAACACCAGCGTCATCAGACACCCAGTCACATGATCGCAAGCATCATCCGAGGTCTAATCACATGATAGTCCCATCATAAGCCTCTATTCCAGGCTGAAAACACTAAAATAGCGCGCGATCACCGGCATCATCCGACATCTGAAAAAAGAACACGCATGCACAATAAACTCTATCATTATTTATATTACTCCAGCTATGTTATCAGGAAACCTGCAGGTCACATGACCGTCAGTATTGGCATAATGTAAGCAAGAGACCGCACATGCGGATCTATATAGAATGGAAGATTAACAATATAGAAGACGCCTAAAGAAATATATATAATATCTACAAAATAAATGATGTCATCAGGAACTATTAAGTCACCACTTGCTCCGATCACTCCAGATAATAATCCTACGAAAACAACAAACATAAGTAAAATATATATCTAAAAACAAACACAGAATATAGATGCAAAAATTACCTAGCACAAATATGCAAATTATATTCGATATTCAAACCCTTTGGTTGCAATGTCTCCAAAACGGAGATCCACCGGAGTTCTTTCTGTTTAAGCAACTTAATCCTGTCGCCACCTCTCCTAAGGGGTGGAACCCCGTCAATAACTCTAAATCTCAGCTGACTGACCAAGTGTCCACATTCTACAAAGTGCTTAGATACCGGCAGTTCCATCATCTTCGTCCTGATAGTACTTTTGTGTTTACTTATCCTAGCCTTAACTTCCATCGTTGTCTCGCCTATATACATGAGTCCACACGGACACACGAGCATATAGATTACAAAGCTAGATGTACAAGAGTACCGTTCCTGGATCCGAAAGCGTTGACCCGTGCGTGAGTGGCCAAAACTGTCACCCTTGATCATATTGCCACAGCATGCACAATTCAAACATGGAAAATTTCCATTTTTTGGAGGGCCCAAAGTTAACTGTCTGGATATTTTGGAGGATCCAATGTCAGATTTGACCAACTTATCTTTCAAATTACGCCCTCGCCTATAAGAAAGCAATGGCTTGTGCGCAAATTCAACTACATCCGGTAAACCTCTATGTAATAGACCCCAATGCTTATTCAAGATATTCCCTATTTTACCACTAACAGGGCAATAGGTAGAAACAAAAGGGACTCTTTTAGGGGAAATCTTAATACGTTTGTTTCTCACATCTTCCAATGTTGTCTTCAAGGCTTTCTCCTTGAATTTTCTAAGATCCTTCTCAGGATACCCCCTTCTGATGAACTTCTCACACATCTGATCAAGCCTCCTGTCCAATACAGTCTCGTCCTTTACTATCCTACGTACTCTCAGCATCTGACTCCAAGGCAGAGACTCTATCATTTTCCTTGGATGATTACTATCAAAAACAAGGAGACTATTCCTGTCTGTGTCCTTTATAAACAAATTAGTGCATAACAATCCACTGTGCTTGTACACTAAAGTATCCAAAAATTGAATCTGGTCAAAGGAGTGTGTCATTGTGAACTTCAGCTCGGGAAATATCATGTTAAGATGACTATGGAAAGATACCAGATCATTCATGTTCCCCTCCCAAACACAAAAGATATCATCAATGTAGCGCCACCAGGCTCTGACATGGCGCCAGTGGATGGAATTGTACACATGCTGGTCCTCGAATACCGCCATGTAGATGTTTGCATAAGTGGGCGCCACATTGGACCCCATGGCGGTACCACGCAACTGCAGGAAAAATTCATCCCCAAAAAGAAAAAAATTCTTCTTGAGGACAAACTCCAACAGTGCCAGGACCAGCTGTGTACCACCTGGGGCCATGTCAGAGCCCGCCAGCGCCACACCAACAGCCTCCAAACCACGTTCATGTTTAATGGAGGTGTACAGTGATACAACATCAAACGAAACGAGAATAGTATCCTCTGTGATGTCCAGACCCTCAATCTTACTCAGAAAATGGTTACTATCCATGATATAAGATTTGGCCTCAATAGCAAAATGACGTAACACTTTATCTAGAAAAATGGATACCTTACCACATAGAGAGCCCCGCCCAGACACAATTGGGCGTCCAGGGGGATCCATCAGATTTTTATGGATTTTAGGCAGGGTGTACAGAATAGGTGTCACTGGAAACTCCACCAAAAGAAAATCAGAGAGTTTTTGGTCTATCAAACCATTAGATAATGCCTCATTGATCAGTATTCTCAATTCACTTTGAAAACAAGGTGTGGGATCTTTAGACAACTTAGCATAAACTGCCGTGTCCAACAATTGACCACAAATCTCAGCCCTATATTTATGGGTATCCATCACCACCAGGGCCCCGCCTTTGTCGGCTGCCCTGATGGTGATAGCTTTGTTACCTGAGAGCCTATCCAACACCTGTCTCTCACTGTGTGTTAAATTCCCTCTTTTGAATGGACCTACACCCTCACGTTTCAATCTAGCCATGTCCCTTTCAACCAATTGGATATATGATTCCACAAAATTATTTTTAACAGGAGGTTGAAAGTTACTTTTGTTATAAAGACCAAAATCATGTAAAGCAAAACCCCTAGGGGCATCACTAATTGCAGCAATAGGTGTGTCCTCACTCTCATTGAAATATACTGCTAATCTTAGCCTTCTAAAAAAGGCAAAAAGGTCACATTCAATGTTAAACCAATCTGGATAATTGGAAGGGCAAAACGACAGTCCTTTGGATAATACATTATAGTCCACATCAGTAAGTGTGCAAGATGAAATATTTACCACTAAGTTCTTTTGTTCTATGTGGCTCTCTTCTTCCCCTCGTTCCGGGTTCTCATGGGCAGATTGCGGGAGGTGCACGGCATCTGATTGTCCACTTCTCTGTCGCCGGTGTTTCTTACCACCTCTCCTTGGCCTCCTTTTGCCACATTGTCCATTTTTCCTTTCCCTAAAAAATGAGAAGAAGAAGGTACACACAAATTGGAATCGTCAGTGGAATCAGACTCTGCCGTGGTAAAACCGAATCTCTTCTGTTCCCTTGTTTGCTGTCTCCTTCTTCTGCGGGGTTGTGCAAAGGAATCTGGTTTCCTATAGATAGTTCTGCGTGCTCCACCCTGCCAAGAAAAAACATGTCCAGTCCTGTAATCTTCAGCATCACGAAACCATTTCGTTTTTTTCGTTTTCTCAATGTCACCACGAAATTTCAGTAGTTTCTCATCCAAGTGTTTCTTGAACGTGTCCCATTCTTGTGCTGTCAACTGCATAGTCAATTGTTTCTCCAAATCATCGATTTTATTCTTCACCGATACCATTTCTGTGTGGAGAAACTCGATGTTCAAGAGCATTAGATCAAATGAATACTTATTAGTGATCGATTCAAATTTATTACAAAATTGCATATTGTCTGCCAGAAGTGTAGGCCGCAGATGTGGCCTTAGTCCACGAGGTATCCTGTGAACCCTGTGATACTCGCACAGAGTCATGGCATGCAACTCGTGTGAGATATATTTTCTCCTTTCATTTTCATATCTCTTATTCAACATCTCTATGGTAGGTTTATTCAAAAAAGACATATCTATCTGTGTTCTGGCTAGGATTCTTTTAGCATCTTCATCTGTGTATGAAAAATATAGCGGCATTGTCCAGTTCACCCACCTCTGGTTCAAGCATCAAAGTCTCCATGACCGGTGCACGTCTGCCAGGATCCACAATCCACAAGAATTCAAGCAGCTGACAGCACTCGGGAGTTAGCACGGATGCACGTTCAGGCGTTCAAGGATCCAAATGAACAACAGTCCAACGAAAAAATAGGAACAGCATCCAATCCAGGTGAAGTATAACAAGTCTTTATTCAGCCACCATAAAATACGACGTTTCGGCCATTTTCAGGCCTTTATCAAGTATACAAAAACAGGCAAAATGGTGTCCTTAAATGGTGTGGAGGAGCCAATCACCATCCAGGAACCGCCCATAATACAAATAGACATATATACAGAATATACAACGATAATCAATTTAAAACAGTGATCAAAGCTCAGAATAGTGACATCATAGAAAAATACAGCAATGTTATAATTGTGCATATAATATGCCATAGATTACTCCATATAAACAATATCACCATTTAGTCTGCCAATCGATGATCTGTTACTGCACACTCCCATTCTGGTGCTGCACCAATCATGTACTCACTAGCAGCAGCGTCCTCCATATCCAATCAGTGTCAGTTCAGCAGCGCTTAGTCAGAGCACTTATCCAATAGCCCACAGGATAACAAATCGGGAGGCACACCTAACTCACTCCCCACTGTGTGGTAAACAAAGGCACATGTTCAGAAGTCATCATAGCAAACGCCCAGTGGATCATGTGAACACCAGCGTCATCAGACACCCAGTCACATGATCGCAAGCATCATCCGAGGTCTAATCACATGATAGTCCCATCATAAGCCTCTATTCCAGGCTGAAAACACTAAAATAGCGCGCGATCACCGGCATCATCCGACATCTGAAAAAAGAACACGCATGCACAATAAACTCTATCATTATTTATACTACTCCAGATATGTCATCAGGAAACCTGCAGGTCACATGACCGTCAGTATTGGCATAATGTAAACAAGAGACCGCACATGCGGATCTATATAGAATGGAAGATTAACAATATAGCAGACGCCTAAAGAAATATATATAATATCTACAAAATAAATGATGTCATCAGGAACTATTAAGTCACCACTCCGATCACTCCAGATAATAATCCTACGAAAACAACAAACATAAGTAAAATATATATCTAAAAACAAACACAGAATATAGATGCAAAAATTACCTAGCACAAATATGCAAATTATATTCGATATTCAAACCCTTTGGTTGCAATGTCTCCAAAACGGAGATCCACCGGAGTTCTTTCTGTTTAAGCAACTTAATCCTGTCGCCACCTCTCCTAAGGGGTGGAACCCCGTCAATAACTCTAAATCTCAGCTGACTGACCAAGTGTCCACATTCTACAAAGTGCTTAGATACCGGCAGTTCCATCATCTTCGTCCTGATAGTACTTTTGTGTTTACTTATCCTAGCCTTAACTTCCATCGTTGTCTCGCCTATATACATGAGTCCACACGGACACACGAGCATATAGATTACAAAGCTAGATGTACAAGAGTACCGTTCCTGGATCCGAAAGTGTTGACCCGTGCGTGAGTGGCCAAAACTGTCACCCTTGATCATATTGCCACAGCATGCACAATTCAAACATGGAAAATTTCCATTTTTTGGAGGGCCCAAAGTTAACTGTCTGGATATTTTGGAGGATCCAATGTCAGATTTGACCAACTTATCTTTCAAATTACGCCCTCGCCTATAAGAAAGCAATGGCTTGTGCGCAAATTCAACTACATCCGGTAAACCTCTATGTAATAGACCCCAATGCTTATTCAAGATATTCCCTATTTTACCACTAACAGGGCAATAGGTAGAAACAAAAGGGACTCTTTTAGGGGAAATCTTAATACGTTTGTTTCTCACATCTTCCAATGTTGTCTTCAAGGCTTTCTCCTTGAATTTTCTAAGATCCTTCTCAGGATACCCCCTTCTGATGAACTTCTCACACATCTGATCAAGCCTCCTGTCCAATACAGTCTCGTCCTTTACTATCCTACGTACTCTCAGCATCTGACTCCAAGGTAGAGACTCTATCATTTTCCTTGGATGATTACTATCAAAAACAAGGAGACTATTCCTGTCTGTGTCCTTTATAAACAAATCAGTGCATAACAATCCACTGTGCTTGTACACTAAAGTATCCAAAAATTGAATCTGGTCAAAGGAGTGTGTCATTGTGAACTTCAGCTCGGGAAATATCATGTTAAGATGACTATGGAAAGATACCAGATCATTCATGTTCCCCTCCCAAACACAAAAGATATCATCAATGTAGCGCCACCAGGCTCTGACATGGCGCCAGTGGATGGAATTGTACACATGCTGGTCCTCGAATACCGCCATGTAGATGTTTGCATAAGTGGGCGCCACATTGGACCCCATGGCGGTACCACGCAACTGCAGGAAAAATTCATCCCCAAAAAGAAAAAAATTCTTCTTGAGGACAAACTCCAACAGTGCCAGGACCAGCTGTGTACCACCTGGGGCCATGTCAGAGCCCGCCAGCGCCACACCAACAGCCTCCAAACCACGTTCATGTTTAATGGAGGTGTACAGTGATACAACATCAAACGAAACGAGAATAGTATCCTCTGTGATGTCCAGACCCTCAATCTTACTCAGAAAATGGTTAGTATCCATGATATAAGATTTGGCCTCAATAGCAAAATGACGTAACACTTTATCTAGAAAAATGGATACCTTACCACATAGAGAGCCCCGCCCAGACACAATTGGGCGTCCAGGGGGATCCATCAGATTTTTATGGATTTTAGGCAGGGTGTACAGAATAGGTGTCACTGGAAACTCCACCAAAAGAAAATCAGAGAGTTTTTGGTCTATCAAACCATTAGATAATGCCTCATTGATCAGTATTCTCAATTCACTTTGAAAACAAGGTGTGGGATCTTTAGACAACTTAGCATAAACTGCCGTGTCCAACAATTGACCACAAATCTCAGCCCTATATTTATGGGTATCCATCACCACCAGGGCCCCGCCTTTGTCGGCTGCCCTGATGGTGATAGCTTTGTTACCTGAGAGCCTATCCAACACCTGTCTCTCACTGTGTGTTAAATTCCCTCTTTTGAATGGACCTACACCCTCACGTTTCAATCTAGCCATGTCCCTTTCAACCAATTGGATATATGATTCCACAAAATTATTTTTAACAGGAGGTTGAAAGTTACTTTTGTTATAAAGACCAAAATCATGTAAAGCAAAACCCCTAGGGGCATCACTAATTGCAGCAATAGGTGTGTCCTCACTCTCATTGAAATATACTGCTAATCTTAGCCTTCTAAAAAAGGCAAAAAGGTCACATTCAATGTTAAACCAATCTGGATAATTGGAAGGGCAAAACGACAGTCCTTTGGATAATACATTATAGTCCACATCAGTAAGTGTGCAAGATGAAATATTTACCACTAAGTTCTTTTGTTCTATGTGGCTCTCTTCTTCCCCTCGTTCCGGGTTCTCATGGGCAGATTGCGGGAGGTGCACGGCATCTGATTGTCCACTTCTCTGTCGCCGGTGTTTCTTACCACCTCTCCTTGGCCTCCTTTTGCCACATTGTCCATTTTTCCTTTCCCTAAAAAATGAGAAGAAGAAGGTACACACAAATTGGAATCGTCAGTGGAATCAGACTCTGCCGTGGTAAAACCGAATCTCTTCTGTTCCCTTGTTTGCTGTCTCCTTCTTCTGCGGGGTTGTGCAAAGGAATCTGGTTTCCTATAGATAGTTCTGCGTGCTCCACCCTGCCAAGAAAAAACATGTCCAGTCCTGTAATCTTCAGCATCACGAAACCATTTCGTTTTTTTTCGTTTTCTCAATGTCACCACGAAATTTCAGTAGTTTCTCATCCAAGTGTTTCTTGAACGTGTCCCATTCTTGTGCTGTCAACTGCATAGTCAATTGTTTCTCCAAATCATCGATTTTATTCTTCACCGATACCATTTCTGTGTGGAGAAACTCGATGTTCAAGAGCATTAGATCAAATGAATACTTATTAGTGATCGATTCAAATTTATTACAAAATTGCATATTGTCTGCCAGAAGTGTAGGCCGCAGATGTGGCCTTAGTCCACGAGGTATCCTGTGAACCCTGTGATACTCGCACAGAGTCATGGCATGCAACTCTTGTGAGATATATTTTCTCCTCTCATTTTCATATCTCTTATTCAACATCTCTATGGTAGGTTTATTCAAAAAAGACATATCTATGTAACGCTGGTATTGTCTGTACTTTGTTTTCCAGCGTTACTTTGCATGTTTTTTGCATTAACCCTTTTGCTCCTTTCCCCCTAACCAGCTGGGATACTGTTGTCTGTTACCTATATGGATGCTGCTCAGTTCCCGGCTCTGCTGCGTACCCGTACTTGCGTGAGTGGCTCCGCTGCTTTGCATGACCGCCCGCATGTGCGGTTCCTGACTTGCTGTGAAAGCCGTCCGTAGCTTGAAAAGTCCTCTGCAGTGGTGCATGACTTACTGCGTGGTTGGCGGCAGCCATTGTTGGGTTCCCTCTGTGTTGTGCTGTCTGGCTCTGCATAGGGGGCGTGGCCCACACCTGTCCTGCTTTTATGTGGATTGGGTGTTTACTAGAGTTACTGCTCCAGCCTATCGCTGTGAAGCAGCTCATATATAAAGTTCCCCAGCCCTAGTGGGCGTTGCCAGAGCTTCGCATTGAATCCACACTGAATCCCTGAACCTAGCCGTATGTGGTTGTGTGTTCAGCTCCTGCTCTGAAGTTGATCAGCTCTGGAGAGCTGATTCCCTGTTCCTGCTGTGTCTTGTTCCCTGATCCTGGATCAAACCCGGTACCTGAATGTCTGAATTATGTCTTGTGTTTCCGCCTATGCTGGGGGCTGATTACCCAGATCGCCGTTCCTGGAGGCTGTATATCCAGGCCTGTTCCTGCTGTGTCTAATTACCTGAACCCCTGATCTTGGATCGCATCCTATACCTGACTTTCTGAACTGTGTCCTCTGTGTTATGTTCCTGAAATCCTGCTGTGTCCAGAACCCTGTGCCAGTGACTGTGAATCCTTGCTATATAACCTGAGTTCATCTTGGAAGAAGGAGTCCGGTGTGTGCTGAGTTTCTGTTACTCTGTGCTCAGCCTCTGTGCAATCCCGGCCGGCTCCCGTTGAGCCTGGCGGGGCTTGCACCAGACCGCTGGGGTTCCTTTTCAGGTCGCTGCCAGATGTCCGGATCCTATGCCTGATGACCATGGCCTGATGTCCGACGACCACTTCCAGATGTCCGGATCCTATCCTTCTTGCCTGATGTCCGGATCCTGCCAATCATTGCCAGATGTCCGGAGCCTGCTGATCGGTGCCAGATGTCCAGAGTCCGAGGCCTGTGTTCCAGTCCGTGTTCCTGTGATTCAATCCATGTTCCTGTCCGTGTTCCTGACTCCCTGAGACCCAGTCCGTGTTCCTGTCTGTGTTCCTGACTCTCTGAGATCCAATCCGTGTTCCTGTTGTTCCTGTGCAGTCTAACTCTGTTTCAGCCATCAGCTCCTGATTCCAGTTACCTGTCTGTTACCTGTCGGCTTGCCTGTCTGCCATCCGTCTGCAGTTCCTTCCAGAGGTTCGGACGTCATCTGCAGAGATCCCCGGCTCTTGCCTGCTCACCTAGGAGCGATCATCTGCCATCCGACTGCAGCTCCATCCGGAAGTTCGGACATCATCTGCAGAGATCCCCGGCTCTTGCCTGCTCACCTGGGAGCGATCATCTGCCATCCGACTGCAGCCTACCTGGAGGCTCCACCATATCAGGTCGTATATACCTGCCTGTCTAGAGACTGCCTGGTCACTTACTGTGACAACCTGCCTGTCTAGAGACTGCCTGGTCACTTGCCGTGACAACCTGCCTGTCCAGAGACTGCCTGGTCACTTGTCGTGACAACCTGCCTGTCCCAGAGACTGCCTGGTCACTTGCCGTGACAACCTGCCTGTCCCAGAGATTGCCCTGGTCACTAGCCGTGACAACCTGCCTGTCCCAGAGACTGCCTTGGTCACTTGCCGTGACAACCTGCCTGTCCTGCCGGTTCCTCCTTGGTCTACCCTGTGATGACGTCTGTCCTGGGTCGGTGTCTGATGTTCTCCTGCTGAGCCTGTGCTACGCCTGAGGCCTGAGAGAGAGGCCGTCCTAGTATGCCCGTGCCAGATGACCCTGGACTTCATCAACCCGTGATGACCCCGCCATCGTCTGACGTTCGTCCTGGGCCGGTGTCTGATGTTCTCCTGCTGAGCCTGTGCTACGCCCGAGGCCTGAGAGTGAGGCCATACTAGTATGCCCGTGCCAGATGATCCTGGACTTCATCAACCCGTGATGACCCCGCCATCGTCTGAAGTCTGTCTGAGGTCGGTGTCTGATGTTCTCCTGCTGAGCCTGTGCTACGCCTAAGGCCTGAGAGAGAGGCCGTCCAAGTATGCCCGTGCCAGATAACCCTGGACTGCATCTACCCGTGATGTCCTCCAGCACTCGTCTATGATCCTGAGTCGTGTACCCTTCTCTGATGTGCGGAATCGGGAGCCCGGTCTTATGTTCTGTTTTATGTACTGTGTTTCTTTAAGTAAACTTTATGTTTCTTCTTACCTGAAGTTGTGCGGTGTTGTCTAGTCCTGCAGGTCGCCACCTTGCCCACATGCTCAGCTGCCACGGATCCCGGTCGCTGCCCTTCCCTAGTCCGGGCAGGCCCGGGTCTCCCTCCGTGGTCCAGTGGGTCCACATTCTCTTACCATCTGGGACCCATGCCTCACGTCGTCGTGGACTGGCGGCGTGGGAGCATTGGCTAGCTAGGCAAGCTATGCCATGTCCCGACGCCCCACAGCCGTGGGAAGCGCTACAGTAAGCTCTGGCCATGGACTCCGCTGAGCATGTGCGGTCTGCAGGACTTTCTCCAAGCTCCACCTGATGTGTGAACTAGACTACTTGGTCCCCACAGGGTAAGTGGACTAGATGGCTCGATTCCCCGCTTGGTCAGCGGTTCGGACTTTTCGAGCTATTAACTCTGCTGCCATATTGTGAACTATGGGACTTACCGCCAAACCCAAGTGAATTTTTCTGGGGAATTTTTTTTTTACTTGGGTCTTCAGAAGAGGGGGCCTGAGGAGGGGGATACTGTAACGCTGGTATTGTCTGTACTTTGTTTTCCAGCGTTACTTTGCATGTTTTTTGCATTAACCCTTTTGCTCCTTTCCCCCTAACCAGCTGGGATACTGTTGTCTGTTACCTATATGGATGCTGCTCAGTTCCCGGCTCTGCTGCGTACCCGTACTTGCGTGAGTGGCTCCGCTGCTTTGCATGACCGCCCGCATGTGCGGTTCCTGACTTGCTGTGAAAGCCGTCCGTAGCTTGAAAAGTCCTCTGCAGTGGTGCATGACTTACTGCGTGGTTGGCGGCAGCCATTGTTGGGTTCCCTCTGTGTTGTGCTGTCTGGCTCTGCATAGGGGGCGCGGCCCACACCTGTCCTGCTTTTATGTGGATTGGGTGTTTACTAGAGTTACTGCTCCAGCCTATCGCTGTGAAGCAGCTCATATATAAAGTTCCCCAGCCCTAGTGGGCGTTGCCAGAGCTTCGCATTGAATCCACACTGAATCCCTGAACCTAGCCGTATGTGGTTGTGTGTTCAGCTCCTGCTCTGAAGTTGATCAGCTCTGGAGAGCTGATTCCCTGTTCCTGCTGTGTCTTGTTCCCTGATCCTGGATCAAACCCGGTACCTGAATGTCTGAATTTGTCTTGTGTTTCCGCCTATGCTGGGGGCTGATTACCCAGATCGCCGTTCCTGGAGGCTGTATATCCAGGCCTGTTCCTGCTGTGTCTAATTACCTGAACCCCTGATCTTGATCGCATCCTGTACCTGACTTTCTGAACTGTGTCCTCTGTGTTATGTTCCTGAAATCCTGCTGTGTCCAGAACCCTGTGCCAGTGACTGTGAATCCTTGCTATATAACCTGAGTTCATCTTGGAAGAAGGAGTCCGGTGTGTGCTGAGTTTCTGTTACTCTGTGCTCAGCCTCTGTGCAATCCCCGGCCAGCTCCCGTTGAGCCTGGCGGGCTTGCACCAGACCGCTGGGGTTCCTTTTCAGGTCGCTGCCAGATGTCCGGATCCTATGCCTGATGACCATGGCCTGATGTCCGATGTCGACGACCACTTCCAGATGTCCGGATCCTATCCTTCTTGCCTGATGTCCGGATCCTGCCGATCATTGCCAGATGTCCGGAGCCTGCTGATCGGTGCCAGATGTCCGGAGTCCGAGGCCTGTGTTCCAGTCCGTGTTCCTGTGATTCAATCCATGTTCCTGTCCGTGTTCCTGACTCCCTGAGACCCAGTCCGTGTTCCTGTCTGTGTTCCTGACTCTCTGAGATCCAATCCGTGTTCCTTTTCTGTGCAGTCTAACTCTGTTTCAGCCATCAGCTCCTGATTCCAGTTACCTGTCTGTTACCTGTCGGCTTGCCTGTCTGCCATCCGTCTGCAGTTCCTTCCAGAGGTTCGGACGTCATCTGCAGAGATCCCCGGCTCTTGCCTGCTCACCTAGGAGCGATCATCTGCCATCCGACTGCAGCTCCATCCGGAAGTTCGGACATCATCTGCAGAGATCCCCGGCTCTTGCCTGCTCACCTGGGAGCGATCATCTGCCATCCGACTGCAGCCTACCTGGAGGCTCCACCATATCAGGTCGTATATACCTGCCTGTCTAGAGACTGCCTGGTCACTTACTGTGACAACCTGCCTGTCTAGAGACTGCCTGGTCACTTGCCGTGACAACCTGCCTGTCCAGAGACTGCCTGGTCACTTGTCGTGACAACCTGCCTGTCCCAGAGACTGCCTGGTCACTTGCCGTGACAACCTGCCTGTCCCAGAGATTGCCCTGGTCACTAGCCGTGACAACCTGCCTGTCCCAGAGACTGCCTTGGTCACTTGCCGTGACAACCTGCCTGTCCTGCCGGTTCCTCCTTGGTCTACCCTGTGATGACGTCTGTCCTGGGTCGGTGTCTGATGTTCTCCTGCTGAGCCTGTGCTACGCCTGAGGCCTGAGAGAGAGGCCGTCCTAGTATGCCCGTGCCAGATGACCCTGGACTTCATCAACCCGTGATGACCCCGCCATCGTCTGACGTTCGTCCTGGGCCGGTGTCTGATGTTCTCCTGCTGAGCCTGTGCTACGCCCGAGGCCTGAGAGTGAGGCCATACTAGTATGCCCGTGCCAGATGATCCTGGACTTCATCAACCCGTGATGACCCCGCCATCGTCTGAAGTCTGTCTGAGGTCGGTGTCTGATGTTCTCCTGCTGAGCCTGTGCTACGCCTAAGGCCTGAGAGAGAGGCCGTCCAAGTATGCCCGTGCCAGATAACCCTGGACTGCATCTACCCGTGATGTCCTCCAGCACTCGTCTATGATCCTGAGTCGTGTACCCTTCTCTGATGTGCGGAATCGGGAGCCCGGTCTTATGTTCTGTTTTATGTACTGTGTTTCTTTAAGTAAACTTTATGTTTCTTCTTACCTGAAGTTGTGCGGTGTTGTCTAGTCCTGCAGGTCGCCACCTTGCCCACATGCTCAGCTGCCACGGATCCCGGTCGCTGCCCTTCCCTAGTCCGGGCAGGCCCGGGTCTCCCTCCGTGGTCCAGTGGGTCCACATTCTCTTACCATCTGGGACCCATGCCTCACGTTGTCGTGGACTGGCGGCGTGGGAGCATTGGCTAGCTAGGCAAGCTATGCCATGTCCCGACGCCCCACAGCCGTGGGAAGCGCTACAATCTATCTGTGTTCTGGCTAGGATTCTTTTAGCATCTTCATCTGTGTATGAAAATATAGCGGCATTGTCCAGTTCACCCACCTCTGGTTCAAGCATCAAAGTCTCCATGACCGGTGCACGTCTGCCAGGATCCACAATCCACAAGAATTCAAGCAGCTGACAGCACTCGGGAGTTAGCACGGATGCACGTTCAGGCGTTCAAGGATCCAAACGAACAACAGTCCAACGAAAAAATAGGAACAGCATCCAATCCAGGTGAAGTATAACAAGTCTTTATTCAGCCACCATAAAATACGACGTTTCGGCCATTTTCAGGCCTTTATCAAGTATACAAAAACAGGCAAAATGGTGTCCTTAAATGGTGTGGAGGAGCCAATCACCATCCAGGAACCGCCCATAATACAAATAGACATATATACAGAATATACAACGATAATCAATTTAAAACAGTGATCAAAGCTCAGAATAGTGACATCATAGAAAAATACAGCAATGTTATAATTGTGCATATAATATGCCATAGATTACTCCATATAAACAATATCACCATTTAGTCTGCCAATCGATGATCTGTTACTGCACACTCCCATTCTGGTGCTGCACCAATCATGTACTCACTAGCAGCAGCGTCCTCCATATCCAATCAGTGTCAGTTCAGCAGCGCTTAGTCAGAGCACTTATCCAATAGCCCACAGGATAACAAATCGGGAGGCACACCTAACTCACTCCCCACTGTGTGATAAACAAAGGCACATGTTCAGAAGTCATCATAGCAAACGCCCAGTGGATCATAAACTCTATCATTATTTATACTACTCCAGATATGTCATCAGGAAATAATGATAGAGTTTATTGTGCATGCGTGTTCTTTTTTCAGATGTCGGATGATGCCGGTGTTTTAGTGTTTTCAGCCTGGAATAGAGGCTTATGATGGGACTATCATGTGATTAGACCTCGGGTGATGCTTGCGGTCATGTGACTGGGTGTCTGATGACGCTGGTGTTCACATGATCCACTGGGCGTTTGCTATGATGACTTCTGAACATGTGCCTTTGTTTATCACACAGTGGGGAGTGAGTTAGGTGTGCCTCCCGATTTGTTATCCTGTGGGCTATTGGATAAGTGCTCTGACTAAGCGCTGCTGAACTGACACTGATTGGATATGGAGGACGCTGCTGCTAGTGAGTACATGATTGGTGCAGCACCAGAATGGGAGTGTGCAGTAACAGATCATCGATTGGCAGACTAAATGGTGATATTGTTTATATGGAGTAATCTATGTCATATTATATGCACAATTATAACATTGCTGTATTTTTCTATGATGTCACTATTCTGAGCTTTGATCACTGTTTTAAATTGATTATCGTTGTATATTTGTATATATGTCTATTTGTATTATGGGCGGTTCCTGGATGTTGATTGGCTCCTCCACACCATTTAAGGACACCATTTTGCCTGTTTTTGTATACTTGATAAAGGCCTGAAAATGGCCGAAACGTCGTATTTTATGGTGGCTGAATAAAGACTTGTTATACTTCACCTGGATTGGATGCTGTTCCTATTTTTTCGAATCACTGAAAAGTGTCCCTTTATGGAGGTGACAGAAAGTCTGTTTAGTCCCTTTATCTTCATAGTATCAGCTCTAATCCAATGGTGAGAGAACGATTTACCCTGAAGAGTCACAGATTGTGGGGTCGTTATAAATGTTATATTTAGGGGGGTTTTGTGTTGTCACCTTATAAGAATCACATTGGTTTTGTTATTTTTCCGCTGATAGATACAAATGACCCAACTATGAAAGACGGGAACCAAGGAAACATGTATTACTCTTATAATACGGGGCCCCCACACAGTATAATGTTCCCACAGTACCGCCATTCCCAATTTTATTTTTTATTGTGATGTTTTCATGTAATATATAAAAGCCAAAGCAAAAATGTTAAAAAAAAATCATAACCAGAGAAAAAAACATTGTACATTGGACATTGGTCTCATATATCTCCTGTCTTGTGTTCTTACAAACAACCTTTTCTAAAAGCCTCAAACTTCTGTGTATGACTCAGACCTGAGATCTAACGTGATAGATTACAGTGCGGGGAAGACGGGAAACATTCATATAGACGGCCGGTGGGGATGGAGTCAGTGACGGACTCTGGACAAATATGTTTCTAGAGCCGTAGTAGAAGATGAAGATGTCGTCCTCATCATGAAGTACCATATTTTTCGGACTATAAGATGCACCCCGGTTTCAGAGGAGGAAATTAGAAAAAAGAAATTGAAGCAAAAAATGTGGTCAATTGTGGACTAGTATCCCCTATTCTGGTAGATATGGTTCCTTCATCCCCATCAGAAAAACATTAAAAAACTCAGGAACCATTATACTTACCTTCCTGCGCTCCCTCACAGTGTCCTGTTCTTATGCCAGCAGCTGATTTATTCTTGTAAGCAGTGCATGGCAGTGACATCTTGCGCTGCTTACAAGCCGAGGAGAGCTGCTACAATACTCACTGTAAAAATACCAATTTTAGATATATGCAAACGCTACCTCATAAGCCAAAATATTTGCATAGTGCAAAAAAAATGCATGAAATAATAATGCAGGTTTCATAATGATAATCAGATAGTAATAAGAAAGCTTACTTTATTTGCAAACTGATGTTCTGTTTGGACCTGATGTCCCTTATGAACATTTGACTAGTGCAAAAAAATTGCTACCTTGTTTAACTGAGCTAATGGTGCCATTTGCTAAAATAATAATCAAATGGCAATGAAATAACTTACATATTGTGCAGAGAAAAATATTTAGAGTTGAGTCCTTAGTGGTTGATACCTTTTAATGGCTAACTGAAAAAATGGTAACAAATTGCAAGCTTTCGTGACTACTCAGGTCTCTTCATCAGGCGAAGACTAATACAAAATCTGAAGAATCACATATTTATACACAACAGGACACAGGAATAATGCAATAGGTAAGACAAGTGACGTGAAGCAGACTGTCATTATGGCAGAGGGATGAACATAAATATTGTAACAGTTCATAGATAAGGAGTGAAAGTTTTATTGCCCTCTGATTGGAGTCTGCTATTGTGTTTTAATGCCCCTAGAAGAGACAAGTGACATGAAGCAGAATATTGTGCAGAGTGGAGGCATTGTGTGGTTCTGGTGCCCCGACGTACATTTCACCCATTTGCTTCATCAGGAGGAGTTATCTATAACCTGCAATGCTATGTGTACTGAGGAAATCATCCAGCCCTTTATAAAAGGTGTTCTAGTGTCGGCCATTACTACCTCTTGTGGTCGGACAATCCACAGCGCTCTAAACGGTAAAGAACCCTTTCCTATTTAGCTGCCAGAATCACTTTTCTTCCACCCATAATGAGTGCCGTTGATCCTTAGTGTGGTCTTTGGAAGAAGTAAGTCATGTGTCAGTCCTTTGTACTGACCACACATATATTTATACATATATATGAGATCTCCTCTTAGACGTCTTTTCTATAAGCTAAACATGCCCAACTTTTTCAAGATTTTATCATATGGGAGACCTTCCATTTCTTGAAATAATCTAGTTGCCCACCTTTGAACTAACTCTATATAGCGATTCCACCCCTCAGTATGTCTTAGGACACTGATTGACAGCTCAGTCGTCCAGTCTAGTGCAGGGGCGTCCTGAGCTGTGTGTTGTTTGATTGACAGCTCTGCCATCCAATGTGAGACTGGGAGGTGCTCTCGTCAGGTGCTCACTATTTCCTGGATTACTCAGCTACTTAACTAGACTGGCAGTCCTGAATAGCTGCCATCCATAACTTCAGCTCCGTGTGGTTTGTTTTCTCTGTGCGTAGTGCTTTGCTTGGTAATGTATCATTGCCTTATCTTGACCTAGTTCTGATCATCTATTTGGCTAACCCCTTTGATCTGATCTGCTATCTTCCCAGTATTTTGACATCGGTCGTTACCTTACTTCACCTTTGTCTCTTCCTTCTATTTATGATGTACCATCCTGGTTATTGACCTCAGCCTGCTTGTTTAACAAAAAAAAAAAGATTTGTGATGTAATTTCTTGTCCAACCTCCTCTTTTACATTTGTCCAACCCACACTCCATTACACACACACAGATAGAGATAGATAGATAGAAAATACATTGATAGATGGATAATAGGTAGTTAGAAATATATATAGAAAGATAGATATATAGATAGACAGAAAGATATATAGGTAGATAGATGATAGATAAAATGGTACATAAATAGTTAAAGACACACGCGTACACACACACAAAATCTTAGCGCAGTATAGTTTATAAAAAAAAAATGACGTGGGCTCCCGCGCAATTTTCTGCGTCAGAGGGGGAAAGCCGACAGCTGGGGCCAATATTTCTAGCCTGGGAAGGGGTTAATACCCATGGATCTTCCCAGGCTATGAATATCAGCCCGCAGCTAGCCTTTACTGGCTATTAAAATAGGGGGACCCCCCCAAAAAAAATGACGTGGGGTCCCCCTATAATTTATAGCCAGAAAGGCTACGCAGACAGCTGATATTCATAGCTTAGGAAGGGGTCATGGATATTGGCGCCCCCCCTGGCTAAAAATACCAGCACCCAGCAGCCCCAGAATTGGCGCATCTGTAAGATGCGCCAATTCCGGCACTTAGCCCCTCTCTTCCTACTCCCCTGTAGCGGTGGGATATGGGGTAATAAGGGGTTAATATCACCGTGCTATTGTAAGGTGATATTAAGCCCGGTTAATAATAGAGAGGCGTCAATAAGACGCCTATCCATTATTAATCTTACATTAATAAAGGGTTAAAAAACAACACACATAAGAATAAATTATTTTAATGAAATAAAACACAACACGGTTTTCATATCTTTATTATACGCTCAGATCCAAGCGACGCCCTCGATCTCCTGTAATAAAACGTCAAAAAATAAAACAACCGTACAGTATACTCCCTGTCCGACGCAGTCCAATTAATAACGAGTGTCCCACGACGGTCTCTCCTACAGAACAGTGACATCAGGTGATGTAGGGCCTCCCAGTGATGCACTGACAGGAGACAATGGCTCCTGCAGTGCATCACTGAGGTTACCTGAGTTCATTCTCTCACTTTATGGCAATGCTGCGTGGGAATTTTCTCACCCAGCATTGCCGTGAGAGAATCAGATGTAGTGACGTCATTCTCTCCCGGCGGCAGAGTGATACACAGATCGACTGCGTCAGGGAATAGGTGAGTATGTGCTCAATGTTATGTGTTGTATGCCATTGTATGTTCTGTATGTCATTGTATGTTATATGTTGTATGTAATGTATGTGTTTTTTTTGTTTTTTTTTTACATTCAGCACATTAGCCGGATGATTGGACTACTACTGTCCCATCATTGGCTAATGTGTCAGTCACTGTCAATGTAGTAGGCAGAGCCTGATGGGACTTGTAGTCCCATCCGACGATGCCTGCATACGCAGAGACACACACACAGCCTCGCACACCGCCGCACATACACAGATCACGCACACAGCCCCGCACATACACCGATCACGCATACAGCCCCGCACACCGCCTCACATACACCGATCACGCACACAGCCCCGCACACCGCCGCACATACACTGATCCCGCACACAGGCCCACAAAACCGCCGCACATACACTGATCACGCAGACACCGGCACACAATCACCGCCCACACACATAACGCCACACACTATACACGCCCACGCACCGCCCACACACATAGCGCCGCACACTATACACACCCATGCTCTGCCCACTATACACACCCACACTCCGCCCACACACTTCCCTCCTTCCGAACTGCAGCAGTTTCACCAGCAGCAAAACCGCAGATCTTTTTTAGACCTGCGGTTTTGCTGCGGAAGTGCCCGACTCAATGCAAGTAGCTGTTTCTTCAGTCAGAAGTTGGAGACAATCATGTTGGAGATAATCCTCATCACTTCCATCTTTCTTGGGGACCGCAGTAAAGTAGCGGGGTTGATTGTACAGTCATGGACAAAAGTTTTGAGAATGACACAAATATTAATTTTTACAAAGTCTACTGCTTCACTTGTTCTAATGGCAATTTGCATATACTCCAGAATGTTATAAAGAGTGATCAGCTTAACAGCAATTACTTGCAAAGTCAATATTTGGCTAGAAAATGAACTTTATCCCCCAAAACACATTTCAACATCATTGCAGCCCTGCCTTAAAAGGACCAACTAACCTCTTTTCAGTGATTACTCCATTAACACAGGTGTGGGTGTTGATGAGGACATGGCTGGAGGTCAATCTGTCATGATTAAGTAAGAATGACACCACTGGACACTTTAAAAGGAGGCTGGTGCTTGGCATCATTGTTTCTCTTCTGTTAACCATGGTTATCTCTAAAGAAACACGTGCCAAGATGGCTGTGGCATTACAGTGCATGGTAGACAATCCCTGTATGTTGATTAGCACTCTAAAGAGCGGCAAAAATGCAGAGCAGGGGACCAGAGCACTAGGCGAATAATCCCAGAAACGCTCGGCACTCGCCGAGTACAGCGATGCTCGGGCAAGTAACGAGCATTACCGAGCAGGTTCGCTCATCACTAGAGCCAACCCACACGGTAGCGTGAATTTAGCACGGAGGATGTGGGGATACGTTATAGAGCAAGGAAAACGAAACTAGTACATTTTTAAAGTTTTACTCAAGAAAATATAGGCATTATTTACAAAAATATAAAAGATGTTACAAAAAAAGACAACTACAGTATATACAGGCAATTATAAAATAAAAATGGATTAAAAGGTGATCTTACATATCTCAGTCAATGGCACATGTGGAGGAGAGGGGAGGGGAGTTCCCAGTATCCAAGATTCAGTGCCCAGTAGGGATGGTATATGCTGTCTCCCCAGGTCTGAGCAGCCTGAATGAGACTTCTAGCCGTATATCTTTCCCTGGGTGACCCCACTAGGAGGGCGGAGCTATGGAATGCACTGCCCTTTTGAAAGTTACTAACATATTTATGCGAGCCATAACTCTGGCTGCGAGGCTCGCAGAGTGACGACAGGACAATCATTTTTCTTATTACGAAATTACCGTTCTTTTGATACCAAACATCGTATACCTATGCATTACTATGAGGCACATACCGTTTACTCATGTTCCGGTGGCCGCCCAATCTCCAAAACGCTGCTGTGAATAGCTTTTATGATGTAGATTCCAAAAATATAGGTTTCCTGCATCTATGACCATTCTGTGTTTATAGTATAATAAACTTGGCACTCAGTAATTGAAGCAGGTGAACAACGTTTTTATTGTGGCATACACATAGACAAAAGTTTGTTTACACGTTTTTGATCCAATCCTAGACCTTCCTCAGAAATATTATTTCCAATGAAATTATGCTGCAATATATACAGAAGGCTAAAAAAATCATTCAATTAGAAATATGATACAAGGTATTTACAATATTCATAAACGATTGTAACTAGATGCTACTGTGAATAGTGCACAAAAGAGTGAAAATAAGTCGGTGGTGGCTAGTACGGTGTGCAGAGGAGCCAGCCAGAGTTCCGGTCAAGGTGAAGTCCAGAAAAGTCAAAAGGCTATAGTTGAACTATAAAGAGAAATTATGTAATACGTTGATGGTTAAGGAATGGTGCTGATAACATAGAATACAAAAATAAAAAGTGTTTTCTAAAAAATAAAGCACATACTAATACTGCAAAGGATATGAGTGATGAACAACATAGTGGTGAAGAGGAGTTCCAATGCGTAAGTGATGAGAAAGTCACCCAGCGCTATGCTGGATCGTATAGTAACTGATAAGTTCTGGAGGACTTTGCCCCACACCCTTCAAACATGGGTTGGACAGGCAGCCCCTACTGATGGTCTCCAAATGGTAGACCTCATTGAAAGATATGGGGCTACCAAGGAGATACAGGGAGAGACTACCCGGAAGGTACCGAGTAAATTCCCCAAACCTTCACCTGCAGCTCGGCGAGCAGAGACCCGGAAGGCCGCCCAGGACGGGCCAGGGGACGAAAGGGGCCCCATAATCTGTTGGCGGTGTCAAGAACCAGGACATGTGAGAGCTGATTGCCCCCACCTGACTGAGCCCATGGACACAAACTTTGGGTACTATCAGTCTCACTATGCCGAACACGTGTGCAGTGGGCAAACCAGAGGGAACCAATATGAACCATTTGTGTAAAGTGGAGGTGGAGGGTAACCCTGCTGTGACTCTACTGGACTCAGGGAGTATCGTGACCCTAATACGAGCCAGCCACGTCCAAATCAGCGAGTATATTGGTCAGAAAATGGGTGTGCTGTGTATACATGGGGACCTAAAACATTATCCTACCGCCCTGGTGATGATAAACATGCCAGCGGGGAGGAAGTGCCACGAGGTGGGGGTGGTGGTTAATTTGCATTATGAGGTAATAATGGAGAGAGATTTTCCGTTGTTTTCTGTGCTTTGGCCTGTAATTACCCCTCCCACGGAACAGTCGTCGGCACCAGTGGAAACCAGGTTGCATTCTCCAGAAATTGGGCATGAACCTGGTGGCCCAGAGGAAGATGTGCTGGCGGTAGGAGTACCTGTTCCTTCAGTGGAGGAGGAAAAACCCTCTCCTATAGAAGTGTTAGCTGGGGAGGTGGAAGACTTGCCACCGGGACCAGAATTGTCAGACTTAAATGTGGCTGGTGACAATTTTGGTACGGCGCAACTCCGGGACCCTACGTTGGCTCGAGCCCGGGAAAATGTACTGGTTGTCAACGGGGAACCTCAACAACCCGGGGCAGCTACAGTATTTCCCCGATTCGAGCTGAACCAAGATTTGCTGTATCGGGTTGAGAAAATACATGGGGAAATTGTCAAGCAATTGCTGGTACCTCAGTCCTATCGTAGGTTGGTAATGGACTTAGCGCATGAGCATGTACTGGGGGGACATTTGGGCAAAAGAAAACCCTAGACCAAATTCTACAACGGTTTTACTGGCTAGGGGTCTATGAAGAAGTTAAATGGTATTGTAACTCTTGTCCCGTGTGCCAGGTAACCAGTCTGCAGCCTCATTTTCGGAGTCCCTTGGTGCCATTACCAATTATAGAGGTCCCGTTTGAGAGAATAGCCATGGATCTGGTGGGGCCTGTTAATAAATCCTCAAGGGGTCACCAACACATCCTTGTAGTTCTAGATTACGCTACCAGGTATCCTGAGGCCATTCCTCTGTGCCACACCTCCGCCAAACTTATCGCAAAAGAACTCATGGGTATGTTCTCCCGGGTGGGAATCCCTCAAGAAATCTTAACAGACCAGGGGACCCCCTTTATGTCCAAAATCATGAAGGAACTCTGTCACTTGTTAAGTGTTAAACAGTTGTGCACATCGGTCTATCATCCCCAAACAGACGGTTTGGTAGAAAGGTTCAATAAGACCCTGAAGAATATGTTGAAAAAAGCAGTCTCTAAAGATGGTAAGGACTGGGATCTCTTGTTGCCATACCTGATGTTTGCAGTGCGGGAGGTGCCCCAGGCATCTACGGGGTTCTCGCCCTTCGAACTATTATATGGCAGACATCCCCATGGCTTACTCGATATAGCTAAAGAGGCCTGGGAGAACCAACCAACTCCCCACAAAAGTGTGATAGAACATGTGGCCAAACTGCAAGAGAGAATGGAGACAGTCCTACCATTAGTCCAAGAACATATGGAAGCAGCACAAAGGTCACAGAGGCAGGTCTATAACCGGGAGGCACGGGTAAGGTCCTTTAACCCTGGGGATCGGGTGTTGGTACTTGTGCCTACAGTGGATAGTAAGTTCCTTGCAAGGTGGCAGGGACCCTACGAGATTATGGAAAAGGTGGGTCCCGTAAACTATAAACTACACCAACCAGGGCGGAGAAGGCCAGAACAGGTATACCATGTGAATCTGCTCAAACCATGGAAAGACAGAGACCCGCTTGGTGAGGATTGTCCATGGCCTGCATTTCCAGTAGAGAAGGCTCCCTTGCCTCAGGAGAAGGCAAGAGAAGTCCTCTCCGCCGTCAAAATAGCAGACACTTTGTCTCCTAGACAAGTTCAGGAGGTCCGAGAATTTGTTAGCCGAAATACCGATGTTTTTTTGGAGCTCCCTGGCCGTACCGCCCCAATCCAACATGACATTGTCACGGAGCCGCATGCCAAAGTCCGACTAAAGCCTGAGGCCCGGCGATAAGCCATCTCGGAAGAGGTAAAGAAGATGCTGCAGTTAGGGGTCATTGAAGAGTCCCAGAGTGAGTGGGCCAGCCCAATAGTCCTAATACCAAAACCAGATGGGACACTAAGGTTCTGTAATGACTTCAGAAAACTGAATGAAATTTCTAAATTTGACACCTACCCCATGCCCCGGGTTGATGAGTTAAAAGAGCGGTTTGGGCAGGCCCGGTATTTTTCAGTCATTAACCTCACAAAAGGTTATTGGCAGGTGCCTATAACAAAAGCAGCGAGAGAGAAAAACAGCTTTTGTAACACCCGAGGGACTGTTCCAGTATATAGTCTTACCCTTCGGGTTGCATGGCGCTCCAGCGACATTCTAGAGGTTAATGGATGTTGTTCTTCGTCCTCATCGCCGATATGCTGCGGCCTATCTGGACGATATTGTGGTGTACAGTACAGACTGGGAAAGTCACTTAGCCAAGGTACAGGCGGTGATAGATTCCCTGAGACAAGCAGGGCTAACTGCCAACCCAAAGAAGTGTTCCATAGGGTTGGAGGAAGCTCGGTACCTGGGGTATGTGATTGGGAGAGGAGTTATCAAACCCCAAATAAACAAAGTGGAGGCAATTCAAAACTGGCCCCGTCCCCTCACCACAAAACAAGTGAAAGGGTTTTTGGGGTTAGTGGGATATTACCGGCGGTTTATTCCCAATTTTGCAACCCTGTCGGCACCGTTAACTGACTGCCTGAAAGGGAGGAAGTCAGTAATGGTGCGCTGGAATGATCAGATTGAAGAAGAGTTTGTAAAACTAAATGTCAGGGACACTGCACTGCACATGCTCACTGAGCCAGTGCACGTGTCCTGAGTGAACCAACTGTGCCCAAAGATACCTGTAGAGCCTCAGAGCTGCAGCAGCACAAGACGTGTGTTTCTGTGAAACAGGACCTTCCGCAGCATGTGACTGCCAAGGGGCGGAGCCGGCCACAGTCTCTCAGAGGCAGCAGTAATGAATGATGTGTACTGCAGACTCACAGGACCTGTAGCATGTGACTGCTGGGGGCGTGGCCTAAGCTCCAGCGATCTAGGAAATGCAGGAAAACTCCTAGCAGGGTAACAACGAGATAAAGTTACCAAAGGGCAAATTCAGGGACGAAAACCAGGACAAGCCGAGATCAGAGCACAAGATAGCACGACAGTACCAAAGGGTTAGACAGAACGGATAGTCAGGACGTAGCAATAGATCAGTAAACCAGAGCGGGCAATAGACAGTACAATAGGGACAAAACAATAACGGAGTATCGATAGCCAAGCCAGGAGGTCAGAACCGGAGAAGACAATATTATCAAAACGTGAGACAGAGAGCAGAGTGAGCAAACAGACCGGGTCATACACAGGAATCAAACAAGCAGAGCAGTATCCACACAAACCAGGGGGGGTCAAATACACAGTCACAACGAAAGTATAGCTGACAGAGAATCTCCCTCTGGACTGGGTATAAATACCCTCCCAGATCCAAAGGGAGGCCAGCAAAAGTTAACCCAGAATGGCCAGGACATTAACCATGTCCTATACCATGACACTAAAAGGGGCACTGTGTGGGTCACCAGTTCTGATCACACCTGATTTCAAAAGAGAATTCATTGTCCAGACTGATGCGTCAGAGGTAGGTCTGGGTGCCGTGCTGTCTCAGGAGGTTAACGGGGAGGAGCATCCCATTAGTTTCCTGAGTCGAAAGCTTACTCCAGCTGAAACCAGGTACAGCATTGTAGAGAGTGCCTGGCCATCAAATGGACACTGGAGTCATTGCGCTACTATCTGTTGGGGAGAACGTTTCGGTTGGTAACTGATCATTCCCCTCTGACTTGGATGAGTCAAGCCAAAAAGAGAAATGCACGAGTCACCAGGTGGTTTCTCTCCCTGCAAAATTTCAAATTTTCAGTAGAACATCGGGCAGGCAAACTACAGAGATTCACTGTATGTCATGTGTCCACCCTCCTAAGGTTGAATAAAGGGGGGAGGTATGTGGTATACCAAAGGGGGTCTTGCTGGATGGGAGATATATTTCTCCCAGCAGACTAAAGTTTGGTCAGGATTTTCCCTGATCACAAGGACCTGTGATGAGGTCATAGTCACATGATCAGATCAGCTGATGTGTACCTCTCCTGAGAGTGTGGACTAGGCCTATTTAACCAGGAGCTGTTGTAGTGTGGGGATGTGGAAGTAAGGAGTTTGGGCTGGAGTCAGCCTGGAAGAAGTGATTTCTGTTCCAGTGTGTCAGTGTGCACCAGGAAGCGAGTACCAGACCACCCGGTATGGCACCTGGCGGTCCCTACTGGCCTGCAGCCGCTTAGTTAAGCCCGTCCCAACAAGGGTGAGTCTGGGACCAGTGGTTCTCCAAACTGGAGTATGTTATGTTCTATTTTTGATTACTTATCTGGACTGTTGAACCCGTTAATAAAACCACTGAACTTTGAATTGAAAGCCTGTTTTTTTGCCTCATTACTGCCTGCCTGGCCCCTGCCTACCAGAGCAGATCTCTACACTTAGTAAATACCTTTGCTCCCCGGAGCCTATCAAAGAGCTCAGAGATTAGGGGCAATGGGTACTTATTCTTGACGGTGATGGCGTTAAGACCCCTGTAGTCAATACATGGACGTAATTCTCCGTTCTTCTTTTGCACGAAGAAGAACCCCGCCCCTGCTGTTGACACTGACTTCCTAATGAACCCTCTTGCCAGATTCTCCTGAATATACTGGGACATGGCCTACGTCTCAGGAAGCAAGAGGGGATAGACTCTTTCCCGAGGAGGTTCTGCTCCAGGCAAGAGATCAATAGGACAGTCGTAGGGGCGATGAGGCGGAAGAGTCTCCGCCGCCTTCTCGGAGAAAACGTCTGCGTATGACCAATAACACTAGGGAAGAGAAGTGAGATCTACAGGTATCTCTGTGGTGGTGACCTGAACGCACTCCCTGACACACCTGCCTCTACATGAATCACCCCAACCCAGTATCCTCCCAGAGGACCACTCAATATGGGGAGAGTGGTGACGGAGCCAAGGTATTCCCAGAAAAACCTCGTCTATTCCCTCGGGCAGGACAAGAAAGGAAATACTCTCCTGATGGGAAGGGGACATAGATAAAGTGAGAGGGATAGTCTGGTGGGTGATTTGTGAGGGCAGAGTCGATCCATTCACTACTCGCACAGTCACCGGTTTGGCGAGCATCACCTGAGGTATAGTGTGGCGGAGAGCAAAGGCAGAGGACATGAAATTCCCCTCGGCTCCAGAATCAACACAGAGCTCAGCGGTGAGAGTGGATGGACCTACAGTAATTGTCCCCTTGAAGGACAACTTGGTGGAAAATGCCGCGGTGTCTAGTGAACCTCCTCCTAGAGTCACTAGACGCGACCATTTTCCCGACCGCTGTGGACATTTGTTGGCATAATGTCCTAACTGCTGACAGATGTTACAAACCACGGGTACTCGAGCGGCCCGGGACTTAGGTCCTGCTCGAGAAACCTCCATGGCCTCATGGGAGTCAGACGCCTAACTGAAAGATTCTAGAGGTCTGGCGAAGGTGGGAGCCAGCCGGAACCTTTGCCTACACTGGGACCGCTCCAACCTCCGCTCGTGAAAACGGAGGTCAATGCGGGTAGATATGGCGATAAGCTTCTCCAGTGTGGCGGGAATCTCCCTGGTAGCCAAGGCATCTTTCACATGGCCCGCCAGTCCTCTCCAAAACACGGGAATGAGGACTTTATCTGGCCAGTCTAACTCCGAGGTCAGAGTCCGAAATTGGACAGCAAAATAGCTGACCAAGGACGAACACTGTGAACTTGCCAGCAGTTGGAGCGCCGCATCGTGGGTGACCTGAAGTCCTAGAAAGACCTTTTTTAGAGCCTCCAGAAAACGAGGAGCACTCCGCACCACACGGTCGTCATGCTCCCACAGCGGGGTGGCCCACTCCATCGCTCTGCCCGACAGGAGAGATATTACAAAGCCCACTTGTGCCCGATCCGTGGGGAAACGTGCAGCCAGAAGCTCGAATTGCATAGAGCACTGACTCACGAATCCCCGACATTGCTTGCTGTCACCAGCAAACTTGTCTGGAAGCGGAAGGTGGGATAAAGTAGGGGCAGAAGTGGCAGTGGACACACTGGCTGCAGCCACACTAGCAGCCTGAACAGCGACTGCGGTAACATCCACAGCTGAGGTTGTGCGCTCAAGGGCCGCCAACCTACCCTCCAGCTGCTGGATGTCCTGCTGTAGACGCTGGTCATCCGCCATTTTACTAGCCAGACCCTGGCGCTAGTATTATGTTAGGGCTGGCGGAACGCACAAAATAAATATAAATAATAGGTGCATTCGCAGCACGGGTTCCACCTTGCAGGCAGAACCTGCTGCTAGTAAGATGGCGGTATGGCGAACTCTGTTACATCAGAGTCGCAACTATGTACACTCTGGCACTATATGGCGGTATTAGCGAACTCTGCTGCACCACAGAGTCGCTAAGGTAGAGACGCAGAGATATGGACTGTGTTCTGTTAACTCCACAGGGATTCACAGAAAACTGATGTGCGGACAGCAGTCCTTAGTAACACAATCAGCAACGCAATCAGACAATCTCCTCACCGGAGAAGCCGGTGTTCTAGGGGCTTATTTCAGCCAAGCCCTAAACGCGTGCATACAAGTCTCCTCACTGGAGGTGCCGGTATTCTAGGGGCTTATTTCAGCCGAGCCCTAACACATGTGTTCAAGATCACACTGGCGCAAAGCACATAATGCAATTGATACTAGCGCATTGCCGCATGGTCATACAAACCTTTTATGGCAGCAACTACAGGGCCTGCCAGAAAAGGACCAATAAGAAACTATTCCAGAACACTTGTAGTTTCAGGACCTTCCTAGCGGACCAATAGGAGCTGCTGCAGTACCTGAGCATATGACCCCTGATCTCCAATGAGAGATCTTAAGGCCCCGTTACACATAACGAGATCGCTAGCGAGATCGTTGATACGTCACGGGTTTTGTGACGCAATAATGATTTCGCTAGCGATCTCGTTACATCTGACAGGTAGCAACGATCAGGCCCCTGCTGTGAGATCGCTGATCGTTACAAAGCTTCCTGGACCATTCCTGGTTCGTTGCGCTGCCGCTGAGCAGTGTGCATCGCTGTATTTGACACCTAACCAACAACCTTGTTAGCGATTCAGACCTGAAACACGTAGGCGTGCATAAATTGGACTTTTCTGCGCCCCTCGTCCCCGATTGGTGGTCGCTACAGCGTTCTCATTTCCCGCCGTGCATAAAGAAAGCAACAGAATAGCGATTCCATCCTTTGTTTCTGACCTCGAGCTGGATTGCAGATCTTAGCAGAATTCTCCGGGTTGTGTGGAGTCACAGCCGAAGAACACTACAATCCACAAACCAGAATGCTTGTCAGGAACAAAGCCCAGATGAATGGATACGGAGTCACAGCCGAAGAATGCTGCTACGATCCGAAACCAGAACGCAAACAGGAACAAAGGGACGGAATTGCTACAACGTGGTTTTATTTTATTTTAAACCTGCTGCCCAATCAGAACGCAGTAGCGTCCACCAATCGGAGATGATTGGTGACACAGTACAGCCCCTATCAAGGTGTGGATCGTTGAAATAGCTGCTGTGTGAAAGCGTCGAGATCATTAGTTAGATCGCTGGGGCGGCCGAAATCGTTGGGATGTTCTGAATGTTTGACAGCTCCCCAACGATCACGATACGGCTCTCCAGCGATCTAAAAATCGTGACGTAATAACGATCTCGCTAGCGATCTCGTTATGTGTGACGGGGCCTTTACCCTGGGCATGCTTAGAAGGGGAAACGCAAGACTTAGTCCTAAAGACGTCTGCTCGCCTCTAACCAGTACTGGC
Source organism: Oophaga sylvatica (assembly GCA_033576555.1). Taxonomy (NCBI): domain Eukaryota; kingdom Metazoa; phylum Chordata; class Amphibia; order Anura; family Dendrobatidae; genus Oophaga; species Oophaga sylvatica. Next base: position 14,721,641 of record JARQOD010000003.1, read on the forward strand.
TACAATAGCAGAACCTGGAGAGGCAGCTGTTGTGAATGTGTTAGAAATGAATTCTGAGCAGAAGCTCCCTCTGGTGGTTGCAGACAGTGCTGAACCATTCAATGAGGATTGGCAATCAGGAATTACAGACTGGCTGGATATACGATAAGATACACTTTATTGATCCCGGGGGGAAATTACAGTATTACAGCAGCAATACAAACAGCAGTACATAAAATATTAGGACACAAATCTTGCACAGGTGTACCAACATTACATAATAAATAAGTGTGTAGTTCAGGTGTATATAAGACAATGTTAATTGACATTAGTACACCAGACATCAGTCATTATTTTCTGCCACCCTTAGGAAATTATTATACATCCCCATAGCAGTAGGTACAAACGATTTCCTGAATTTCTCCTTCTTGCACCATAGTAGGATTAGACGGCTGCTGAATGTGCTCTTCTGATTCAAGAACAGCTCGTATAGTGGGTGTGTATTATTGTTCATTATAGCCCTACACTTCTTCTGAATTCTATCCTCCAATACCTCCTCAAAAGAGTCAAGATGGAGGCCAACAGCTGCGCTTGCCTTCTTGATAAGTCTGTTGAGTTTATTATCGTCAGCTACTCGCACACTACTGCCCCAGCAAATGATAGCAAAAAAGATGGTGCTTGCTATAACGGACTGGTAGAACATCTCCAGCATTTTACTGCACACATTGAACGACCTGAGCTTCCGCAGAAAGTACAGTCTGCTCATTCCCTTCTTGTAAACCTTTTCTGTATGACACCTCCAATCAAGTTTACTGTCAAGGTGAACCCCAAATATTTGTAGCTCTCAACAATCCCAACCTCCTGGCCAGCAATGGTGATCGGTAAGTAATCCTCCTTTTTCCTTCTATAACTCACCACCATCTCCTTGGTTTTCTTTAAATTTAGTTCTAGACAGTTAGTCTGACAACAATCCACAAAGTCAGAAACCACCCTTCTATATTCCTCCTCTCCCCGGCCCCCCACAATGCCCCCTACACAGGTTCCCTCCCATCATGGTTGCCGGTGATCAATTGTTCTTGTCTCAACGTTGTTTCCTGGTTCACTGGGAAGCTTGCTGAGTCTTGCCTCTTCTCCTGCTCTCAGATAAGATATTTTCTGTTTTTTGTTTTTGTGCTTACCATTTGCATATTTCTCTGCATTTCTGTGAGGTTAGCCAGGTTTCCCCCCCCGGGGGGCTTGGGCTCCTCTCAGTTCCTCTGGAGCCACTGTTGTTTGTTCATTTGCCTTTTCCAGTTTTTTCAGTGGCTGTGGCTTTGTTTTGTTACACCAGAGAACTAATTTAGGTGGTAGAGGTCGTGTGATCTCAGGTGTTTTTGCAATTAGTAGCGTTGGCTTTTTTTTAGGTTTTTTTTTCGATTGCAGTAAGTACCCTTCCTATCCGTTTCTGTCTAGGCAGATTGGGCCCCAACGTTTGCTCATACTATTTTCTGTCTGTGTCTGTATTTCCTCTTGTCTAACCGCCATTACATGTTTGGGGGCTTCCTATGTTCTTTGGGATCTTCTCCGGGGCAGATAACTTTCCTCTTTCTATCTTTAGGTGTAGTTAACCTCACAGGCTGTGACGAGGCGTCTAGGACCAACGTAGGTATGCTCCACAGCTGCCTTTAGTTGTGGTGGTTAGTCAGGGTACTGCAATCCAGTAGATTCCAACCTCTCTGGTGTATTGCCATTTTTGCCTGCTTTCCTCAGCTACCAAATCATAACAGTATCACCGGCCAAACTGAAAATTATATGGTACTCACAGAAGGGATAAACGAAAAAAGATTGGTTTGGTACCGTGTTAGCCAGGAGAAAAAAACATATAGAGTGCTTTCAGTGGGAGAAGCAAAATAGGAATCTTGTGAGTATGATACCTTTTAATGGCTAACAAAATATAGTTTAAGATATTAGAGGGCGAGCTTTCGAGACTGCTTACGTCTCTTCATCAGGCTGGTATAGCAAAATATTTGAAGAAACCAAATTATATACAGTGAAAAGCAAAGGCATGGTGTGATACATGGACATTTAAATAAACAAACACTGAAATAAACAAACACTGAGCTTAAATAGAGAATCCTTAATTAGGTAAGATTAGATAAGTGGTGTGAAAGTTTCATGGACCCCATATGCATGTGAGATCAAAGGACTGATGGTGTCTCCATTGTTTTTGGAGGAAGTTGCTCAGATTTGGTAATGGGACAGGAAACCTCCTGACAAATTGAGTCCTGTGTGAATAGAATCAAAGATGTTAATGAATTTGCTTTCCCAAACTCTGCGATGGTTTTGCGATTGGAAATTGCCTCTTAGAATGAAAATTTTCATATTGTCTATGTTGTGTCCTGGACCACAGAAATGTTTAGCCACTGGTAGATGGGTTTTTTTGTCTGTAATCGTATGACGATGAGACCTCATCCTTGCTCTCAGTCTCTGTCCTGTTTCTCCAACATAGAGGCCACCCACAGGACATATATTGCATAGAATTAAATATACCACATTAGAGGAGGAACATGTGAATGTCCCGGGATCTTATAGTTTTGCTGTGTGTTGGGGATTTGGATCTTGTCGCTGGTTTCTATATGACTGCAAGTTTTGCATCTTCTCCCATTGCAAGGATATGTCCCTCTTGGTGAATCTGAGGCATTGAACTTCGGATCATGATGTTTCTTAAATTTGGAGGTTGCCTGTAACACAGCAAGGGGGGGTCTTTGAATAATATTTTTAACTGGTCGTCCTTGTGTAGTATATGGTGAAGTTTTTTAGCCGTTTTTCTCAGTATTTCAAGCTGTGGGTTGTAGGTCACTACCAGAGGTACACGGTGATTTTCCTCTCTTTTCCTGTATTGAAGTAGTTGACTTCTAGGGATCCTTGTGGCCCTAGTGATCTGGTCCTCAATGGAGGTGGGATGGTAACCTTGAATTAAAAATGACATTTTAAGTTGGGTTAGGTGTTTATCCCTGTCCTTAGGACTGGAACAGATACGGTTGTATCTGAGGGCCTGGCTGTAGACAATGGACTTTTTAATGTGTTTAGGATGGAAGCTGTCCCATCTGAGGTATGTGGGACGGTCAATTGGTTTCCGATACACTGATGTTTGGAACAAACCATTTTGGATTTTTATGGTGGTGTCTAAGAAGTTGATTTTTGTTTTTGAGTGGTCCAATGTCAAGTTTATGGTAGGATGAAATTTGTTGAATTTGTCATGGAAATCTAGAAGTTCTTGTTCAGACTCAGTCCAGACTATTAAGATGTCATCAATGTAACGGAAATAGGCAAATGGTTTGATGGAGCAGGATGTTAAGAAGTCATTTTCCAGTTTAGCCATGAAGAGGTTGGCATACTGGGGTGCCATTTTACTTCCCATAGCGGTGCCGGTGCGTTGTAGATATAGCTCCTCACCGAAAGAGAAAAAGTTGTGTGTGAGGATGAATCTGGTGAGTGTTATTACAGACTCGGACGGGATCCCATTGGCCTCAAGAAACATTCGGCAGGCAGTTAGTCCATCTTCGTGTGGGATGTTAGAATATAAGGATTCGACATCCATCGTGGCTAAGATGGTGCTGTCGGGGAGGGAACCTATCGTGGATAGCTTATTTAGCAGGTCTGTAGTGTCCTGTATATAGCTGGCTGTCTTCCTTACCAGCGGCTTAAGGATGTTTTCTACCCACCCTGAGATTTCTTCAGTGAGTGTTCCCACCCCTGAGATGATTGGCCTCCCTGGGTTGCCTGGCTTATGAATCTTGGGAAGCATATAGAAAGTTCCCATCCTTGGATTCTCAGGTATTAAGTCCAGAAGGTTTATGGAGTCTGTACACAGACATTTGATGACTTTTTTCAACTCCCTCAAATATTTTGGAGTTGGGTCATCATCCAGTTTGGTATAGTACTGTATATCCATCAGTTGTCTGTGTGCCTCTTTGATGTAGTCGGTTGTATTGAGGAGAACTATGGCACCACCTTTATCCGCAGGCTTAATAGTGATCTCCCTGTTGTTCTTAAGGTCGTAAATGGCCTTTCTTTCATGCAAACTGATATTAAATGTTTTCTTTGCTTTTTTATCCAATATCGTGTACTGCACTGCACCGAATGTCTAAATGAGTCAATATATTGGTCCAAAATGATGTTGCGGCCAGAAGGAGGTGTCCAGTCAGAGTTTTTCTTATTCTTTAGTCTGACTTGAGTTTGGCTGCTCAGAAGCCCCAAGTCCTCTTTGACAGAGAAGAACTCCTTCAGTCTAAGTCTCCTGAAATATTGTTCCATGTCACTACAAAGTTCTGTTTTGTCTAGAGATTTTGTAGGACAGAATGTGAGACCTCTGGAAAGTACATTGAGTTCTAGGTTAGTGGGTTTGTAGGAAGATAAATTAATAACACAGCTGACTTTACCTGTGTCCTTTTGGCGGTTTTGCCTCTTGCTGTCGTGTTCAGGAGGAGCTTGACTGTTGCTGGAATATAGTCCTGCTTTCAGTCGAAGTCTGTGGAGTTTCTTTTTCTTGTTGTATATTAGGTACGACTGCAGAGTAGTATAGTAAAGCTGCATTTTCTGCTGTGTGTCACCAGAAATTGTACTCCTTAAAGATATTATTTCCATTTGGACCTTTTTCTTGGTGCTGTAGAAAACATGAATAAGGTGGTTCCGTAGTCTCTCCGACGTCCTGTGGCAGAGGTGTTGTGAATAATGAGTATTGTAAGTATTCCGAATAGGATTCTTTAAGCTTAGTCCTTTGGGTATTAAGTGTTCCTTCTTGCATCTGGTTAAAAAGAAGATGTCACTGTCCAGTTGTGCCAGTTTCTTCAAACGGTTTTTCAGTTCCATAGATGTACGGTACATTCTGGTATCCTCCATTTAGATAAACGAAAAAAGATTGGTTTGGTACCGTGTTAGCCAGGAGAAAAAAACATATAGAGTGCTTTCAGTGGGAGAAGCAAAATAGGAGTCTTGTGAGTATGATACCTTTTAATGGCTAACAAAATATAGTTTAAGATATTAGAGGGCGAGCTTTCGAGACTGCTTACGTCTCTTCATCAGGCTGGTATAGCAAAATATTTGAAGAAACCAAATTATATACAGTGAAAAGCAAAGGCATGGTGTGATACATGGACATTTAAATAAACAAACACTGAAATAAACAAACACTGAGCTTAAAGAGAGAATCCTTAATTAGGTAAGATTAGATAAGTGGTGTGAAAGTTTCATGGACCCCATATGCATGTGAGATCAAAGGACTGATGGTGTCTCCATTGTTTTTGGAGGAAGTTGCTCAGATTTGGTAATGCGACATGAAACCTCCTGACAAATTGAGTCCTGTGTGGATAGAATCAAAGATGTTAATGAATTTGCTTTCCCAAACTCTGCGATGGTTTTGCGATTGGAAATTGCCTCTTAGAATGAAAATTTTCATATTGTCTATGTTGTGTCCTGGACCACAGAAATGTTTAGCCACTGGTAGATGGGTTTTTTTGTCTGTAATCGTATGACGATGAGACCTCATCCTTGCTCTCAGTCTCTGTCCTGTTTCTCCAACATAGAGGCCACCCACAGGACATATATTGCATAGAATTAAATATACCACATTAGAGGAGGAACATGTGAATGTCCCGGGATCTTATAGTTTTGCTGTGTGTTGGGGATTTGGATCTTGTCGCTGGTTTCTATATGACTGCAAGTTTTGCATCTTCTCCCATTGCAAGGATATGTCCCTCTTGGTGAATCTGAGGGCATTGAACTTCGGATCATGATGTTTCTTAAATTTGGAGGTTGCCTGTAACACAGCAAGGGGGGTCTTTGAATAATATTTTTAACTGGTCGTCCTTGTGTAGTATATGGTGAAGTTTTTTAGCCGTTTTTCTCAGTATTTCAAGCTGTGGATTGTAGGTCACTACCAGAGGTACACGGTGATTTTCCTCTCTTTTCCTGTATTGAAGTAGTTGACTTCTAGGGATCCTTGTGGCCCTAGTGATCTGGTCCTCAATGGAGGTGGGATGGTAACCTTGAATTAAAAATGACATTTTAAGTTGGGTTAGGTGTTTATCCCTGTCCTTAGGACTGGAACAGATACGGTTGTATCTGAGGGCCTGGCTGTAGACAATGGACTTTTTAATGTGTTTAGGATGGAAGCTGTCCCATCTGAGGTATGTGGGACGGTCAATTGGTTTCCGATACACTGATGTTTGGAACAAACCATTTTGGATTTTTATGGTGGTGTCTAAGAAGTTGATTTTTGTTTTTGAGTGGTCCAATGTCAAGTTTATGGTAGGATGAAATTTGTTGAATTTGTCATGGAAATCTAGAAGTTCTTGTTCAGACTCAGTCCAGACTATTAAGATGTCATCAATGTAACGGAAATAGGCAAATGGTTTGATGGAGCAGGATGTTAAGAAGTCATTTTCCAGTTTAGCCATGAAGAGGTTGGCATACTGGGGTGCCATTTTACTTCCCATAGCGGTGCCGGTGCGTTGTAGATATAGCTCCTCACCGAAAGAGAAAAAGTTGTGTGTGAGGATGAATCTGGTGAGTGTTATTACAGACTCGGACGGGATCCCATTGGCCTCAAGAAACATTCGGCAGGCAGTTAGTCCATCTTCGTGTGGGATGTTAGAATATAAGGATTCGACATCCATCGTGGCTAAGATGGTGCTGTCGGGAGGGAACCTATCGTGGATAGCTTATTTAGCAGGTCTGTAGTGTCCTGTATATAGCTGGCTGTCTTCCTTACCAGCGGCTTAAGGATGTTTTCTACCCACCCTGAGATTTCTTCAGTGAGTGTTCCCACCCCTGAGATGATTGGCCTCCCTGGGTTGCCTGGCTTATGAATCTTGGGAAGCATATAGAAAGTTCCCATCCTTGGATTCTCAGGTATTAAGTCCAGAAGGTTTATGGAGTCTGTACACAGACATTTGATGACTTTTTTCAACTCCCTCAAATATTTTGGAGTTGGGTCATCATCCAGTTTGGTATAGTACTGTATATCCATCAGTTGTCTGTGTGCCTCTTTGATGTAGTCGGTTGTATTGAGGAGAACTATGGCACCACCTTTATCCGCAGGCTTAATAGTGATCTCCCTGTTGTTCTTAAGGTCGTAAATGGCCTTTCTTTCATGCAAACTGATATTAAATGTTTTCTTTGCTTTTTTATCCAATATCGTGGACTGCACCGAATGTCTAAATGAGTCAATATATTGGTCCAAAATGATGTTGCGGCCAGAAGGAGGTGTCCAGTCAGAGTTTTTCTTATTCTTTAGTCTGACTTGAGTTTGGCTGCTCAGAAGCCCCAAGTCCTCTTTGACAGAGAAGAACTCCTTCAGTCTAAGTCTCCTGAAATATTGTTCCATGTCACTACAAAGTTCTGTTTTGTCTAGAGATTTTGTAGGACAGAATGTGAGACCTCTGGAAAGTACATTGAGTTCTAGGTTAGTGGGTTTGTAGGAAGATAAATTAATAACACAGCTGACTTTACCTGTGTCCTTTTGGCGGTTTTGCCTCTTGCTGTCGTGTTCAGGAGGAGCTTGACTGTTGCTGGAATATAGTCCTGCTTTCAGTCGAAGTCTGTGGAGTTTCTTTTTCTTGTTGTATATTAGGTACGACTGCAGAGTAGTATAGTAAAGCTGCATTTTCTGCTGTGTGTCACCAGAAATTGTACTCCTTAAAGATATTATTTCCATTTGGACCTTTTTCTTGGTGCTGTAGAAAACATGAATAAGGTGGTTCCGTAGTCTCTCCGACGTCCTGTGGCAGAGGTGTTGTGAATAATGAGTATTGTAAGTATTCCGAATAGGATTCTTTAAGCTTAGTCCTTTGGGTATTAAGTGTTCCTTCTTGCATCTGGTTAAAAAGAAGATGTCACTGTCCAGTTGTGCCAGTTTCTTCAAACGGTTTTTCAGTTCCATAGATGTACGGTACATTCTGGTATCCTCCATTTAGATAAACGAAAAAAGATTGGTTTGGTACCGTGTTAGCCAGGAGAAAAAAACATATAGAGTGCTTTCAGTGGGAGAAGCAAAATAGGAATCTTGTGAGTATGATACCTTTTAATGGCTAACAAAATATAGTTTAAGATATTAGAGGGCGAGCTTTCGAGACTGCTTACGTCTCTTCATCAGGCTGGTATAGCAAAATATTTGAAGAAACCAAATTATATACAGTGAAAAGCAAAGGCATGGTGTGATACATGGACATTTAAATAAACAAACACTGAAATAAACAAACACTGAGCTTAAATAGAGAATCCTTAATTAGGTAAGATTAGATAAGTGGTGTGAAAGTTTCATGGACCCCATATGCATGTGAGATCAAAGGACTGATGGTGTCTCCATTGTTTTTGGAGGAAGTTGCTCAGATTTGGTAATGGGACAGGAAACCTCCTGACAAATTGAGTCCTGTGTGAATAGAATCAAAGATGTTAATGAATTTGCTTTCCCAAACTCTGCGATGGTTTTGCGATTGGAAATTGCCTCTTAGAATGAAAATTTTCATATTGTCTATGTTGTGTCCTGGACCACAGAAATGTTTAGCCACTGGTAGATGGGTTTTTTTGTCTGTAATCGTATGACGATGAGACCTCATCCTTGCTCTCAGTCTCTGTCCTGTTTCTCCAACATAGAGGCCACCCACAGGACATATATTGCATAGAATTAAATATACCACATTAGAGGAGGAACATGTGAATGTCCCGGGGATCTTATAGTTTTGCTGTGTGTTGGGGATTTGGATCTTGTCACTGGTTTCTATATGACTGCAAGTTTTGCATCTTCTCCCATTGCAAGGATATGTCCCTCTTGGTGAATCTGAGGGCATTGAACTTCGGATCATGATGTTTCTTAAATTTGGAGGTTGCCTGTAACACAGCAAGGGGGGGTCTTTGAATAATATTTTTAACTGGTCGTCCTTGTGTAGTATATGGTGAAGTTTTTTAGCCGTTTTTCTCAGTATTTCAAGCTGTGGGTTGTAGGTCACTACCAGAGGTACACGGTGATTTTCTCTCTTTTCCTGTATTGAAGTAGTTGACTTCTAGGGATCCTTGTGGCCCTAGTGATCTGGTCCTCAATGGAGGTGGGATGGTAACCTTGAATTAAAAATGACATTTTAAGTTGGGTTAGGTGTTTATCCCTGTCCTTAGGACTGGAACAGATACGGTTGTATCTGAGGGCCTGGCTGTAGACAATGGACTTTTTAATGTGTTTAGGATGGAAGCTGTCCATCTGAGGTATGTGGGACGGTCAATTGGTTTCCGATACACTGATGTTTGGAACAAACCATTTTGGATTTTTATGGTGGTGTCTAAGAAGTTGATTTTTGTTTTTGAGTGGTCCAATGTCAAGTTTATGGTAGGATGAAATTTGTTGAATTTGTCATGGAAATCTAGAAGTTCTTGTTCAGACTCAGTCCAGACTATTAAGATGTCATCAATGTAACGGAAATAGGCAAATGGTTTGATGGAGCAGGATGTTAAGAAGTCATTTTCCAGTTTAGCCATGAAGAGGTTGGCATACTGGGTGCCATTTTACTTCCCATAGCGGTGCCGGTGCGTTGTAGATATAGCTCCTCACCGAAAGAGAAAAAGTTGTGTGTGAGGATGAATCTGGTGAGTGTTATTACAGACTCGGACGGGATCCCATTGGCCTCAAGAAACATTCGGCAGGCAGTTAGTCCATCTTCGTGTGGGATGTTAGAATATAAGGATTCGACATCCATCGTGGCTAAGATGGTGCTGTCGGGGAGGGAACCTATCGTGGATAGCTTATTTAGCAGGTCTGTAGTGTCCTGTATATAGCTGGCTGTCTTCCTTACCAGCGGCTTAAGGATGTTTTCTACCCACCCTGAGATTTCTTCAGTGAGTGTTCCCACCCCTGAGATGATTGGCCTCCCTGGGTTGCCTGGCTTATGAATCTTGGGAAGCATATAGAAAGTTCCCATCCTTGGATTCTCAGGTATTAAGTCCAGAAGGTTTATGGAGTCTGTACACAGACATTTGATGACTTTTTTCAACTCCCTCAAATATTTTGGAGTTGGGTCATCATCCAGTTTGGTATAGTACTGTATATCCATCAGTTGTCTGTGTGCCTCTTTGATGTAGTCGGTTGTATTGAGGAGAATTATGGCACCACCTTTATCCGCAGGCTTAATAGTGATCTCCCTGTTGTTCTTAAGGTCGTAAATGGCCTTTCTTTCATGCAAACTGATATTAAATGTTTTCTTTGCTTTTTTATCCAATTTCGTGGACTGCACCGAATGTCTAAATGAGTAAAAGGTATCATACTCACAAGATTCCTATTTTGCTTCTCCCACTGAAAGCACTCTATATGTTTTTTTCACAGAAGGGAAAAATAGTAAAAAGGAAAAAAAAAAAAGAAGGGGAGTTGTCAGAATTTTTTTTTTTTCTGTTTGTTGCATTTTTTCCCTCTTTTTCTCTGGGTGCTGAGGAGGATTTTTTTTTCTCTCTCAATGGAGTTTGCACAGTTGTCTGGCCATGTGGATCAGCTTGCCACTGAAGTTCGGAGTATTGCTACCTATCTTGCAGGGTTGCCGATTGTGGAGCCTAGGATCCCCATGCCGGATTTGTTTTTGGGGGATCGAGCTAAATTTCTGAATTTCAAAAATAACTGTAAGTTGTTTTTTGCCTTAAAACTTAAGTCCTCAGGGAACGCAGCACAGCAGGTTCAAATTGTCATCTCTCTCCTGCGCGGCGATCCTCAGGATTGGGCTTTTTCCCTGACACCTGGGGACCCTGTTTTGAGTAATGTTGATGCATTTTTTCTGGCTCTGGGGTTATTGTACGATGAACCTAATGTCACTGATCAAGCTGAAAAAACCTTGTTGGCATTAAATCAGGGGCTTGAGGACGCTGAGTTGTACTGTCAGAAATTCCGAAAGTGGGCAGTCCGGACCAAATGGAATGATGATGCTTTGGCAGCCCTTTTTCGGAAGGGTCTGTCAGAGAATGTAAAAGATGTTATAGTGGGTTTCCCTGCTCCCTCTGGTCTCAATGATTCTATGTCATTAGCGATTCAAATTGACAGACATTTCCGTGAGCGTAGAGGTATGCGTGGAATAGTGTTGCCTTGTGAACCAGCTTCTGAACCCATGCAGTGTGATAGAGTGGCTTCTGGAGCACAGCGTCATGAGTTTCGAAAACGCAATGGGTTATGTTTCTACTGTGGTGATGCCTCTCATGCTATTTCAGTCTGCCCTAAGCGGGGAAGACGTTTTGCATGCTCAGTTGTCTTAGGTAGTGTTCAGACTAAATTTCTGTTGACTGTTACCCTGATTTGCTCCCTGTCCACATTTTCTGCTCAGGCTTTTGTTGATTCGGGAGCAGCTATTAACCTGATGGATTTTGATTTTGCTAAACGTTGTGGGTTTCCCTTGATACCCCTACGGAAGTCTATTCCCCTACTGGGGATTGATTCTACCCCTTTGGCTGAGAATAAACCCCAGTTCTCTACTCAGGTGATAATGAGGGTTGAACCTGATCATCAGGAGAGTTGCAAATTTTTGGTGCTGTATAATCTGCATGACATTATTGTACTAGGTTTCCCTTGGTTACAGTCTCATAATCCTGTTTTGGATTGGAAATCTGTGTCTGTAACCAGTTGGGGCTGCCAATGTGTTAATGTCAACACTCCTGTTTTTTCTGCCTCTCCCCAGGCTCAGGATGTTCCTGACTTTTTGACTGATTTTTCTGATGTGTTTAGCGAAAGTAAATCTGCATCCTTGCCCCCCCCCTAGGAGCTATGACTGCACTATTGAATTAGTGCCTGGTAGTAAATTCCCTAAAGGTCGCCTTTTTAACTTGTCTGTACCTGAACATGACGCTATGCGGTCTTATATCAAGGAGTCATTGGAGAAGGGTCATATCAGACCATCCTCTTCACCCTTGGGTGCCGGTTTTTTCTTTGTGGCCAAAAAGGATGGTTCATTAAGGCCGTGTATTGATTATCATCTCTTGAACAATATCACTGTGAAATATCAATATCCATTAGCCTTGATTTCTGACCTGTTTTCCAGGGTGAAAAGTGCTACTTGGTTTACCAACCTTGACCTCAGGGGGCGTATAACCTTATTCGCATTAAGAACGGGGATGAATGGAAGACGGCGTTTATTACCCCAGAGGGGCATTTTGAGTACCTAGTGATGCCCTTTGGGCTCACTAATGCTCCTTCCGTTTTCCAGTCCTTCATGAATGACATTTTCAGGGATTTTGTGGATAAATTTCTGATTGTTTATTTGGATGATATCTTGATTTTTTCCAATGACTGGGACTCTCATGTGAAACATGTTCGGACTGTGTTCCAGATTTTGAGAGAGAATGCTCTGTATGTGAAGGGATCAAAGTGTCTTTTTGGCGTACAGAGGATCTCATTTCTGGATTCATTTTGTCCCCATCTGTTATTGAAATGAACCCGGTCAAGGTTCAGGCCATCTGTGATTGGATCCAACCTACTTCATTAAAGGCTCTTCAGAGATTCTTGGGTTTTGCCAATTTTTATCGTAAATTTATTGGTAATTTCTCTGTTATTGTTAAACCATTGACTGATTTGACCAAAAAGGGTTCTGATGTGGTGAATTGGCCTCCTGAGGCAGTCTCTGCGTTTCAGGAACTTAAGCAGAGATTCACTTCTGCTCCTGTTCTACGGCAGCCTGATGTTTCTCTGCCGTTTCAGGTGGAGGTTGATGCCTCTGAAATTGGGGCAGGTGCCGTTTTGTCCCAAAGAGATCCGGAGACCTCTAAAAGTAACCCTTGTGCCTTTTTCTCTCAAAAATTTTCTCCAACTGAACGTAATTATGACGTGGGTAATCGGGAGTTATTGGCCATGAAGTGGGCTTTAGAAGAGTGGCGACATTGGCTGGAGGGAGCCAAACATCAGGTGGTGGTCCTCACGGACCATAAGAATCTGGTTTATCTGGAATCAGCCAAGCGACTTAATCCTAGACAGGACAGGTGGGCCTTGTTTTTCACACGTTTTAATTTTGTGGTTTCCTTTCTTCCTGGCACTAAGAATGTTAAGGCGGATGCCCTCTCGAGGAGTTTCCTTGCGGACTCTCCTGAGTTATCTGATCCTACTGTTATTTTGAAAGAGGGTGTAGTTCTTTCCGCCATCTCGCCCAATTTGAGATTGGCTCTGCAAGGGTGTCAGGAGGATAAACCCGAGCGCTGCCCTATTGGGAAATTGTTTGTCCCAGACGGTGGAAAAAGAGTGTGATGTCTGAGATTCATTGTTCCGCGTTGGCCGGTCATCCCGGAATTTTTGGTACCAGAGACTTGGTGAGTCGGTCCTTTTGGTGGCCTACTTTGTCTCGTGACGTCAGGAAATTTGTGCAGTCCTGCGGGACTTGCTCTCGCTCCAAGCCTTGCTCTCGCTCTAGTGGTTTGTTGATGCCATTGCCTGTGCCCAAGAGACCATGGACCCATATCTCTATGGATTTTATTTCCTACCTCCCTGTTTCTCAGAGAATGACCGTTATCTGGGTGTGTCATGTATAGTGTACAGTTCCTATAGCGTCTTGTGCTTGGGTGCGAGGAAAACACAGGAGACACAGGTTGATATGAAATGACTTGTATTGCTTCATACAAGCATGCTGAAAAGTTCACACAGTTTGCAGGAACAGCGACAGGAGACACAGCAGGCCAGAGTAACTTCAAGCACTACAATAAATCTCCAAAGCAGGTTCAGGATCTCTTCTCTGTAGCGTACTTCCTCTGCAAACATGGATTCACCACACAGCAGGTTTCCAGAGTCCAAAAGTGTTCCAAGGTTCCTCAGTAGGGAATAGCTGGAGTACAAGTCCAAGGTTTCCAGAAGTCAGGTCACAGACTGACTGAGGCTTGATTCAGGAGCACTGATTGTTCAGCTGAGGCTGCTTAAGAAGCAAGAGGGAAGAATCAGGGCGGGAACATGAAAACTGGAAACTCCATATTAACTGAGGGCAAGAGCTGCAGAAAGACAGAAAGCAAAACGGCCGACGGAAAACTGAGTTTCAAGGAACATGTCAACAGAGACAAAGAACCTTACATTACTCCTCCCTTAGGGACAACCTCAGGATGACCTCAGACCAGGCTTGTCAGGGTACCTCTGATGAAACTGGCGGAGCAGGCGAGGAGCATTTACATTATTGACTGGTTCCCATGAGTTGTCCTATACTGGGTAGCCCTGCCATTTAATCAAATATTGCAACTGATTTCTGTACAACCTGGAATCTAGAATCCTTTCCACCATAAATTCTTCCTGACCATCGACCAGCACTGGGTCAGGGCAAGGAGAAGAACGTCCAGGAAACGTATTGGGTGTTGCAGCCTTTAGTAGGGATACATGAAAGACAGGGTGGATTCTCATAGTTCTGGGCAGTTGAAGACGACAAGCAACAGCACTTATAATCTTATTGATCTTATAAGGTCCAATGTACTTATGTCCCAATTTAGACGATGGAATCTTTAATTTAAGATTTCTGGTTGACAGCCAGACCAAATCTCCTACCTTGAAAGCTGGTGCAGGTTTACGAAATTTATCTGCTGCTTTCTTGTACCTTTCCTGAGCCAATTCTAGATTTTCCTTTAGAAGATCCATATTCTTTTGTAAAGAAGTGATTCTTTCAGCCACTGCCGGCAAGGGCGTATCTATGGGAAATCGAGGAAGAATGTTAGGATGATAACCTAGATTGGAGTAAAAAGGAGACTGCTTAGTGGAGGCACTCTGAGAGTTGTTATAAGAGAACTCAGCCAGTGGAAGTAGATCCACCCAATCATCCTGTAGGTGGCAGATAAAACAGCGGAGATACTGCTCCAGGGTCTGATTGGTTCGTTCTGTCTGTCCATTAGTCTGGGGATGAAAAGCAGAAGAAAGGTTTACTTTAATGTCCAATGCTGCACAGAAATTTTGCCAAAACCTTGAAGTGAATTGCACCCTCGATCCGAAATGACCTCATCCGGTACTCCATGTAAGCGAAACACATTCTTAATCATCAAGTCTGATGTCTGTTTTGCAGTGGGTAAGCCGACAAGGGATAAAATGAGCTGCCTTTGTTAGACGGTCAACCACCACTAGAATGGTGTTCTTCCCTTGAGAGGTTGGTAATTCCACAATGAAGTCCATAGAAATGGATCCCCACGGGCGGGACGGGGTGGGAAGAGGTTGCAACAGACCAGTTGGTGAGGAGCGAGGTGTTTTGCATCTTGCACAGACTTCACATGAAGTGACATAGTTTAAGACATCTTTCCTGTAAGTGGCCACCAAAAGAAACGAGAAAGAAATTCTTGTGTCTTTAGAATTCCCCTATGCCCGGCTATCTTGGAATCGTGGATGAGTTGCAATACTCTCAATCTGACTGTTTCAGGTATATACAGACGTTGTCCCTGAATCCACACACCATTCTTAAAGACAAGACTTACGTCCCTTGGGGTTGAGCCAACAAAGAATCCGCATGGTATGCTTCCTTGATGTCCTTAAGTAGGTCTTGATTATGAATCACTCCCAGGAATCTAGAGTCAGGAAGAATAGTCTTAGGAGGAGTAAGTGGAGGTGTCTCTGCTGAATGAATCCTAGAGAGTGCATCAGCCTTTCCATTGCGCGATCCTGGTCTATAAGAAATTACAAAATTAAATTGGTTTAGGAAAAGATTCCAGCGAGCCTGGCGAGGAGTCAGGCACTTAGCCGACCTGATAAATTCAAGGTTACGATGGTCTGTCAGGACGACTATTTGCTGTGCAGCTCCCTGAAGAAGGTGTCTCCATTTCTTGAAGGCGGCAATAATGGCCAACAATTCTCTATTGCCCACATCGTAGTTCCTCTCAGCCGAAGACAACTGCTGGAAAAGAAGGCACAGGGATGCAAGACATTCTTCTCACCTGTTCTCTGAGAGAGTATAGCTCCAACGGCACAGTCTGAAGCATCCACCTCTATTATGAAGGCAAGCTCGGGGTTGGGATGTACTAAGATAGGTGCGGTGGTAAATTTATCCTTTAAACAGGAAAATGCTTCCTGAGCTTGCGGGGTCCAGGAAAACCTAGACTGTTTCCGGGTAAGTTGGGTGATAGGTGACACTACCTCAGAAAAATTCTTAATGAAACGTCTATAGAAGTTGGCAAACCCGATGAAGCGCTGTACCTCCTTCACATTTCTAGGAATTGGCCAATCCTTGATGGCTTGGGTCTTGCTTCCATCCATACTAATCCCTTGCGTAGATAGTACATACCCCAGAAATTGAATTTCGGTCCTATGGAATTCACATTTTTCAAGTTTGATGTAGAGATGGTTTTGTCTTAGGCGTTCTAAGACCATTCTCACATGTCCATGATGTTCCTCTGTGGAGTTAGAAAAAATTAGAATATCATCCAGATAAATCACCACAAATGTATCTAGGAGATCCCTGAAGATATCATTCACGAAGTGTTGGAAAGTGGCTGGGGCGGTACTCAGACCAAAAGGCATAACTAGATATTCAAAGTGTCCATAGCGTGACCTGAAAGCAGTCTTCCATTCATCCCCAGGTCTAATACGGACCAAGTTATAGGCCCCACGGAGATCCAGTTTAGAGAAAATTTTGGCATGCCGCACTCTCTCCAACAACTCAGGTATTAAAGGCAATGGATAACGGTTTCTAATAGTAACCTTATTGAGTTCCCTATAGTCTATGCAGGGTCTCAGAGATCCATCTTTCTTCTTCACAAAGAAGATGGGTGCACCTGCGGGAGATGAAGAGGGGCGTATGAAGCCCTTGGCTAAATTTTCGTCTATATAATCCTTCAAAGCTTTTAGCTCGGCCCCGCTAGGGGGTAGATCTTACCAAAAGGTATCTCGGCTCCAGGCAATAATTCAATTGGACAATCATATGGACGGTGAGGAGGAAGCTGATCAGCGTTCTTCTTGTCACATAAATCCACATAGTCCTGGTATACAGCTGGTAGTTCAGGGACTGACATGGTTCCTTTAGGAACAGAGCAAGCTGAAACTCCTTGACTCATCTGTTTCTCCGGAAAGTGTAATTCCTTGGTCTCCCAGTTAATCGTAGGATTCTGCGCCTGCAGCCATGGTAGCCCTAGAATAATGGGAAAGTGGGGAGAAGAGATAATCTAAAAAGACATTTTCTCCTGATGATCTTTACCCATAAGGACCCTCAAAGGCTCTGTTTCTTGATCCACTGGTCCAGAAGTCAGTAGAGAGCCATCCACAGTCTCCATCTGTACTGGAGTAGCCTTCTTCACTGAACGTATCCCCTGTTTCAGAGCAAAGGAGATATCCATAAAATTTCCACTTGCTCCTGAGTCGATCATAGCAGAGCTAGACACCCAGACTGAGTCAACCCAGAGTTTGATGGAAAGGAAGCAATGAGAACTGTTTCTTTTACAACTCAGCTGGGACACCGCTGAGGAAACTTGAAAAATTGCAGCGTTTATACCGTCATCGTCCCCAGAACTAACAGAGTTTAAGTCCGAGAAATCAAGATCTCTTGCAGCAGATCTCTCTGGAGCCTGAGGCTCGGACATGACAGAGCTCCTCTCGCAACACTCACAGTGAATGACTGCTGCAGTAGTCTTACGAGAACGGCTGGGGCAGTTTATAATGAAGTGCCCTGACTTACCACAGTAGAAACATAGATTTTCCTTCATACGATGTTCTTTGCGTGCATCACTAACCCGTCTTTGTAAAGAGTCCACCTGCATGGGTTCAGGTTCTGGTTCCCTTGTGATCCTACTCAAAGGTTCCTTAGCTGAGGAGGGAGGTAGTAAAAGGTTAGTGCGATTATTTTCGAACCATCTCTCTTGTCTGCGTTCAGTCAGACGAGCATCAATACGGATACAATAGTTAATAAAGTCACCTAACGCAGTGGGAGGGTCGGCACGAGCAAGTTCATCCTTAATCAGTGGAGACAACCCTTTCCGAAAAATAGATTTTTTAGCGGAAGTGTCCCAAGTGGTATCAAGAGCCCATCTCCTGAAATCCAGGGCATATTCGGCTACTGAACGCTTACCTTGGCGCAAAGTTAACATGGCTGCTTCAGCTGTTGCACCTCGATTGGGGTCATCAAACACCTGCCCCATGGCTGAAATAAAAGCATCAAGGTGATTCAAACAATCATCCTCAGTCTCAATCAGAGGGTTTGCCCACATCAAAGCCTTATTGGTAAGCAACATGATTATAGTAAGCACTTTGGATCGTTCAGTGGGAAATTGTGAAGCATGTGCAGAGAAAAATAAATTGCATTGATTAATAAATCCCCTGAATTTCTCACGTTCACCGCCAAAACGAAAAGGAGGTAATTTGGGGATCCCAGAACTCAGGGTTATGGCAGGAGCCTGGGCTCGTTCCTCTAGAGCCTCAATCCTGGCTCGCAATTCCTGGGTAGTCTGTCCAAACACTTGCAAATTATGATTAGTGAGGTCCTGTAGGCTTGCAAAACGGGTTTTTAAAGTCTGTTCATCTGAAAGGATTGTATCAGTCACTCCGCAAAGTTCCTTTATGCGGGCCTCCATCTTCCAGATCTTTTAAGGCAGAAGTGCTGGAAGGAGAAGAGGAAAAAAAAAAAAAAAAAACAATAGTGTTTACCTGTGGTAACACTCCAGAGTAAAATTTTAAGGGAATGCGCTCACCTGGAATGGTTGTGAGAAGTCACAACCACTGTCATCACATAAGGTATTAAACGGACATCTGATATCCACAGTCACAGCAGACACGGCTTTCCCAGACCCAGCAGACACTAAACATTGGCTCCTGAATCTTGTCATGTATAGTGTACAGTTCCTATAGCGTCTTGTGCTTGGGTGCGAGGAAAACACAGGAGACACAGGTTGATATGAAATGACTTGTATTGCTTCATACAAGCATGCTGAAAAGTTCACACAGTTTGCAGGAACAGCGACAGGAGACACAGCAGGCCAGAGTAACTTCAAGCACTACAATAAATCTCCAGAGCAGGTTCAGGATCTCTTCTCTGTACCGTACTTCCTCTGCAAACATGGATTCACCAAACAGCAGGTTTCCAGAGTCCAAAAGTGTTCCAAGGTTCCTCAGTAGGGAATAGCTGGAGTACAAGTCCAAGGTTTCCAGAAGTCAGGTCACAGACTGACTGAGGCTTGATTCAGGAGCACTGATTGTTCAGCTGAGGCTGCTTAAGAAGCAAGAGGGAAGAATCAGGGCGGGAACATGAAAACTGGAAACTCCATATTAACTGAGGGCAAGAGCTGCAGAAAGACAGAAAGCAAAATGGCCGACGGAAAACTGAGTTTCAAGGAACATGTCAACAGAGACAAAGAACCTTACAGGGTGATTTGTGATAGGTTTTCCAAAATGATGCATCTTGTGCCATTACCTAAGTTGCCTTCCTCCTCCGAATTGGTGCCTTTGTTCCTTCAGCACGTGGTTCGGTTACATGGCATTCCTGAGAACATTGTGTCTGACAGAGGAGTCCAGTTTGTTTCCAGATTTTGGAGGACTTTTTGTTCTAAACTTGGTGTTCAATTGTCTTTCTCCTCGGCTTTTCATCCTCAGACCAATGGACAAACTGAGAGAACAAACCAGACCTTGGAGACTTATTTGAGATGTTTTATGTCTGCTGATCAAGATGACTGGGTCTCTTTTTTGCCTTTGGCTGAGTTTGCTCTTAATAATAGGGCTAGCTCTGCCATCTTGATGTCACACGGCCATATTGACGGAAAAATAAAAAAGTTCTGGCTCTAGAAAGAAGGGGAGCGAAAAACAAAAATTCGAAAATAGCTCCGGGAGTTAAGGGGTTAATATATGCAACGTGGTCCAAGATCCCTGGTATGCGGTAAATAGGTCTGGCACCACAGTAAGAGAAACATGTGCATATCATGGTGCTTCACTGTCTGCAGAGTGTACTGTGGCTGAATGCAGAGTTGGGAGGTCGTCTAACAAACTGTCTGTGACCCTTGGACTCAAAAAGAGCAATTTTCCTTTCATCGGTCCAGAAAATGGTTCTCCATTTCTCTTTAGGCCAGTTGATGTGTTCTTAGGCAAATTGTACCCGCTTTATTACGTGTCTTTGCGGGGACTTCTTGCTAAGAGATGAGCGTCACACAGGCGTCTTCTAATTGTCACAGTCCTCACAGGTAACTTGAGACTGTCTGTGATTACTGACTGAGCCTTTGCCATTCTGGTTATTCTTCCAGCCATTCCAATGGTAGTCTTCTGTTTTCTTCCACATCTCTCTGGTTTGGCTTTCCATTATAAAGCATTGGAAATCATTTTAGCCGAGTAGCCGATCATTGTCTGCACTTATTTATAAGTTTTATCCTCTCCAATCAACTTTTTAATCAAAGTACTCTGTTCTCTGTACAATGTCTTGAACGACCCATATTTCTCGGGCTTTCAAGTACAAATGCATCTACAACATGTCCTGGCTTCACCTTTAGATAAGGGCCACCTGATTCACACCTGTTTCTTCACAGAATGATTGACCTCACTAATTGATCTCCACACTGCTATTATTGTGAACACTCCCCCTTTCAAGTAATTATTCTAATACACAGACTCAAAAACCTGCAGATCATGAATGCGGAGTCTGGGGGTTTTCTTAGAATCCACTGCACCAACTGGTAAATTGTCATAACATAATTTATACCAAAAGCAGTGATTAATCTGGTTAGTCATATTGGACTGCTAGTTGTTATGAATGTGCTAGAGATGGTTTCTGAGCAGAGGCTCCCTCTGGTGGTTACAGACAGTACTGAACCTTTCAGCGAGGAGTGGCAATCTGGGTTCACGGACTGGTCTGATATAAGGGAGGTTCCCTCCCATGATGGTTGCCGGTGACCAATTGTTCTTGTCTCAGTTGTGGTTCCTGGTTCATTTGGAAGTTAGCTGGAGTCTTGCCTGCATCTCCTGCTTTCAGATAAGATATTTTTTGCTTTTCTTTTTGTGCTTGCTTTTTGCATTGTTTTCTGCACTTTTGTGGAGGTCAGCCAGGTCCCCTCCTGGGGCCTGAGCTCCTCACAGTTTATCTGCAGCCACTGTTATTTGCTCATTTGCTTTTTCCTGTTTTTTCAGTGGCTGCGGCTTGGTTTTTGTTCACACTGATATCTGATTTAGTGGGTGGCGAGATCGTGTGATCTCAGTATTTTTTAATCAGAATTGTTGGATTTTTGTAGAGTTTTCTGGGTTGCAGAAAGTAATCTCTCCTGTCCTATCCTATTTAGTCAGCTTGTGGTCCCAGCGTTTGCTCAGTCTATTTTCTGCCTATGTTTGTATTTTCATCTTGTCTAACCGCCATTATATGTTTGGGGTGTTACACCCGGTCCCAGCACTGCCTCTGCACTCCGTTCTGCTCACTCACCTGTTCCTCGGGCTGTCCCTCTGCGGCGGTCTGTGCGTGGGCTGGGGTCTCCTGTCCCATCTGCTCTCCGGCGTCCTGAGTCCTTCTCCACTTCCTGGCACGCTGCTGGCAGGCCTCCAGACAGTCGGCTTAGGACGCGAGGCCGCGCCCACCGCCTCTCTTAAAGGGGCAGCGTGCATCTTTTGAAATAGCTAATTATCCAATGGCTGCGCACTCAGTACTATATCTGGTCACTCCACCATTAGGGGAGTGCCGGAGCAACGTGTTCTATCATTGCTACATCCGGTTCTGTGCCTGTTCTGTCTGCGCTGCGTCTGCAGTCTCTGTGCTTCGCTGATACTGTTTGTCTCCTCAGATCATTGCTAACCCGTATCTGGCTAATCTGGACAATCTCGGCTATTACTGGCGCAAGTGTCATCCCGTTCCGCCATCAGCCATCCGTACCCGTGGACCGTGACAAGGTCACTGAAGCCAGCCTTCTACCATCCGTTCTGGACCAGGATCTTACCCTCCTCCGTCAAGAACTTTCCACGGACTCTGTAAATACTTGTTACCCTTTTAGTCCCTCTGGGACAGCTGCCACGTGTCCGGGGTCTAACTGGAGGTAGCACCTGTGTCCTCCGGGTATTCCATTCTGGTCCTGTTCGAGGGGCCTTACTACGGGTACCCGGGGCTCACTAGTTACGCCCCCTTCGGAGCCCCCCGGACCGCGGTCTCGAGGTTCCACATTAAAAATAAAAACGAATGTGAACTTCACCACCTCTGCCTCCGCTTCCATTCGTTACAGATTGCTCCGGCCATGGAACCCGCTGGATCCCAGAGACCTCCGACCATGGATCTGTGCCAGGAGGTGGCCCGTTTGGGAGTTCAACAGGACAAGATCACGACTTATCTACGCAGCTTGTCTACCCGCATGGATTCCCTAGGGTCCTCGTCTGCACCTGACTCTTCTATCAATAATCAGGTACCAGTTCCCATGGCAAATCAAGGTCCCCGTCTGGCGGCTCCTACCCATTTCCAGGGTGATGATCCTACTCTGTGTCGGGGTTTCCTCAATCAGTGCACTCTACACTTCGAAATTTTGGGGCATATGTTTGCTTCTGACCGAGCCAAGGTGGGCTTCATCATGTCACACCTGGGAGGAGAAGCCCTCGCCTGGCTAAACCCTCTATGGGAGAGAGGGGATCCGGTGGTTACGATCTTCAATCTTTCCTAGAGGCTTTTCGCAGGACTTTTGATGAACCTGGTCGTACCACTTCGACTGCATCAGCTCTGTTCCACCTGCGCCAAGGTACTCTCACGGTAGCTCAGTATGCTGTTAAATTCCGCACCCTCTCGTCTGAATTGTCGTGGAACAATGAGGCCCTGGTTGCTAACTTCTGGGAAGGCCTATCCGGAAGAATCAAGGATGAGCTGGCGGGACGGGACAGACCTACTCTCTTGGAAGAGCTAATATCCTTGGCAACCCGAATTGACCTGCGTTTTCAGGAGCGCTCCATGGAGATCAAGCGGGACAAAAGGTCCTATCACCTGGACTCTAGTTTGTACAAAACAGGTACTTCACCCTCCGCCTCCGAGGCCATGGAGGTGGACCATGTAAGTTTGGCCACCCGCCGCCGGGAGGCACGTCGCAAGGAGGGAAGTTGTTACTACTGCGGTAGTTCTGAACATTTGATTCATTTCTGTCCTAAAAAGTCGGGAAACTCCAGTGCCTAGGTCCGGTAGGAGGGGCCAACCTAGGTAAAGAGCAGTCCTCTCCCTCTTTACACATCTCTGTCACTGTGTCCTACGGAGCAATAAAATTCTCCGAACACTGTCTACTGGATTCTGGAGCTGCAGGGAACTTCATCCAGCAGGCGGTTGTGGATCATTACCGCTTACCAGTCCAGCGTCTTCCTGATCCGTTACAGGTGTCCGCCGTGGATGGCAAACCGCTGACCGAGCCCGTCCAGTTTCAAACCGAGTTGGTGGAACTCCGGGTAGGTCTAATGCATACTGAACGAATGCGATTTTATGTATATCCTGGTTTATCCCATCCCATGCTTCTAGGTTTACCTTGGCTCCAGATGCATGAACCAGTCCTTAATTGGAAAACTGGAGAAGTTCTGCGTTGGGAGATACCTGCATGAATCGTTGCTTAACCCGGATTCAACCTGTTTCGCCTCCAGTCCAGCCTGATACCCTGCCAGGGTTACCTTCCGCCTATTGGTCCTTCTCTGACGTCTTTGGGAAAAAAGAGGCTGAGAGACTACCTCCACACAGGTCGTATGACTGTCAGATAGAGCTTCTTCCAGGAGCATCACCCCCTCGTGGGAGAGTTTATCCTCTTTCACAGGCAGAGACTCAGGCCATGTCGGACTACATTCAAGAGAATTTGGCTAGAGGATTTATCCGAAAGTCATCGTCACCGGCAGGAGCTGGATTCTTCTTTGTAAAGAAAAAGGACGGATCCTTGCGGCCCTGCATTGACTATCGGGGTCTAAATCAAATCACGGCAAAAAACAGGTATCCATTGCCTCTTATTTCAGAGCTGTTTGATCGTCTCCGAGGGGCCAAGATCTTCACCAAATTGGACCTCAGAGGGGCCTACAACCTGATCCGAATCAGAGAGGGAGACGAATGGAAAACAGCCTTCAACACCCGTGACGGCCACTATGAATACCTGGTAATGCCATTCGGCCTAAGCAATGCACCTGCGGTTTTTCAGGAATTTGTTAATGACATTTTCAGGGACTTGCTCTATACTTGTGTCGTGGTTTACCTGGACGATATTTTGATTTTTTTCTGCTGACTTGACGTCACACCGGAGGCAAGTACGCCTGGTCTTACAAAGACTGAGAGAGAACAGGCTCTATGCCAAATATGAGAAATGCCTCTTTGAGCAGTCCTCTTTGCCTTTCCTTGGGTACATTGTATCTTCCACAGGATTAAAGATGGATCCGGAGAAGTTGTCTGCAGTTCTCAACTGGCCTCGTCCGTCTGGGCTAAAACCCATACAAAGGTTCCTCGGATTCGCCAATTACTACCGGCAATTCATTCCACACTTTTCCACCCGAGTGGCTCCAATCACAGCCTTAACCCGGAAAGGTGTAAACTCTAAGGAATGGTCCTCCGAGGCAGAAGAGGCCTTTGTTTCTCTCAAAAAAGCCTTCGCTTCCGCACCCGTTCTCCATCGTCCTAATTCAAGTGAGCAATTTTTTCTTGAAGTTGACGCTTCTTCCATAGGTGCAGGAGCAGTTCTGACCCAGAAGTCGTCTACCGGGCGGATGATCTCGTGTGGTTTTTTTTCCAAGGTTTTTTCTCCTGCAGAAAGGAACTACTCTGTCGGTGATCGCGAACTGTTGGCCATCAAATTGGCTCTGGAAGAATGGAGACATCTTCTTGAAGGAGCTCATCACCAGGTAATCATATTCACCGACCATAAAAACCTTGCCTATCTCCAATCTGCTTTAAGACTGAATCCCCGTCAGGCCCGTTTGGCATTATTTTTGCCCGTTTCAATTTTGTACTTCATTTCCGTCCAGCTGACAAGAACATCAAGGCAGACGCACTCTCTAGGGCTTTCTTGCCTCCTGAACTGGAGGAGGAACCTCAGCACATTATTGAACCTTCTAGGTTAGTCTCTGTTGCCTCCACTGATCTGGCCCGGCTTCCTCCTGGGAAGACTTTCGTGTCCGCTTCTGACCGTACTCGTGTTCTGCACTGGGGTCATTCTTCTAAGTTGGCTGGCCATGCTGGTCAGAAAAAGACGCAGCAACTCATCTCCCGGTATTACTGGTGGCCTACCATGGTCAAGGATATCCAGGATGTAACGGGTCTGGTGGGTGGAACTACTGACGAGACAGGTCAGGTTGGTGGAACCACATAGCTTTATTATACAAGAGATTTTACTTGTAAGAGAGCGGGTGGCACCTGGGAAAAGGGCAGGGATTCACGGCAGAGGATATAGGTAGTTTCTGGACAGGCAGGTTTGTCACAGCAAGTGACCAAGGAAGTCTCTGGCAGGCAGGTTGTAACGGTAAGTAACCGAGGCAGTCTCTGGACAGGCAGGTTGTCACGGCAAGTGACCAAGGCAGTCTCTGGGACAGGCAGGTTGTCACGGCAAGTGACCAGGCAGTCTCTGGGCAGGCAGGTTGTCACGGCAGGTGACCAGGCAGTCTCTGGGCAGGCAGGTTGTCACGGCAAGTGACCAGGAAGTCTCTAGACAGGCATGTATATACGACCTGATATGGTGGAGCCTCCAGGTAGGCTGCAGTCGGATGGCAGATGATCGCTCCCAGGTGAGCAGGCAAGAGCCGGGGATCTCTGCAGATGATGTCCGAACTTCAGGATGGAGCTGCAGTCGGATGGCAGATGATCGCTCCCAGGTGAGCAGGCAAGAGCCGGGGATCTCTGCAGATGATGTCCGAACTTCCGGATGGAGCTGCAGTCGGATGGCAGATGATCGCTCCTAGGTGAGCAGGCAAGAGCCGGGGATCTCTGCAGATGACGTCCGAACCTCTGGATGGAACTGCAGACGGATGGCAGACAGGCAAGCCGACAGGTAACAGGCAGGTAACTGGAATCAGGAGCTGAAGGCTGAAACAGAGTTAGACTGCACAGGAACAACATTGCTCGGGCACCTACATTAAGGAGGAAGCCCTTAATATAGGGTGGAGTCCTCCAGCATTGGCTGGAGACTGATTTGGAAAATGCGCGCGGCTCCTTTAAGAGCGGGGGAGGGTGCGGGCGCGCGCCCTAAGGCCAGTAGCAGGGAAGGAGCGCGCGGGACCAGCAGGGCGGAAGGAGGACATCATAGGCGCAGAGGGGGCTGGGAGCACTGAGGACGCTAAGCGCAGGTGAGGAGAGCGACGTCCCTGTCTGGCAGCAGGCAGGGACGCAGGCTCTACAGTACCCCCCCTCTAGGCCCCCCCTTCTTTAGGCCAGAAAGAAATTTAGCTAGGATAAGAGGGGCATGGATGTTCTCCCGAGGCTCCCAGGTTCTCTCCTCAGGACCAAACCCCTTCCAATCCACCAAAAAATAAGTCTTTCTTCCTACCCTTTTTGTGGCCAGAATGTTCTCTACCTCAAATTCATCATCAGCAGACACAGGAGCAGGAGGTGTACCTGTAGACTTAAAAAAAGAGTTAAGAACCACAGGTTTGAGGAGAGATACATGAAAAGAATTAGGAATTCTCAAATTGGCCGGGAGTTTCAATTTATAGGACACCGGATTGATCTGACTGATGATCTCAAAAGGACCGATGAACCGAGGACCTAACTTGTAGGACGGAATTTTGAGTCGAACATATTTGGACGAAAGCCAGACTTTGTCCCCAGGACGGAATTGAGGAGGATCCAGACGTTTTTTGTCAGCATGTCTTTTCATGCGCTCGGATGACTGAATGAGTGCGGACCGGGTACTCTCCCAGATGGAGGAGAATTCTCTAACCAGAGATTCCGCAGCTGGATTGTCCACAGAGATGGAAACAGGGACAGGGATCCGAGGGTGCTGACCGAAGACTACAAAAAACGGAGACTTGGTGGAAGATTCGCTCTCATGATTATTGTAGGAGAATTCGGCCCAAGGCAGGAGCTCCACCCAGTCAGAATGGTGGGCATTAACGAAGTGTCGAAGATAACTGGTCAAATTCTGATTTATTCGTTCAACTTGTCCATTGGACTGTGGGTGGTAAGCGGAGGAAAAATCCAGGTGACGTCTAGCAACTTACAAGTGGCTCTCCAGAAACGTGAGGTGAACTGAACCCCACGATCCGACACAATGTGACGAGGCAGACCATGAAGACGGAAGATGTGGCGGATAAAGTCTTTAGCCAACTCGGGTGCAGACGGAAGACCTGGCAGAGGAATGAAGTGAGCCATCTTGGAAAAGCGGTCAGCGACCACCCAAATGACCGTACAACCGGCAGAGACGGGCAGATCTGTTATGAAGTCCATGGCTATATGCTGCCAGGGGGCAGCGGGTACAGGAAGCGGAAGAAGACGGCCGGTAGGCAGGTGTCTCGGAACTTTGTTGCGGGCACAGGAAACACAGGCAGAAACAAAGTCTATTACGTCTTTGTGCAGGGTAGGCCACCAATAATGCCGAGTAATGAGTTGGAGGGTCTTTTTTTGACCAGCGTGGCCAGCGAGTTTAGACGAGTGACCCCAATGTAGGATTCTCTTCCGATCGGTTTCTGATACGAACGTCTTACCAGGAGGGAGACGATTTAGACTCACGGGAGCCACCTGCATCACTCTGGCGGGATCGATGATATGTTTAGGCTCATCTTCGAGATCCGACACCAGGAAAGACCGAGACAAGGCATCCGCCTTGACGTTTTTGTCAGCTGGGCGAAAATGCAAAAGAAAATCGAAGCGGGCAAAAAACAAGGACCACCGGGCTTGGCGAGGATTAAGTCTCTGTGCTTGCTGGAGGTATGCCAGATTTTTGTGATCCGTGTAGATGATTACCGGATGAAGAGCCCCTTCGAGTAGGTAACGCCACTCCTCCAATGCCAACTTAATGGCCAATAACTCTCGATCTCCTATGGAGTAGTTGCGCTCGGAGGAGGAGAAGAGTTTGGAGAAGAAACCGCAGGACACCATCCTCCCGGATGGCGATTTTTGGGTAAGAACCGCTCCGGCTCCAGCAGAGGAAGCGTCCACCTCCAGGAAGAACTGCTTGTTGCCATCCGGGCGATGCAGCACTGGAGCGGAAGAGAAGGCCTGTTTCAGAGAAAGGAAGGCCTCCTCTGCTTCGGTCGTCCACTGTTTGGGGTTAGCATCCTTGCGAGTGAACGCTGAGATTGGAGCAGTCCTGGAAGAGAAGTGCGGTATGAAGAGACGGTAATAGTTGGCGAATCCCAGGAACCGCTGAATGGCCTTCAACCCCTCCGGTCGGGGCCACTTCTCGATGGCAGACAATTTCTCCGGATCCATTCGTAGACCTGTCTGAGAAATGATGTAGCCCAAAAACGGAAGCGAGGTCTGCTCAAAGAGGCACTTCTCATATTTGGCGAAGAGGTGATTCTGCCTGAGCCTGAGCAGAACCTGACGAACATCCCTCCGGTGAGACTGAAGATCCGGAGAGAAGACCAAGATGTCGTCAAGGTACACCACAACGCAGGAATAGAGGAGGTCCCGGAAGATGTCGTTGACCAACTCCTGAAAGACTGCCGGAGCATTACAGAGACCAAAGGGCATCACCAAGTACTCGTAGTGGCCGTCCCGGGTGTTGAATGCCGTCTTCCATTCATCTCCTCGACGGATACGAACCAGGTTGTATGCTCCACGAAGATCTAGTTTGGTGAAGACTCTAGCCCCTCTAAGACGATCAAACAGTTCTGGAATGAGCGGAAGAGGGTACTTATTCTTCACCGTGATCGAATTTAGGCCTCTGTAGTCAATACAGGGACGGAGAGATCCGTCTTTCTTTTTAACGAAGAAAAAACCTGCTCCCGCTGGGGAGGTAGATTTCCGGATAAATCCCTTTGCTAAGTTCTCCTCGATATATTCGGACATCGACCTGGTCTCAGCAGCAGACAACGGGTAAATACGCCCA
The DNA here is from genome assembly GCA_033576555.1 of Oophaga sylvatica. Lineage (NCBI taxonomy): Eukaryota > Metazoa > Chordata > Amphibia > Anura > Dendrobatidae > Oophaga > Oophaga sylvatica. Next base: position 14,750,480 of record JARQOD010000003.1, read on the forward strand.
CGGGGAGGCGTAGTACCGGGTAACAGGTCAATCGGGCAATCATATGGTCTATGCGGGGGTAATGTCTCTGCTTCCTTTTTATTGAAAACATCAGCAAATGACCAATATGGAATCGGGAGTCCAGGTAGATTAGCAGGTGTAGGAGAAGAATAGACAGGATGAACAGGCACCAGACACGTTTTATGACAGTCCTGTCCCCAGCGAAGAACCTCTCCATTCTGCCAGTTGAGCACAGGTGCATGTTTTTGGAGCCAAGGCAGACCTAGTAAGAAAGCATGAGAGAGTCCAGGCAGAACATGAAATGAGATGCTCTCAGAATGCAACATTCCCACCTGCAGGGTTATGACTTCGGTGATAAGTCGGATGGGACGAGGTAGGAGACCCCCATCCACAGCAGCAACAGATACAGGTTCAACAAGAGGTTTGGTGGGAATGTGATACTTCTCTACTAGAGCCTGTGACACGAGATTCCCAGCTGCTCCAGAATCAAGTTGGGCCATTTCGAAGTGGCGGTTCTTACCGATCAGAATTGAAACCGACAGCAGCAGGGATGAAGAGGAATTATTTTTGTCTAGATTGACCTCTCCGAGCGAACCTAGACACAGGCGTTTTCCCGACTTCTCCGGACAGGTTTGGATCCAGTGCTCCTTACTGCCGCAGTAGAAGCAACTTTTCTCGGCACGGCGTGAGTCCTGACGGGCTTTGACCATCTTGGTCTGGTCGACCTGTATAGGCTCAGCAGTGTGCACCTGAGGAGAAACGGAAGAGGTTATAGATCTCTGACACGAGGGTGCAAGATGGGAAAATTCTTTTTTACGGGTGATCTCTTTGGCTCGTTCCTGGAACCGAAGATCAATTCGATTGGCAAGATTTATTAAATCATCTAGAGAGGTTGGAACGTCCCGACCGGCAAGTTCGTCTTTAATACGGCCGGACAGACCCTCCCAGAAGACCGAAATTAGAGCTTCATTGTCCCAGGCTAGTTCTGAGGCTAAAGTCCGGAACCGTATGGCATATTGACCAACGGTGAGACTCTCCTGACGGAGACGCAGCAGAGATGATGCAGAGGAAGTCTTCCGTCCAGGTTCGTCGAATACCTTCCGGAAGGTCGAGAGAAAAGCAGGCAGGTCAGATACCAGAGGATCCTCTCTCTCCCAGAGAGGATTAAGCCAGGCCAGGGCTTCTCCGGTGAGATGGGACATGATGAAGGCAATTTTGGCCCGGTCAGAGTTAAACTGGTGTGCCAGGAGTTCAAAATGCAGGGTGCACAGATTAATGAAACCCCGAGCCAGAGCAGGATCGCCTCCAAACCTAGGAGGAGCTGACAGTCGGGGTCCGGGAATGGAAACCACGGAATTGGGAATCAGCGGGACTGACGGATTATGAGTCATGGCTCCAGCGATGGTTGCAAGTGATGATTTCAGAGTGTCCAGACGGGATTTGACGTTCCGCAGGTGACCCAGGATGGTCTCCTGTTGAGACCTCTGGCGAGACAGCTCATGACACAGTTCCGGGAGTGAAGGGGTTTGGGTGCCACCGGGTTCCATGGCCCGAGCAAACTGTAACGGGTCTGGTGGGTGGAACTACTGACGAGACAGGTCAGGTTGGTGGAACCACATAGCTTTATTATACAAGAGATTTTACTTGTAAGAGAGCGGGTGGCACCTGGGAAAAGGGCAGGGATTCACGGCAGAGGATATAGGTAGTTTCTGGACAGGCAGGTTTGTCACAGCAAGTGACCAAGGAAGTCTCTGGGCAGGCAGGTTGTAACGGTAAGTAACCGAGGCAGTCTCTGGACAGGCAGGTTGTCACGGCAAGTGACCAAGGCAGTCTCTGGGACAGGCAGGTTGTCACGGCAAGTGACCAGGCAGTCTCTGGGCAGGCAGGTTGTCACGGCAGGTGACCAGGCAGTCTCTGGGCAGGCAGGTTGTCACGGCAAGTGACCAGGAAGTCTCTAGTCAGGCAGGTTGTCACGGCAAGTGACCAGGCAGACTCTGGCAGGCAGGTTGTCATGGCAAGTGACCAGGCAGTCTCTAGACAGGCAGGTTGTCACAGCAAGTGACCAGGCAGTCTCTAGACAGGCATGTATATACGACCTGATATGGTGGAGCCTCCAGGTAGGCTGCAGTCGGATGGCAGATGATCGCTCCCAGGTGAGCAGGCAAGAGCCGGGATCTCTGCAGATGATGTCCGAACTTCAGGATGGAGCTGCAGTCGGATGGCAGATGATCGCTCCCAGGTGAGCAGGCAAGAGCCGGGGATCTCTGCAGATGATGTCCGAACTTCCGGATGGAGCTGCAGTCGGATGGCAGATGATCGCTCCTAGGTGAGCAGGCAAGAGCCGGGGATCTCTGCAGATGACGTCCGAACCTCTGGATGGAACTGCAGACGGATGGCAGACAGGCAAGCCGACAGGTAACAGGCAGGTAACTGGAATCAGGAGCTGAAGGCTGAAACAGAGTTAGACTGCACAGGAACAACATTGCTCGGGCACCTACATTAAGGAGGAAGCCCTTAATATAGGGTGGAGTCCTCCAGCATTGGCTGGAGACTGATTTGGAAAATGCGCGCGGCTCCTTTAAGAGCGGGGGAGGGTGCGGGCGCGCGCCCTAAGGCCAGTAGCAGGGAAGGAGCGCGCGGGACCAGCAGGGCGGAAGGAGGACATCATAGGCGCAGAGGGGGCTGGGAGCACTGAGGACGCTAAGCGCAGGTGAGGAGAGCGACGTCCCTGTCTGGCAGCAGGCAGGGACGCAGGCGCTACACAGGAGTTCGTCGCAGCATGTCCTTCATGTGCTCGTAACAAAACTGTTAAACATCTACCAGCCGGCAGTCTTCTGCCTCTTCCGATTCCGTCCACTCCCTGGCAGCACATCGCGATGGATTTCATCACGGATCTTCCCATCTCTTCTGGCTGCTCAGTGGTATGGGTTGTGGTGGACCGCTTCTCTAAAATGGCTCACTTCGTTCCGCTATCTGGCCTCCCGTCTGCTCCAGAACTGGCCACTCACTTCATCCAGCACATCTTTCGACTACATGGATTTCCTCTCCACATCGTGTCCGACAGGGGCGTCCAGTTCACCTCTAAGTTCTGGAGAGGACTCTGTAAAATGGTAAAAATTGAACTAGATTTTTCTTCTGCATATCATCCCCAGTCTAATGGGCAAGTGGAGAGGATCAATCAAATCCTGGCTGGATACCTGCGTCACTTCGTCAACGCTAATCATAATGACTGGGTAGAATTACTGCCCTGGGCGGAATTCTCCTACAACAATCAAGTAAGTGAATCTTCTGGAAAGTCTCCCTTTCAGATTGTGTTTGGACTGCAACCCGGAATTCCTCTTCCTGTCTCGGGATTGTCGGATGTTCCGGCAGTCGATACCTTGTCAAAGAATTTCTCGGACATTTGGAGAGAGACCAGGTCGGCTTTGGAGAAAGCTTCTCAACGTATGAAAACGCATGCGGACAAAAGACGTTTGGAGGCTCCCATCTTTCGTCCAGGAGACAAGGTATGGCTCTCCTCCAAGTACATCCGTCTGAAGTTACCATCGTACAAATTGGGTCCTCGTTTCATTGGTCCCTTTGCAGTTTTGAGACAGATCAACCCGGTCTCTTATAAACTGAAATTGCCTAATTCTCTAAGAGTACCTAACTCCTTTCATGTTTCCCTCCTCAAACCAGTAGTGTTGAGTTCCTTTTTTAAGGACCCGGGTACCACTCCTGATCCGGTCTCTGAGGATGATGTTTTTGAGGTAAAACATATCTTGGCCTCTAAGCGAGTAAGAGGTAGGATCTATTACCTGGTGGACTGGAAGGGTTTTGGTCCTGAGGAGAGGTCTTGGGAGCCTAAAGAGAACATCCAGGCCCCTCTTCTTCTTAAAAGATTTCACGCAGGCTTGAAAAAGAGGGGAGTAAAGAGGGGGATACTGTTACACCCGGTCCCAGCGCTGCCTCTGCACTCCGTTCTGCTCACTCACGTGTTCCTCGGGCTGTCCCTCTGCGGCGGTCTGTGCGTGGGCTGGGGTCTCCTGTCCATCTGCTCTCCGGCGTCCTGAGTCCTTCTCCACTTCCTGGCACGCTGCTGGCAGGCCTCCAGACAGTCGGCTTAGGACGCGAGGCCGCGCCCACCGCCTCTCTTAAAGGGGCAGCGTGCATCTTTTGAAATAGCTAATTATCCAATGGCTGCGCACTCAGTACTATATCTGGTCACTCCACCATTAGGGAGTGCCGGAGCAACGTGTTCTATCATTGCTACATCCGGTTCTGTGCCTGTTCTGTCTGCGCTGCGTCTGCAGTCTCTGTGCTTCGCTGATACTGTTTGTCTCCTCAGATCATTGCTAACCCGTATCTGGCTAATCTGGACAATCTCGGCTATTACTGGCGCAAGTGTCATCCCGTTCCGCCATCAGCCATCCGTACCCGTGGACCGTGACAAGGTCACTGAAGCCAGCCTTCTACCATCCGTTCTGGACCAGGATCTTACCCTCCTCCGTCAAGAACTTTCCACGGACTCTGTAAATACTTGTTACCCTTTTGGTCCCTCTGGGACAGCTGCCACGTGTCCGGGGTCTAACTGGAGGTAGCACCTGTGTCCTCCGGGTATTCCATTCTGGTCCTGTTCGAGGGGCCTTACTACGGGTACCCGGGGCTCACTAGTTACGCCCCCTTCGGAGCCCCCCGGACCGCGGTCTCGAGGTTCCACATTAAAAAATAAAAACGAATGTGAACTTCACCACCTCTGCCTCCGCTTCCATTCGTTACATGGGGGCTTCCTATTTTCTTTGGGGATCTGCTCCGGGGCAGATAGCTTTCATCTTTCTGCCTTTAGGTGTAGTTATCTCTCAGGCTGTGACGAGGCGTCTAGGATTAACGTAGGAACGCTCCACGGCTACCTCTAGTTGTGTCGTTAGTTTAGGAATCTGCAACCCGTCAGTTACCAACATCTCAGTTCGGCTGCCCTGCTGTTGTTTCTGTCCTCCTCAGCTACCGAAACATAACAGCTAGTATTTTGAACACTACTGTAACCAGTTTAACACAAGAAGAAGGTCACCAGCATCTGAGCAAATTGAACATTGACAAATTCCCCAGCCCTGATGGCATTCATCCATGGATATTGAGGGAATTGAGCTCAGTAATTGACAGATTATCCCTAGAACCACAGACTCGCTCCATACAGATTCTAGTTACTCTTTACCTGCAGCCTGAGGCTCCAGCAACATCCACCGCGTGTCTCCCACTGTGTTTGGCGGCTTGGGCCCATACGCCGACACACCAGACACACTCAGCCAACACCGCGTGCACCTGAACCATGGACACTGACGGGCACTCCATCACCCAACTCAAGCCAACGGCACAGTCTCTCCATGACTATGGCCGAGATCATCGCACCCAGGGTTCCTGGTATTTGATCAATGGACCCAGCTCTCCCAGCAGCCAGCCCTCTAAGCGACTAGCAACTTCCAGCGACAAAGGTAATATTTCAAACTTTATAAATTACATTCTCAGTGCTATATTATATTTGACATTCTTAGTGGTACAATTTATTGGCAATTGACACAGCATTTTCGGTGAAATTAATTGTATGCTCTCACAGTGTGTTCGCACGATCAGCGGTAGTATTGGAGTATGCTGACCGTCAAATTCTGAACAAGGACAATCTTTTCTCCCCGTTTCTCCATTTATTGGTTTTGAGCCCTGTTTGGACTTTTTATCTGCCAGATCTACTGTATCTCATCTTCTTAGACTCACTTGTACTTGTATTTTTTATTTTATTCTTATTGTTCATTCATTTCCGTTTTTTCATAGATTTTATTTTTTTCTGCTCATTATTTCTCTGTCTCGTGACATCCTTTCAGGCTAAGTGCACACGTTCAGGAATGTTTGCAGAATATTCCTGAGCAAAAACTGACTTTTTTCGCGGTAAAAACGCGCGGTTTTTTTGCGCGGATTTTGCACGGTTTTTACGCGTTTTTGGTGCGTTTTTTGCACGGATTTGACGCGTTTTTACCGCGATTTTTCCCTGAACTTTCTTGGTCAATAATATAGGCGGAAAAACGCTAGAATTCCGCAAAATTAATGAACATGTTGCTAGATTTTCCGCGATGCGTTTTTTTTGCGGAAAAAAACGCACCATGTGCACAAAAATTGCGGAATTCATTCTAAATGATAGGATGCTTAATACATGCGTTTTTGACGCGTTTTTTCCCGCGAAAAAACGCAAATAATCCTGAACGTGTGCACTTAGCCTCACAGTGTCAGTATTTGTTCATTTACATATTATCTGCAAATAATTGTACAAGTCTTTACCATAATGTATGTACACTAGAGTTGAGCGATACTTTCCGATATGCTAAAGTATCGGAATCGGAATGGTATCGCCGATATCACTAAAAAATCGGCGATACCCGATACCGATACCGGAAGTCCCATGTAAGTCTATGGGAACAAAATATCGCAACTAAAAAAAACCCATTCTTTCCTTGTAAACACTAAATATACACACATAGAATACATATATATATTATACATGTCATTGTGACATATATATATACATATATGTATAGTTTATACACTTCTACATAGTAAAATATCCTTTGATTCAATTGCCGGGTAAAGCCGGCTTCAGTGAAAAGACAGAAGCACCCGACATGAAATGACACTTGGTGTATATAGGGTTAAACATTTCTTTTCATGTCCTTTGCTATCTAATTTGCACAAACAATTAAATCAGACTATGTGTGCAAAATTTCACACCTGTAGGGGTTAATTAAAGGTGTAAATTCGTTGTAAAAAAAAACGGACTTTTTTGCTACGAATTTACACCTTTAATTAACCCCTAGAGGTGTGAAATTTTGCACACATAGTCTGATTTAATTGTTTGTGCAAATTAGATAGCAAAGGACATGAAAAGACATGGTTAACCCTATGTACACCAAGTGTCATTTCATGTCGGGTTCTGCATTTTCACAAAAGCCGGCAATTGAATTAGCGGCTATTATACTATGTAGAAGTGTATGAACTACAAATATAAATATATATATATATGTGTCACAAATTCAATGACATGTATATATATATATGAGGTGTAAAATTGCTGAAAAAAAATGCGTGGGCTCCCGCCCTATTTTCGCAACCAGACAGACAAAGCCAGTGAGTGGGGGCAGATAATAATAGCCCAGAGAGGGACCATTATTTTTGCCCCCCCCCCCGGCTACTAACATCTGCCCCCAGACACCCCAGGAAAGACAAATCTATAATTAGATTCGCCCTTTCTGGCACTTTGCCCGTCTATTCCCATTGCCCTGTAGCGGTGGCGAATGGGTTAATATGGGGTTAAAGCCACCTTGCTATTGAAAGGTGACCTTAAGCCAGGTTAATAATTGAGAGCTGTCAATTAGACAACTATCAATTATTAATCCTATTGCATGAAATAAAAATAAAACACACACACTTTAATTAAAAATCATTTTAATGAAATAAAGACACATGTTTTTGACCATCTTTTATTTTACTGCAAAAACCATTTCCTGTAATAAAAATAAAATAAAAAAGCAAAATTATTCTTACCTATCCCATGCACAGTCAGGTCCCACGGTGTAATCCTTCAGAAAGGGTTAATGTTTACTGCAGGGACCGCAGCTAATGCTGCAGCCTCACAGTAAACCCCAAATGAATGAGTTCCTCTCCTGCCTGACAGGAGAGTAAAGGCTGGGTGTCACATAACGATACACCAGCGATCCCGACAACGATATGCACTTGTCAGGATCGCTGGTGTATCGCTACATGATCGCTGCTGAGCTGCCAAACAGGCAGCTCAGGCAGCGATCTGGGACAGCGACACTGCGGGTAACATCGCTTAAGGGCCCGTCTCACATAGCGATATCGCTACCGAGATCGCTGCTGAGTCACTAGTTTTGTGACGCAGCAGCGAGCTCACCAGCGATATCGCTGTGTGTGACATTCAGCGACGATCAGCCCCCCTGCCGGGTATCGCTGATCGTCGCAGAAATGTCAGGACCTTTTTTTGATCGCTGGTTTCCCTCTGACAGGCACGCATCGCTGCGTGTGACAGGCGGGAAACCAGCGATCAAAGGTCCTGACATTTCAGCGACGATCAGCGATACCCGGCAGGGGGCTGATCGTCGCTGAATGTCACACACAGCGATATCGCTGGTGAGCTCGCTGCTGCGTCACAAAACTAGTGACTCAGCAGCGATCTCGGTAGCGATATCGCTATGTGAGACGGGCCCTTAAGTGGAAAGCTTAATTGATTGCTTTCCACTTTCACTTCAGGTCAGCCAGGGACACAATCAGTGACGTCAGAGGGAACTGATTAACAAAAATAGGGGTTCCCTTCGAAAAAAAAATGGCGTGGGGTCCCCCCTATTTTTGTTAACCAGCCAGATGAAGCAGACCGCTGAGGCCTGGATTTTCAGGCTGTTAAGGAGCCAAGATCCATGGACCTTGCCAGCCTGATAATACCAGGCCACAGCAGTCTGCATATCTTGGCTGATTAACAAAAATAGGGGATCCCCTCGAAAAAAATTGGCGTGGGGTCCCCCCTATTTTTGTTAACCAGCCAGATGAAGCAGACCGCTGAGGCCTGGATTTTCAGGCTGTTAAGGAGCCAAGATCCATGGACCTTGCCAGCGTGATAATACCAGGCCACAGCAGTCTGCATATCTTGGCTGATTAACAAAAATAGGGGATCCCTCGAAAAAAATTAGCGTGGGGTCCCCCTTATTTTTGTTAACCAGCCAGATGAAGCAGACCGCTGAGGCCTGGTTTTTCAGGCTGGTAAGGATCCAATATCCATGGACCTTGCAAGCCTGATAATACCAGGCCACAGCAGTCTGCTTAGCTTGGCTGGTTAACAAAAATAGGGGATCCCCTCGAAAAAAAAACGGCGTGGGGATCCCCCCTATTTTTGTTAACCAGCCAAGTAAAATGCAGACTGCTGCGGCCTGGTATTAAAAGACTGTCAAGGCCCATGGATTTTGGCCCTCAACAGCCTGATAATACCAGGCTACAGCAGCCCCACATTTGGCGCATCAAAAGATGTGCCAATTGTGGCACTTTAACCGGCTCTTCCCACTTGCCCTGTAGCGGTGGCAAGCGGGGTAATAAGGGGTTATTGTCACCGTTGATTGCACGGTGACAATAAGCCCGGTTAATAATGGAGAGGCGTCAATAAGACACCGATCCATTATTAATCCCAAAGTTATTAAATGTGTAAAAAAAAGACACAGCAAGAAAAAAGTATTTTAATGAAATAAAAGAGACAACACAGTTTTCATTTCTTTTATTATACTCTCATTCCTGCGACGCCATCGATCTCCTGTAAAAAAAGAAAAAAAACAAACCAACAGTATACCACCTGTCCGACGCAGTCCATAACGATAGTCCCACGACGATCCAGCTCTGCTACATCGCAATGACAGGCAGAGCCTGTCATTGCAACGCAGCACAGCTGATTACCTGCTTCCCCGGCGGTGACGTCATCGGACTGACTGCTTTACGGCCGGGATTACCCAGCAGTCACTGCAGTTATCGCGAGAAACTGCATGTGACCGCCGGGGAGAAGAGGATGGCGGCCATGAAGCAGTCCAGGACGTGACCGCCGGAGATCTTCTGCCAGGTAAGTGCCGCTGACTCCTGACAGACCCGACCGACGGACACTGACAGTGACAGTGACATCCCGATTCCGGTATCCGATAAGACGAAAATATCGGAACTCGGAATCGGAATTCCGATACAGCTAATATCGGCCGATACCCGATATTTGCAGTATCGGAATGCTCAACACTAATGTACACATTTTTAACTTTTATTCACTGACTCAGGCACCTAGTACTTTGTACAATTTTATTTACATATAATCCCAATGATTGGTGCCTAGTTACAGCTTTCATTCTGTTCACTCCCCATTAGTGTTGAGCATTCCGATACTGCAAATATCGGGTATCGGCCGATATTAGCTGTATCGGAATTCCGATTCCGAGTTCCGATATTTTCGTCTTATCGGATACCGGAATCGGGATGTCACTGTCACTGTCAGTGTCCGTCGGTCGGGTCTGTCAGGAGTCAGCGGCACTTACCTGGCAGAAGATCTCCGGCGGTCACGTCCTGGACTGCTTCATGGCCGCCATCCTCTTCTCCCCGGCGGTCACATGCAGTTTCTCGCGATAACTGCAGTGACTGCTGGGTAATCCCGGCCGTAAAGCAGTCAGTCCGATGACGTCACCGCCGGGGAAGCAGGTAATCAGCTGTGCTGCGTTGCAATGACAGGCTCTGCCTGTCATTGCGATGTAGCAGAGCTGGATCGTCGTGGGACTATCGTTATGGACTGCGTCGGACAGGTGGTATACTGTTGGTTTGTTTTTTTTCTTTTTTTACAGGAGATCGATGGCGTCGCAGGAATGAGAGTATAATAAAAGAAATGAAAACTGTGTTGTCTCTTTTATTTCATTAAAATACTTTTTTCTTGCTGTGTCTTTTTTTTACACATTTAATAACTTTGGGATTAATAATGGATCGGTGTCTTATTGACGCCTCTCCATTATTAACCGGGCTTATTGTCACCGTGCAATCAACGGTGACAATAACCCCTTATTACCCCGCTTGCCACCGCTACAGGGCAAGTGGGAAGAGCCGGGTAAAGTGCCACAATTGGCACATCTTTTGATGCGCCAAATGTGGGGCTGCTGTAGCCTGGTATTATCAGGCTGTTGAGGGCCAAAATCCATGGGCCTTGACAGTCTTTTAATACCAGGCCGCAGCAGTCTGCATTTTACTTGGCTGGTTAACAAAAATAGGGGGGATCCCCACGCCGTTTTTTTTTCGAGGGGATCCCCTATTTTTGTTAACCAGCCAAGCTAAGCAGACTGCTGTGGCCTGGTATTATCAGGCTTGCAAGGTCCATGGATATTGGATCCTTACCAGCCTGAAAAACCAGGCCTCAGCGGTCTGCTTCATCTGGCTGGTTAACAAAAATAAGGGGGACCCCACGCTAATTTTTTTCGAGGGGATCCCCTATTTTTGTTAATCAGCCAAGATATGCAGACTGCTGTGGCCTGGTATTATCACGCTGGCAAGGTCCATGGATCTTGGCTCCTTAACAGCCTGAAAATCCAGGCCTCAGCGGTCTGCTTCATCTGGCTGGTTAACAAAAATAGGGGGGACCCCACGCCAATTTTTTTCGAGGGGATCCCCTATTTTTGTTAATCAGCCAAGATATGCAGACTGCTGTGGCCTGGTATTATCAGGCTGGCAAGGTCCATGGATCTTGGCTCCTTAACAGCCTGAAAATCCAGGCCTCAGCGGTCTGCTTCATCTGGCTGGTTAACAAAAATAGGGGGGACCCCACGCCATTTTTTTTTCGAAGGGAACCCCTATTTTTGTTAATCAGTTCCCTCTGACGTCACTGATTGTGTCCCTGGCTGACCTGAAGTGAAAGTGGAAAGCAATCAATTAAGCTTTCCACTTAAGGGCCCGTCTCACATAGCGATATCGCTACCGAGATCGCTGCTGAGTCACTAGTTTTGTGACGCAGCAGCGAGCTCACCAGCGATATCGCTGTGTGTGACATTCAGCGACGATCAGCCCCCTGCGGGTATCGCTGATCGTCGCTGAAATGTCAGGACCTTTGATCGCTGGTTTCCCGCCTGTCACACGCAGCGATGCGTGCCTGTCAGAGGGAAACCAGCGATCAAAAAAAGGTCCTGACATTTCTGCGACGATCAGCGATACCCGGCAGGGGGGCTGATCGTCGCTGAATGTCACACACAGCGATATCGCTGGTGAGCTCGCTGCTGCGTCACAAAACTAGTGACTCAGCAGCGATCTCGGTAGCGATATCGCTATGTGAGACGGGCCCTTAAGCGATGTTACCCGCAGTGTCGCTGTCCCAGATCGCTGCCTGAGCTGCCTGTTTGGCAGCTCAGCAGCGATCATGTAGCGATACACCAGCGATCCTGACAAGTGCATATCGTTGTCGGGATCGCTGGTGTATCGTTATGTGACACCCAGCCTTTACTCTCCTGTCATTCATTTGGGGTTTACTGTGAGGCTGCAGCATTAGCTGCGGTCCCTGCAGTAAACATTAACCCTTTCTGAAGGATTACACCGTGGGACCTGACTGTGCATGGGATAGGTAAGAATAATTTTGCTTTTTTATTTTATTTTTATTACAGGAAATGGTTTTTGCAGTAAAATAAAAGATGGTCAAAAACATGTGTCTTTATTTCATTAAAATGATTTTTAATTAAAGTGTGTGTGTTTTATTTTTATTTCATGCAATAGGATTAATAATTGATAGTTGTCTAATTGACAGCTCTCAATTATTAACCTGGCTTAAGGTCACCTTTCAATAGCAAGGTGGCTTTAACCCCATATTAACCCATTCGCCACCGCTACAGGGCAATGGGAATAGACGGGCAAAGTGCCAGAAAGGGCGAATCTAATTATAGATTTGTCTTTCCTGGGGTGTCTGGGGGCAGATGTTAGTAGCCGGGGGGGGGGGCAAAAATAATGGTCCCTCTCTGGGCTATTATTATCTGCCCCCACTCACTGGCTTTGTCTGTCTGGTTGCGAAAATAGGGCGGGAGCCCACGCATTTTTTTTCAGCAATTTTACACCTCATATATATATATACATGTCATTGAATTTGTGACACATATATATATATATTTATATTTGTAGTTCATACACTTCTACATAGTATAATAGCCGCTAATTCAATTGCCGGCTTTTGTGAAAATGCAGAACCCGACATGAAATGACACTTGGTGTACATAGGGTTAACCATGTCTTTTCATGTCCTTTGCTATCTAATTTGCACAAACAATTAAATCAGACTATGTGTGCAAAATTTCACACCTCTAGGGGTTAATTAAAGGTGTAAATTCGTAGCAAAAAAGTCCGTTTTTTTTACAACGAATTTACACCTTTAATTAACCCCTAGAGGTGTGAAATTTTGCACACATAGTCTGATTTAATTGTTTGTGCAAATTAGATAGCAAAGGACACTATGCTGTAAAACACGCAGGCGGAAGACCTGCGTTTCCGGACATACGGCGCGTCTTTTCAGACTGCAGCATGTCCTAGTCCGTTGCAGCGATGCTGCGTCGCCGCAACGGAAATAACACAGGGCTATGTAGCCCTGCGATCATTCCGCATGTGTTCCGGAGGAGTCCAGAACACATCCGGAATGAGCGCGCGTACAAAAGGGGGCGGGGCTTTGGGCGGAGCGGAATTTCCGCTCCGTCCAAAGCGCTGTGGTTCCGGACCGTGGAACCACAGCCTAAGGGTATGTTTCCACGATAAGGAAACACTCTGGATTTGCTGCGTGTTTGGCGCTGTGCGTTGGCGCACCGCCAAACACGCAGCATCCAGATGTTACAGCACAGTGGAGGGGATTTCAAGAAATCCCGTCTCCACTATGCGTAAAAATACGCAGGCGGAAGACCTGCGTTTACGGACATGCGGCGCGTCTTTTCAGACCGCAGCATGTCCTAGCGTCTTGCGGCGATGCTGCGTCACCGCAACGGAATTAACACAGGGCTATGCAGCCCTGCGTTCTTTCCGGATGTGTCCGGAACACATCCAGAAAGAGCGCGTCAAAAAGGGGGCGGGGCTTAGGACGGAGCGGAATTTCCGCTCCGTCAAATGCGCTGTGCTTCCGGACCGTGGAACCACAGCCTTAGAAAGCCAATGCGCGAAACTTGCGTTGGGGCAGCGAGGTGGGCTCATCTTATCCTCCCTTATTATGGGTAAGCATTATTCTTTATATTGAACTGTATATGTCCACATTGGTTTTGTCCGTTCTGGCTATTATATTTGAATGTTTCTGCACATCTATTGTTTCATAAGGTGTTTTTGCATTTGATATTGGGATTTTGATGCTCTCCCTACTATTTCCTCCTTTGTAGACCTATGTGAATGTAAGACTCGACCAAGGGTGTAGTTGTGGCCAGGCCCTCAGTTACATCAGGGCCCTGGCCTCCTCTTGCATGAAAATAGTGTCCCTTCAGCAGTGTTCCGGTGTATTGTTTTACTGCACCATCAGGGACTCCTCTGTGGCGCTGGGGACCTTCTGTAGCCAGTTCAGGAATAACTGAGACACAATCTCGTTCCAATGCAAAATGAAGAACTTTACTAGGCACACTTTGCAGTACATTCTTGTCAGATACAGGGACAGCATTAGGTACCACACAGTTCATATCCTGCACTTCCTTCTACGTCTTCCAGTACATTATGGGGTAATAGCGCTTTAGGCGGTACCGCATCGTTCTCTTTGTTCAGGCTCACTACTTCTGGGGACTCTCTCCTCTATTTCGCCCCGGATCTGAGTGCGCCTATGTAATGATCTGCCACATCTTGAACAATCTGCACCCTGTACTTTCCAGACCTTTTCCTTGTTCCCACTCCGGTGCTGCACACTGTCCTTCTGTCCCTAAGGGACTCTGAATGGCTGTAATTTCTCTTGAGATCATTTCCTGCTGCGGTGTCCAGGGCCTATGGCCGGTCTGGACGCTTCGGGCACTGAGCCCTAACTAACTACTCTACAAAAATGTTTCCGACTTACCACACAGCAGCCCCTCCTATGTTTAACCATTCCTTATCCTAAAGGTACTGCCACACTAAACGTTCCCGCTAACGATCACGATAACGACGCTATCGTTGGTGTGATCGTTTTAAGGTCGCTAGTAGCTGCCATACTTGACGATCTCATTAACGTCGCATCAGCGGTTAGCGACCTTTTTAACGACTTTGGCGGTCGTTGGGATGTGCCACACTGCATGTACTGTGAAAGATCACGACCTCGATAGGCGTGACTGAGCGCGACCTTTTGCACGCCCCTCGTCACAGATTGGTGGTCACTATGTATGTCATAGATATTTATCACAGCTCTCCCGCTTTGTGATTGGATGACCGCGTCATAAAAGACGACGTATCAGCACTCCTCTCCATTGCTCTCGAGCAGAAGCATTTCTTTCAAATCACCCAGTGTGTCCTGCTATTCTTGGTAGCTACTGCGATCCGGTTTACGCCACTATTTCGGTTGCTACGTTCTACGTTGGAGTTTTTGCGATCCAGTCTGTGGCGTATCCTCTGCGATCCAGTTTGTGACGCTAGTTTCCCTATTTTTTTTTCAGAATCACACAACTTTTGTAAGGTAGGTAATTTTTTTTGTCACATTTAATTTTTCTTTTGTCTTTAATTGTACCGATCCATTTTAGATCTCTGCTGTTGTTAACCATTGTCGTCCATCATGTTTTTTCATTGTTTTGTTCAGGCACGCCCACCATTTTATGATCCCAGCTCTGTCTATGTTTACTCCTGCGTCGCCCACAACCACCATTTTGTGATCCCTGCTGTTTTTTGCGTAATTGTTTATCTAGGTTTTTTTATCCCATTGTTTTGTTCGGCCCCTGCCCACGGCCACCATTTTATGATCCCAGCTCTATCTATGTTTACTCCTGCGTCGCCCACAACCACCATTTTATGATCCCAGCTCTATCTATGTTTACTCCTGCGTCGCCCACAACCACCATTTTGTGATCCCTGCTGTTTTTTGCGTAATTGTTTATCTAGGTTTTTTTATCCCATAGTTTTGTACGGCCCCCGCCCACGGCCACCATTTTATGATCCCAGCTCTATCTATGTTTACTCCTGCGTCGCCCACAACCACTATTTTATGATCCCAGCTCTATCTATGTTTACTCCTGCGTCGCCCACAACCACCATTTTATGATCCCAGCTCTATCTATGTTTACTCCTGCGTCGCCCACAACCACCATTTTGTGATCCCTGCAGTTTTTTGCGTAATTGTTTATCTAGGTTTTTTTATCCCATTGTTTTGTACGGCCCCCGCCCACCATTTTATGATCCCAGCTCTATCTATGTTTACTCCTGCGTCGCCCACAACCACCATTTTATGATCCCAGCTCTATCTATGTTTACTCCTGCGTCGCCCACAACCACCATTTTGTGATCCCTGCTGTTTTTTGCGTAATTGTTTATCTAGGTTTTTTATCCCATTGTTTTGTTCGGCCCCCACCCACGGCCACCATTTTATGATCCCAGCTCTATCTATGTTTACTCCTGCGTCGCCCACAACCACCATTTTGTGATCCCAGCTCTATCTATGTTTACTCCTGCGTCGCCCACAACCACCATTTTGTGATCCCTGCTGTGTTCTATGTTGTAGACTATGTAAGCATTTTATTTAACCATTCTGCTGTTCTCACATAATCATTTTTTTTATTACAGATGGCTGATAAGCAGGAGTTTTTGCGTGATTTTATCGAGCTGTACCGCACAATGCCGTGCCTCTGGAAAATTAAGTCTGCAGATTACTGTAACCGGTTGAAAAAGAAGGACGCCTACCAAAAACTGGTGGAGCTCTGCAGGAGCCGTTACCCTGATGAACCGGCGGATGAGTCAACGGTTAAAAAACGGATTCAGGCCCTCCGCACAGTGTACAAAAAAGAGCTCAATAAAGTTATCAATTCAACCAAATCTGGAGCCGGGGCCGAAGAAGTTTATGTCCCCAAACTGTGGTACTTTGATCTGTTCGCTTTTACAAGGGACCAAGAAGTACCCAGACAAAGGACATCCATTTCGGATCTAGACCCAGTGATCCAGCCGGACTCCCCTGTCATACATGTAAGTACCTTTGTATTACAACACATTTTAATGTACATGCCAAAGTGGACTTAAATTTAAAAATATAAATTGTGAAATGTAGATAAAATGGCAGAATATATCCCTTCATGTACTGAGAATTTATGTAGCTCAACGGTTGAGGCCTTTCCATTAAAAAGTGTAGTTTTCACAATTTTGCTGTTTTTGGGTATAGTGTGAAGATAAATTTCTTTGTCTATACAAGTGTCGTTTTCACAATTTTGCTGTATATGGGTGTTATAGTGTGAAGATTAATTTCTTTGTCTTTGTGATTTACCATTTGTTTTTTGTTCATGCAGGACACAGAAGAGGCGGTCTCCACACCTCCAACTGAACAAGACAGCATGCCGGATCACATAGACGAAGTAGTCGAGCCACCATCATCTGTGCGGAGGCGGCTTTCACTTTCAGGAACGAAAAGGAAGGCTCCCACCTCGGCTACTCCTGAATTGGTGGAAATTGCAAAAAAACTTCTTACGGCAGAAAAAGAAACAAAAATAACTGGCTTTGCATATTTTGCGAATGAGAGGCTACCTACTCTGGATCCTGTTCAGCGGCTTCATGCTGAGAGACTGATGTTAGAGGTACTGAATCAAGCGTCTTTTGGAAACCTGGATAACAGATATGTCGTCATGCCAAGACCGCAGTACCCGGACTACTCATGGTCCAACAATCCTGTGCCAAACCCAGTTGGGATAAACCCAAACGCTGGTGCTCCCCCTTATTTTTATTCACCGCAGAGTCAGCGTGGTAATGGCAATGATCCATCTTACCAGCAGTTGTAGTTTTTAAATTGTTTTACTAAAGTTTTTTTTGGTTGTTTTTATATTTTTACATTGATACCTTTTTTAATAAAAAACTTATTTATCTAATGAATTGTGGTCTTTTCTTATGTGATGTCAACTATTAAAATGTTGTATTTTTATTACATCTACTTGTCACACATGGGGTCATGGGAGTACTAGCTATCATAGGTGTTCCATCATCGGGAAAAAATGAAATGAAAAAAATATCAAAAATTAACATTTTTTTTAAGGCCCCTGGTCACACTACGCTAAAACCTTATACTAAAAATAATACACCACACCTGCGTAGATTAACGTAAAATATAAAATATATATTAATGTCATATATATTTTTTTTTTAAATAAAAATATAAAATTTAAATAAAAACAAAAAACAGTAACATAACAAAATAACAAAATATAAAAAAATAATAACAAACTACAAAATAATTAACAAAGAAAATAAATTACTGAGGGCCTCGGAGACCAGAAGATACCCTCTCCAGCATCACCCCGTGGTGATGCAGAGCTCCCATGGTTCTTTGCAGCGCTGCGACCGCAGTATTAATGGCTGCCACAGCGCTGCTCAATTCCACCATCACCCGGCGGTGGGACACCAACAGGTCCTGGGCAGTCGGGATTTCTGTGGAGGTAAAGGTAACAGTTAATAGTGAATTCTGTTGCAACATCAACATGTACATGTTATGTTAATTAACACTTACGGCTTTCCTCAGAGGAACCGCTGACCGCCCACCCAGAACCTGATGCTCCGCCGGCTAGGGAAACACAGAAAAAAAAATAATATCACAACAGCCATTACACATAAGACCTTACAAAGTTCTCAAACATGTCTGAAGCTTATATAATGTGCGTTAATTACCTGATGGGGAGCCTGCATCCGTGTGACGGGATGATGCTGGAGAGAAGGCAACGTCGGGGGAAGGGCTGGAACCCACAGAGTCATGAGGGGGGGTTGCTGGCGGTGAAGGGGTGGAGAGATGAGGTGATGCTGGTGGTGGAGGGGTAGCCGGGGAAGGAGAAGATGGAGGTGGAGGGGTAGCTGGGGACGGTGGAGCAGCTGGTGCTGGTGAAGGTGGTGCTGTAAATGAAATATACAATTCAGAATCCCCATTATCACTGGCGGTACTCCCATCGCTGCCTGCAACATGCAACATCACTGGCGGTACTCCCATCGCTACCTGCAACATGCAACATCACTGGCGGTACTCCCATCGCTGCCTGCAACATCACTGGCGGTACTCCCATCGCTGCCTGCAACATCACTGGCGGTACTCCCATCGCTGCCTGCAACATCACTGGCGGTACTCCCATCGCTGCCTGCAACATCGCTGGCGGTACTCCCATCGCTGCCTGCAACATCACTGGCGGTACTCCCATCGCTGCCTGCAACATCACTGGCGGTACTCCCATCGCTGCCTGCAACATCGCTGGCGGTACTCCCATCGCTGCCTGCAACATGCAACATCACTGGCGGTACTCCCATCGCTGCCTGCAACATGCAACATCACTGGCGGTACTCCCATCGCTGCCTGCAACATGCAACATCACTGGCGGTACTCCCATCGCTGCCTGCAACATCACTGGCGGTACTCCCATCGCTGCCTGCAACATCACTGGCGGTACTCCCATCGCTGCCTGCAACATGCAACATCACTGGCGGTACTCCCATCGCTGCCTGCAACATGCAACATCACTGGCGGTACTCCCATCGCTGCCTGCAACATGCAACATCACTGGCGGTACTCCCATCGCTGCCTGCAACATCACTGGCGGTACTCCCATCGCTGCCTGCAACATGCAACATCACTGGCGGTACTCCCACGGCGGGCGCGCTTGCACGCGTTCATGTGCGTTTGTCGTGCACTGCGCTCTCCAGATACCCTCATGAATACTCACTCAGAGGCCTGCGGAGCTGGGCCCAGATGCTGGCGACCCTATCGCGTGAGCGGTATCGCAGGTCCGCCAGCTTCTTCCTGATTTGCGCTTTTGTGCGCAGCACATTAAACCTCCTCTGCAGGCCCCGCTGGATCCTCTGCAGGCATACCCTTTTGTGGCGCATTGGATGCGCCACAGGTAGCCTGCAGTGGTAGTCCCAGAGGTCCGTCTTCTTAATGAGAAAACGGACCTCCTCATCGGACCATTTAGGCCCGCGCTGTCTCGTCGCCGCCATTACAAACAACAGCGTATTGGGCGACGCCAGCGCCATGACGTCACAGCGTGCGCACGTTACGTGCGGCCGCACCGCGACGCAAAACGGTTTTGCGATTGAAAAGTGACCGCAGCAGCCATGCGGCAGCCAAGCACAGATATGAGATGCTGTTGCAATCGCAATACCACTGTTCCAAGGTAGGCGATCACAATGGCGTGTCATGTCTTTATGGCTGGGGCTCGTGACAATCTTCACCTTGCAAATCACAAATGGCTTTTTGCATATCTGTTTGCATATCTGTGTAGCTGCAGTGTGTGAGTAGTCACATTGCGATCATAATGACGTCGCATATCTTTTGGCTGGGGCTCGCTAATCCCTTGCAAGTCACAATGGCTTTTTGCATAGCATGAGTAGTCACATTGCGATCACAATAACATCGCATATCTTGATGGCTGGGGCTCGCTAATCCCCTTTGCAAGTCACAATGGCTTTTTGCATAGCGTGAGTAGTCACATTGCGATCACAATAACGTCGCATATCTTGATGGCTGGGGCTCGCTAATCCCCTTTGCAAGTCACAATGGCTTTTTGCATAGCGTGAGTAGTCAAATTGCGATCACAATAACGTCGCATATCTTGATGGCTGGGGCTCGCTAATCCCCTTGCAAATCACAATGGCTTTTTGCATATCTGTATGCATATCTGTGTAGCTGTGTGAGTAGTCACATTGCGATCACAATGACGTCGCATATCTGTGAATAGCTGATTCCCTGGTGAATGTTGACCTTTACCTCCCAAGAATTTTCAAATATATGTATAACAATTTTTTAATCTTTCATATTATGACTAAAATATATATATTATATATTTAAACTTTATATATGCAGCTGTGGTGTATTATCTGTTATATTTAATTATAATGTTTGAACGCTAGTGAGACCATAGGCCCTTAAAATAATTGAAAATATTTGAAACTTTTTTCTTTATTTTTTTAACAATTAACTCCTATGACTGCTGGTACTCCCATGAGCACGTGTGTGACAAGTAGATACAATGTAAAACAAAAAATAGACAACAAAAAAGCCTTTGAAAAGATTTTAAAAACTACAGCAGCTGGTAACATGTCTCGTTGCCATCCCCATTACTCCCTCCCCACATCTCACCCATCATTAGCCCTTCTCCCATATTGGTAAAATATTTGAAAAAAACACGAATGCATTTTTAAAATAAAAATATTTTATCAAAACATTGTTAAAAAAAAGGGTGAAGTAAAACATTCTCAAAATCAAACTAGACCTGATGCTGCCAACTCACTGCACCAGGCCCATTAAAGTATTGGCAGTACTTGTCTCTGCCGGCCTTCGCATCGTCCTTGCTCCTGCCTTGATTGACAGGTTGAAGGCCTGCAATAGCGGGATCATTGTCACGCCATTCTCCGAGCACCACGTCACCATTGTTGTCCGAGTCCATGAAGCCTGGCGGACTGTAAGTACCAGCATCGCGTTTTCTTAGAAAATTGTGCAGCACACAACAGGCCAACACCACAGAGTCTATCGATTCCAGCTTCATGTTGATTGGAGTGTGGAAAACCCTGAAGCGGTTGGCCATTATGCTGAAGGCATTCTCCACAACGCGCCGTGCCCTCGACAGTCTGTAATTAAAAATCCGCCTTTCCCCTGTCAAAGTCTTTTGTGGGTATGGTTTCACAAGATGCTCATGAAGGGGGAAGGCTTCATCGCCCACAAACACAAAGTTTAGGTTGGCGGTGGTGTCCATGTTGATTGGCAAGTTAAGTTTATTATTAAACAACCGTTCACCAAAACTTGTGTGCTCCAAAACGCCACCGTCAGAAACCCTTCCATTAATGCCAACATTAACGTCAATAAATTCATAATTGGCATTAACAAGGGCCATGAGGATCACGCTGAAGTAGCCCTTGTAATTATGAAAAAAGGATCTGCTGTTGGCTGGTTGCGTGATCCGCACATGTTTGCCATCCAAGGCACCACCACAGTTTGGGAACTGCCAAATCCTTTCAAAATCAGAGGCAATAATTTGCCATTCCGCCACTGATTTGGGAAAAGGCATGTAGCTCCGTAAACTGCGGACGATGGCGTTGCATGTCTCCGGAATTAGTTCTCCAAGCAGCGACCGAGAAATTGCAGCAGAATATTGCAAATCCTTCATTGAACGTCCGGTTGCCAGAAATCGCAGCGTTACTGCCAAACGTTCCTCTGCTGAAACAGCTGCACGCATCCGGGTATCCTGCCGTTCAATGAGTGGCCTCACACATTCCAGTAGGAGCTTGAATGAATCCTCCGGCATCCGTAGATAATTCCGGAAATCCTGCGGATTCTTCTCCTGCAATTCCCTCACTAGATGCATGTGTGAGAATTTGGACCTCTGCTCCAGCCATTCTCTGGTCCACATGCGACGCTTTCGCTTGGAGCGCCTCACTTCCACCCGCGCCTCTTCTTGACGATCTGCCTCCATTGACAGTGCAACTGCCACAATCACACGCTCCGCGGTGGACAGGTTCATTATGTGCAACCTGTACGGTAAAGAAGAGAAATGTTAATTAATAATTAATTACTATTAATAAAGTGTTTAAACAAAATAAAATAAAGAATAGAATAAAATATATATAAAAAAAATAAACTTTTCTGTTAACATTTAATATACAGTTTACAAGTGTCTACAATGGTGGGGGGTGTAAAATAAATAAAGCAGACGAAAAAAAAAAAATAAGGTCAGGGGTGTTAAATATATAAAGCAGACGAAAAAAAAAAAATAAGGTCAGGGATGTAAAATAAATAAAGCAGACAAAAAAAGAAAATAAGGTTAAAAAACATTATCAAACAACATCACAAATAATATGTACCTTGAATCAAAATATCCCGAAGATCCAAATGAGGATGGATGGTGCTCTAGCGACTCAGACAGGATCGCAAAAACCCACCACTGCGCCACAAACAGGATCGCAAAACTCCGACACGCGATACTATCCTCGCAACAACGCAAAAAGAGACCCATAAAGTGCTCTGGAAACAATGGATGGGGGCACAGTTATTATAGCTGAGGCGATGTTGTGGTCACCAATCAGAGCTGTAGGGCGTTAACAAAAGAAAACAAAGTCCCGCCTGCGCCGCTGACTAATACGTCGTTAACGAGGTCGCACATCGTTCACAAAAGGTGCCAGACACAGCGATATAGGCTCACCAGCGGGACGCCAACGATCAAAATACGGTCCAGAACTCTAGTGAACGATCAGCGAGATCACAGCAGGGGCCACGTCGTTACTACATGCCACACACAACTACGTCGCTAACGAGATCGCTAAATAGTGACGTATTTTAGCGATCTCGTTAACAACCTTGTTTAGTGTGGCATACCCTTAAGCTCTAAATACCATTATAAAAATTCTATAATGCCCCATCTAGTGGCCATACCTAAACACTACGCTTACCCCAAGTCTAAACATAGATATACTTTACAGTGAAAGAGAACATGTTATAATACACACCTGCACGAATAGAAATATACAGTTTACAAACATGGTAATACACATTCAAGCATAGCAATACCAATGCAGAATAATAGTGTTAAATATTAATTATGGGTTATGGATTTATTCTTTATACACTCAATTCTGTACCAAGCACATTAACGTTTGCTGACATTACAGATGCTATTTCTGTATGGTAAAGTGTAATCCCCATATATAGAGACCATGTGATTTAAGGGACGTATATATAATGACTACACAAAGGGAGGGGCTCTCGCTCTCTCCTTCACTCTCTTCAGACACAAGGGACATTTTACGATGACACTACGGGGAATGTACAGCTGCTGTGTAACCACGTGAGGATTCCCGAGACGCTCCTGACAGAGACAGATGTCATTTACCATTCAGGACACCAAGGAAAGAAGTGTACAAGCTTTGGCTATGGACAAATGGACAATCTCATTTTATGTTTTTCTGCAATGATGTTTTCTGGTGGACAGTCCAATAAACCACTACAATTTTTTATAAGAAACTATCACGGAGAGGATTGCAAGAGAACTCACCAGTGCAATCTCCCGGAAGACGAGTGCAGAAGAAAGCTTCAGGCTCCTAGGAACGCAGGGTGAGCAAGGCAGGAGAGAGATGGTTTCAGGGCCTGAATCACCTGACAGTTGAGGGGCGTGGCTTCAGCTCCAGGGAGCTAGAAGCTGAGGGAAAACTCCTAGAAAGGTAACTACGGGACAAAGTTACCCAGGGGCACAGACAGAGACGTACATCTGAAGAAGCCAAGGTCAAAGCACGAGAAGACAGTACAGTACAAAGGATGAGACAGAACGGATAGTCGGGGACAGGCAGAGGTCAAAACCAAACAGACAGCGAAGGTACAGAAACAGAATCCAACAAGCAGTATCCAGAGAACAGACCGAGTCAAAACCAAAGTATCAGGCAAACCAGAACACAGCACAAACACACTCAGGGGTCAACACACTCTGCCAAGGGCAAAAGTATAACTGACAGGGATTGGAGCTTCCTAGGGCTATAAGAAGCTCTCCCCGAACCAAGGAGAGGCCACAATAATAAGCCCCAGGTGTGCAGGTAAGAGCTTGCACTGGATCAAAACCTTAACCCCTAGCGTGCAGGTCAACCCTGCACTGGGATCATGACAGAAACATTGTGACATTTTCCTTAGAGTATCGCATCTGGTAACAAGTACTGGTAAAAATATATGAAAATAAGCATTTTTAACAAATAGCAATACACATAAGTGTAGCAGTATCATTATATAATACTATATATTATTCAATCCCCTTACATGTATATAATGGTATAAATTTTATATATTTTTCAAGAAGCTATTTTTTTATTTTATTTGTGGTTTGTAGCTACTCCGTTGGTTTTTTCTCTGTGGTCATGTATAACAGGGTTGGTGCCACAGGATTGGAGGATTAATAAGGAGCAGAAAAAAGCGCAATAGGGTCTTATATGCTTTGATATTAACGCTAAACTTAAAGTTATGCTAACCTGGTCAGGTTGTTTTCACACAATATTAAGGCATAGATTCCCAGCTGCGCCAGGTCCACGGGTCCTCAGACCAGAAATTCCACGTAGAAAAAGGGAGAGTTTTGTGGAAATTCTGCACTGATGGTGGGTAAAATGATGAATCCAGACACACACAAATGAGTTTGCTTTTTTAAATTTATCTATGCATTTTGAAGTATACAAACTTCTTTTGTCCTTTAAAATGAGTAGACAAATAATGAACGCAAACCCACGTGTGTCTGGATTCACCATTTTACCCACCAGCAGAGCAGAATGTCCACAAAAAAAAAATCTCTTTCTTTAAGAATTAGAGGATGGCTGACGTGCCGTTATATAAGAAAGGTAAGAAGGTGGATCCAGGCCACTACCGTCCGGTAAGTCTGACATCAGTAGTGTGCAGTGTATTTGAGGAGATTATTAGAGATGACCTGCAGAAATATATTGTAGATAATAATATAATAACTGACAACCAGCATGGATTCATGAAGGAGAAGTCATGTCTAACATGTTGGGATCCTATAAGGAGGTGAGTGCAGATCTGTATGTTGGTAATGCGGCTGATGTGATTTATCTGGACTTTACAAAGGCATTTGATCCTGTAGCACATAACAGCCTAAGGCTATGTGCAGACGGTGCGGTTTCTGCTGAGGAATTTTCCGCGCAGAGTTTGGTAAATCCGCAGGTAAAATGACCTGCGTTTTACCTGTGAATTTTGTGCGGATTTCCCCTGCGTTTTTAGACCTGCGGATTTCTATTTAGAGCAGGTCTGACAACGCTGCGGAACTGCACAAAAGAAGTGACATGCTGCGGATTTAAATCCGCACCAAATTCGCGCGGAGAAATC
This sequence comes from Oophaga sylvatica, assembly GCA_033576555.1. Classification (NCBI taxonomy): domain Eukaryota; kingdom Metazoa; phylum Chordata; class Amphibia; order Anura; family Dendrobatidae; genus Oophaga; species Oophaga sylvatica. The sequence goes on from JARQOD010000003.1 coordinate 14,776,005, forward strand.
CGCAGCATGTGCACTGCATTTTTTTTTTTTTACATTGAATCTAATGCTACTGTACATCACTTGCAGTTCTGCTGCGGATCCGCAGCAGAATCCGCAACGTGTGCACAGACCCTTATACTGAAGCTACAGAAGCAAGGACTGGGGGGAATGTATATACAGATGGGTCAGGAATTGACTAAATGACAGGAAACAAAGAGTTGTCATAAATGGTACGTTCTCTAAATGGCATGTAATCAGCAGTGGGGATCGCAGATATCAGTACTGGATACAGTGGGGGTCGCAGGGATCTGTACTGGGAGCAGTGGGGACCGCAGAGATCTGTACTGGAAGCAGTGGGGACCGCAGGGATCTGTACTGGAAGCAGTGGGGACTGCAGGGATCTGTACTGGAAGCAGTGGGACCGCAGGGATCTGTACTGGAAGCAGTGGGGACCGCAGGGATCTGTACTGGAAGCAGTGGGGACCGCAGGGATCTGTACTGGGAGAAGTGGGGACCGAAGAGATCTGTACTGGGAGCAGTGGGGACCGCAGGGATCTGTACAGGAAGTTGGGACCGCAGGGATCAGTACTGGAAGCAGTGGGGACCGCAGGGATCAGTACTGGAAGCAGTGGGGACCGCAGAGATCTGTACTGGGAGCAGTGGGGACCGCAGAGATCTGTACTGGGAGCAGTGGGGGCCGCAGGGATCTGTACTGGAAGCAGTGGGGGCCACAGGGATCTGTACTGGGAGCAGTGGGGATCGCAGGGATCAGTACTGGATGCAGTGGGGGTCGCAGGGATCTGTACTGGGAGCAGTGGGGACCGCAGAGATCTGTACTGGGAGCAGTGGGGACCGCAGGGATCTGTACTGGAAGCAGTGGGGACCGCAGGGATCTGTACTGGAAGCAGTGGGGACCGCAGGGATCTGTACTGGAAGCAGTGGGGACCACAGGGATCTGTACAGGGAGAAGTGGGGACCGAAGGGATCTGTACTGGAAGCAGTGGGGACCGCAGGGATCTGTACTGGGAGAAGTGGGGACCGAAGGGATCTGTACTGGGAGCAGTGGGGACCGCAGGGACCTGTACTGGGAGAAGTGGGGACCGCAGGGATCAGTACTGGGAGCAGTGGAGACCGCAGGGATCAGTACAGGAAGTGGGGACCGCAGGGATCAGTACTGGAAGCAGTGGGGACCGCAGGGATCTGTACTGGAAGCAGTGGGGACCGCAGGGATCTGTACTGGGAGCAGTGGCGGCCGCAGGGATCTGTACTGGAAGCAGTGGGGGCCACAGGGATCTGTTGTCACGGTGTGTCGCGGCGAAGATCGTCGCGATTGCACACCCGACTTCGCACAGCTGAGTTTCTGGTGCTGGGTGTTTTTCGGCACTGAGGGAGTTAATTCTTTCTCTCTCGGTGCTGGACTGACCAGCCTCGCCCAGCTGCAATTAATGTGTTGTTAATTAGCTTCCTTCATATACCTGCTAGTCTGCTGGGGAAGTTGTCGGTGAAAGCATTCATTCAGACCAGCAGAGCGGATCGTTTCTGAGAAGACTTAAGCTAAGAGTTCCTGTTGTGGTTTTTCCTCTCCTCGCTTATTGTTTATCTCCTTAACCTTTTGTGTTCCTCTGTAGTGGAAGTTTTGTATGCAAGGCTGTATTTTCTTTACCCCTTGTCTTTCTCGTTTGTCTTAGACTGTGTGTAAGCTGTGACCTGCCCATTCCCTGTGGTGGTAATCAGGGTCCTTCTCAGGACTAGATTACAGTGGTTAGGGATCTACAGGAGACAGGGTTACGCTGGCGGCCTGGACCTCTGTACCATTAACAGTACCTCCAGGTAGAGGGACTAGTCAGGACCCCAGTTTAGGGTCAGCATAGACCCCGGTCTACCTCTATCCTGAGACAGCGTGACACGTATACAGTATAGACCCACAATACATAGGATATGATGTCAGGTAAGACAATGCTGGCAGATACTATGTATACATGTTGATATTTTCTATTATATGAAATATAGAATGTTGTCACATTAGATATATGTTACTATCATAGAATATATCTGTTATACGTCGTGACATTTTCACCGACCACACTAAAGATTCTCCCCAGCTACCATGGATCCAGTAGCCCAGTTAGCTCAGCAGTTGCAGAGTTTGTCCATGGAGCTGACGGACGTTAAGTCCAAGGTTTTGTACCCCCGGGAGCAAACCAGATCTGAACCTAAAGTAGCTCTCCCGGACAGGTTCACTGGTGGGCGGGACAAATTTTTTACCTTCCGGGAGGCATGTAAATTATATTTTCGGCTACGGCCTCGGTCTTCGGGAGTGAAGATCAGAGGGTGGGAATTGTCATCTCGCTCTTACAAGGGGACCCTCAATCCTGGGCGTTCTCTCTTCCTCCGGACTCCCCGGCTCTCCAGTCAGTAGATCGATTTTTTACAGCCCTGGGTCTGGTATATGATGACCCGGATCGGGTCTCCCTTGCTGAAACGAAGTTACGTAAGATACAGCAGGGAGATCGTCCGGCGGAGGAATTTTCTTCTGAGTTCCGTAGATGGGCCACAGATACTCAGTGGAATGGCCCAGCTCTTAGGAGCCAGTTTTGTCAAGGATTATCTGACAAATTAAAAGATGTGTTGGCTCAGTATGATTCTCCCCCGTCACTGGAGGCCGCTATGGCCCTTGCTATTCGCATTGATAGACGGCTTCGGGAGAGGTGCGAGGTAACTCCGCCCCCGGTGATGACTCCACCTTCTACTATAGTCCCTTATATTGAGGTTCCCCTGGTTTGTTCTGAGGAGCCTATGCAGTTAGGAGGGACATCGTTTCGTGGGAGGGGATCGGCGGTGCGCCGCCAGACAGGAAAGCGTTTCTTCTGCGGGAGAAAGGGACATTTTGTTGGGGGGTGTCCATCCCGTACTTTGCTAAGCAAGGAGTCGCCGGAAAACTGTTGATCCCAGGTTGTGTGGTGGACGACAATCTGGGAGTATGTATTTCGTCCCCAAGTCCGTCTCAGTTTCTCGTACCAGCGGACGTGGTGGTAGGTACGAGAACTGAGAGGATTTCTGTTCTTCTGGATAGTGGGGCCGCGGCTAATTTGGTGGACGCTCGGTTTGCCCAGGTGCAAGGTATGCAACTGAGTGTATTGGCCAAACCTATCCCTATATTTTCTATTGACGCCAGGCCTCTCGGTCAAGGTAGCTTTGTGCAAGCCGTGCATAACATAGACCTTCGAGTGGGGGCAATACATAAAGAACTATTGTCTTGTTATGTGTTGGAGGGTCTTCCCACTCCTATTGTGTTGGGACTTCCTTGGTTAACTAAACATAACCCAGTTATTAATTGGCAAACCAGAGAGATAAGCCAGTGGGGTGAATTTTGCAATAGTAACTGCATGAACACGGTCATCGGGGCGGTCGTGCCTAGAACCTTACCTCCTTTTCTGGAGGACTTTGAGGATGTGTTTTCAGAGGAAGGGTGTCAAGAATTACCTCCTCATCGCACGTATGACTGTGCTATAAAATTGCTTCCTGATGCTAAGTTACCTAAATCTAGGTTATATAACCTTTCTGGTCCTGAGAGGCAAGCTATGAAGGATTATATTTCGGAAAGTCTGGCCAAGGGGCATATTAGACCTTCATCTTCCCCAGTGGCCGCGGGTTCTTCTTTGTGAAGAAAAAAGATGGAGGCCTACGCCCTTGCCTGGATTTCCGTGAGCTTAATCGGATTACGGTCCGAGATCCGTATCCGCTCCCACTTATTCCTGATCTCTTCAATCAGATTGTGGGCGCCAAATGGTTCTCTAAGTTGGATCTCAGGGGGGCGTATAATCTGATTAGGATAAAGGAGGGGGATGAGTGGAAGACGGCGTTTAACACTCCGGAGGGACATTATGAGAACCTTGTCATGCCTTTCGGTCTGACTACTGCCCCGGCGGTGTTTCAACATTTTGTTAATGACATCTTTCGCCACCTAGTGGGACAGTTTGTTGTCATATATCTGGATGACATCTTAATTTACTCGCCGGATCTTGTGTCTCATCAGGAGCATGTGAGACAGGTGTTGCAGATCTTGCGAGACAATAAACTGTACGCCAAATGGGAGAAGTGTGTATTCGCCGTACAGGAACTTCAGTTTTTAGGATTCCTGGTGTCAGCATCCGGTTTCCGTATGGACCCTGGGAAAGTGAAGGCAGTGCTTGAGTGGGATCGGCCAACGGATCTTAAGGCACTGCAGCGTTTCCTGGGGTTTGCTAACTACTACCGGAAATTTATTCGTAATTTCTCATCCGTTGTCAAACCCCTCACTGACATGACAAAAAAAGGGACGGATTTTTCTAGGTGGTCTGACAAAGCTTGTCAAGCATTTTCTTCCTTGAAAAAATGTTTTGCTTCAGCACCTGTACTCATTCAACCTGATGCATCACAACCGTTCATTGTGGAGGTAGACGCATCTGACGTAGGAGTGGGTGCGGTATTATCTCAAGGTCCGTCCCCTGGTAAATGGCATCCGTGCGCTTTCTTCTCTAAAAAATTGCCGTCCGCCGAGAGGAATTATGATGTCGGCAATAGGGAACTCTTGGCCATTAAGTTGGCTTTTGAAGAGTGGCGTCACTTTTTGGAGGGGGCAGTCCACCCGGTCACCGTCATTACTGATCACAAGAACCTGCTGTATTTAGAGTCTGCAAAACGTCTGAATTCCAGACAAGCTAGATGGTCGTTGTTTTTTACCAGGTTTAATTTTGTCGTCACATATCGTCCTGGGTCAAAAAATGTAAAGGCTGATGCCTTATCTCGTAGTTTCCCGGGGGCCGGGAAGACGGATGACCTGGTTCCTATTCTTCAGGAGGGAGTTGTGGTGTCGGCTGTATGCTCTGAGCTTGAGGAGGAGGTATTGGAGGCTCAGGGGGACGCCCCTGTAGGACCTCCAGGGAAACTGTTTGTTCCAGATCAGTTAAGACAAAAGGTTATCGAGGCACATCATAATTCTGCTTTGGCAGGACACCCAGGGAGTAAAGCAACTGTGGATCTCCTTTCACGCCGGTTTTGGTGGCCTAACTTAAATAAAGAGGTGGTAACTTTTGTCGCGTCCTGTGGGGTATGTGCGCGCTCTAAGACCCCACATACCCGTCCGTCTGGGGCCCTTTTACCGTTGAAAATCCTGGAGCGTCCATGGACCCATCGGTCTATGGACTTCATTACGGACCTCCCTCCATCTTCAGGTAAAACTGTCATACTAGTTGTAGTTGACAGGTTCAGCAAAATGGCACATTTTATTGCTCTTCCTGCTCTTCCTAATGCTAAAACTCTGGCGCAGGTGTTCATTGGGGAGATTGTGAGACTTCACGGGTTGCCTTCCGATGTGGTGTCGGATCGGGGGTCTCAGTTTGTGTCCAAATTCTGGAAGGCATTTTGTTCTCGTCGGGGGATGCAGTTGTCATTTTCTTCGGCTTTTCATCCGCAGACCAATGGTCAGACAGAGCGTCTGAATCAGAGCTTAGAGACATATCTCCGGTGTTTTGTCTCAGAGAACCAAGAGGACTGGTCTTCTTTCTTGCCTCTGGCAGAGTTCGCTCTTAACAATAGGCGGAGCGAGTCCACTGGTAAGTCCCCGTTTTTTGGGGCATATGGTTTTCACCCCCAGTTTTGTACTTTCAATGGGGGGGGCTCTTCTGGGGTTCCTGAGGAGGAACGATTTTCGTCGTCACTTGCTTCAGTGTGGAGAGGAGTGCTTAATAATCTGAGCACTATGGGGAACCGATACAAACGTATGGCTGATAGGAGGAGAGTGTCTGGTCCGGACCTTAGTGTGAACGATCTGGTATGGTTGTCTACCAAGAATATAAAACTTAAGGTTCCCTCCTGGAAACTCGGTCCCAGATTCATCGGGCCATACAGGATCAGTTCGATAATTAATCCGGTGGCTTTCCGTCTTGACCTCCCTCCTACGTTTAAAATCCACAATGTGTTCCACAAATCGTTGCTTAAGAGGTACGTGGCACCAGTTATACCGTCACCTCTACCTCCTCCTCCTGTGGTGGTCAATGGTAATTTGGAGTTTCAGGTGTCGAAGATCATTGACTCACGTCTGAATCGCCGGTCCCTTCAGTACCTTGTTCATTGGAGGGGGTATGGTCCTGAGGAGAGGATGTGGGTTTCTGCGTCGGATATTAACGCAGACCGATTGGTTCGGGCCTTCCATTCTACTCACCCAGATAAACCAGGCCCTGAGGGTCCAGAGGCCCCTCGTAGAAGGGGGGGTACTGTCACGGGTGTGTCGCGGCAAAGATCGTCGCGATTGCACACCCTGACTTCGCACAGCTGAGTTTCTGCTGCTGGGTGTTTTTCGGCACTGAGGGAGTTAATTCTTTCTCTCTCGGTGCTGGACTGACCAGCCTCGCCCAGCTGCAATTAATGTGTTGTTAATTAGCTTCCTTCATATACCTGCTAGTCTGCTGGGGAAGTTGTCGGTGAAAGCATCCATTCAGACCAGCAGAGCGGATCGTTTCTGAGAAGACTTAAGCTAAGAGTGCCTGTTGTGGTTTTTCCTCTCCTCGCTTATTGTTTATCTCCTTAACCTTTTGTGTTCCTCTGTAGTGGAAGTTTTGTATGCAAGGCTGTATTTTCTTTACCCCTTGTCTGTCTCGTTTGTCTTAGACTGTGTGTAAGCTGTGACCTGCCCATTCCCTGTGGTGGTAATCAGGGTCCTTCTCAGGACTAGATTACAGTGGTCAGGGATCTACAGGAGACAGGGTTACGCTGGCGGCCTGGACCTCTGTACCATTAACAGTACCTCCAGGTAGAGGGACTAGTCAGGACCCCAGTTTAGGGTCAGCATAGACCCCGGTCTACCTCCATCCTGAGACAGCGTGACACGTATACAGTATAGACCCACAATACATAGGATATGATGTCAGGTAAGACAATGCTGGCAGATACTATGTATACATGTTGATATTTTCTATTATATGAAATATAGAATGTTGTCACATTAGATATATGTTACTATCATAGAATATATCTGTTATACGTCGTGACATCTGTACTGGAAGCAGTGGGGGCCGCAGGGATCTGTACTGGAAGCAGTGGGGACCGCAGGGATCTGTACTGGAAGCAGTGGGGACCGCAGGGATCTGTACTGGGAGAAGTGGGGACCGAAGGGATCTGTACTGGGAGCAGTGGGGACCGCAGGGATCTGTACAGGAAGTGGGGACCGCAGGGATCAGTACTGGGAGAAGTGGGGACCGAAGGGATCTGTACTGGGAGCAGTGGGGACCGCAGGGATCTGTACTGGGAGAAGTGGGGACCGCAGGGATCAGTACTGGGAGCAGTGGGGACCGCAGGGATCAGTACAGGAAGTGGGTACCGCAGGGATCAGTACTGGAAGCAGTGGGGACCGCAGGGATCTGTACTGGAAGCAGTGGGGACCGCAGGGATCTGTACTGGGAGCAGTGGGGGCCGCAGGGATCTGTACTGGGAGCAGTGGGGGCCGCAGGGATCTGTACTGGAAGCAGTGGGGACCGTAGGGATCTGTACTGGTAGCAGTGGGGACCGCAGGGATCTGTAGTGGAAGCAGTGGGGGCCGCAGGGATCTGTACTGGAAGCAGTGGGGACCGCAGGGATCTGTACTGGGAGCAGTGGGGACCACAGTGATCTGTACTGGGAGTAGTGAGGGCCACAGGGATCTGTACTGGAAGCAGTGGGGACCGCAGGGATCTGTACTGGAAGCAGTGGGGGCCGCAGGGATATGTACTGGAAGCAGTGGGGACCGCAGGGATCTGTACTGGAAGCAGTGGGGACCGCAGGGATCTGTACTGGAAGCAGTGGGTATCGCAGGGATCAGTACTGGAAGCAGTGGGGACTGCAGGGATCAGTACTGGAAGCAGTGGGGACTGCAGGGATCTGTACTGGAAGCAGTGGGGACCGCAGGGATCTGTAGTGGAAGCAGTAGGGACCGCAGGGATCTGTACTGAGAGCAGTGGGGACCGCAGGGATCTGTACTGGGAGCAGTGGGGACCGCAGGGATCTGTACAGGAAGTGGGTACCGCAGGGATCAGTACTGGAAGCAGTGGGGACCGCAGGGATCTGTACTGGAAGCAGTGGGGACCGCAGGGATCAGTACTGGGAGCAGTGGGGACCGCAGGGATCAGTACAGGAAGTGGGTACCGCAGGGATCAGTACTGGAAGCAGTGGGGACCGCAGGGATCTGTACTGGAAGCAGTGGGGACCGCAGGGATCTGTACTGGGAGCAGTGGGGGCCGCAGGGATCTGTACTGGGAGCAGTGGGGGCCGCAGGGATCTGTACTGGAAGCAGTGGGGACCGTAGGGATCTGTACTGGTAGCAGTGGGGACCGCAGGATCTGTAGTGGAAGCAGTGGGGGCCGCAGGGATCTGTACTGGAAGCAGTGGGGACCGCAGGGATCTGTACTGGGAGCAGTGGGGACCACAGTGATCTGTACTGGGAGTAGTGAGGGCCACAGGGATCTGTACTGGAAGCAGTGGGGACCGCAGGGATCTGTACTGGAAGCAGTGGGGGCCGCAGGGATATGTACTGGAAGCAGTGGGGACCGCAGGGATCTGTACTGGAAGCAGTGGGGACCGCAGGGATCTGTACTGGAAGCAGTGGGTATCGCAGGGATCAGTACTGGAAGCAGTGGGGACTGCAGGGATCAGTACTGGAAGCAGTGGGGACTGCAGGGATCTGTACTGGAAGCAGTGGGGACCGCAGGGATCTGTAGTGGAAGCAGTAGGGACCGCAGGGATCTGTACTGAGAGCAGTGGGGACCGCAGGGATCTGTACTGGGAGCAGTGGGGACCGCAGGGATCTGTACTGGAAGCAGTGGGGGCCGCAGGGATCTGTACTGGAAGCAGTGGGGACTGCAGGGATCTATATTAGGAACAGTGGGGACTGCAGGGATCTGTACTGGGAGCAGTGGGGACCGCAGGGATCTGTACTGGAAGCAGTGGGGACCGGAGGGATCTGTACTGGAAGCAGTGGGGACCGCAGGGATCTGTACGGGAAGCAGTGGGGACCACAGTGATCTGTATTGGGAGCAGTGGGGACCGCAGGGATCTGTATTAATGACGTTGCGGATGGGATGGAGAGTAAAGTGTTAGTCTTTGCTGACAATGATTAATGGAAGGATAGGTGATTATCAGGCACCAATAACCCAAAGTAAAACAATATAAGCTGGGATGTCCAAAAAAATGAAAAAGATACTTTTCTGATAGCAAAACATACACAGGAATGAGTATAAAAACAATTAAAAACAGACAAGCAGGTAGGGGAATATATTTTATAACAAAGCACAATCTTGTCATAATAAGCAAGGTAAAAAAGACTGACACCCAAAATAGCAAAAGTGCATGCAAAATTGTAACTCTAATAAAAAAGGGTTTCCCAAAGGCCCAGATAAGTAATAGTGCAGTGTGAATTAACTCTAAAATACACAGAGGTGCATATAATGATAATATGAACATAGATGGAGTGGTAAGATATAAATCCCCTAGCAAAGTGTTAAATATAAATTATTCATAAGAACCACAAGGAATGCAACCCTCAATATGAAGTGGGAAGAGGGAGAGAGTCTCAGACCCCACGCATTACTCTACAGCAAGGTAGCTTCCTCCGGATGAAATGTCTTTGTTGACACCAAACTATGTAGGTTATTAAAAACTAACCTGGACAGTATAATATTACAAGATAATCTCAATAAGATGTCTGAATGGGTAAACACTTGGCAAATGAGATTAAATGTTGATAAATGAAGAGTAATGTACATACAGTACAGACCAAAAGTTTGGACACACCTCATTCACTGATTTTTCTGTATTTTCATGACTGTGAAAACTGTAGAATCACACTGAAGGCATCAAAACTATGAATTAACACATGTGGAATTATACATTACACTTTACAAAAAAGTGTGAAACAACTGAAAATATGTCTTATATTCTAGGTTCTTCAAAGTAGCCACCTTTTGCTTTGATTACTGCTTTGCACGCAGAAAAGGTGAACGGATGGACTCTACATGCCTGGTTCCCACCGTGAAGCATGGAGGAGGTGGTGTGATGGTGTGGGGGTGCTTTGCTTTTGAAATTTTGCACGCCCGCACGTCTCGACCCCGAAAGCGTCCTAGGCTATGTTTTGAATCGAAATTTTAACCCCGCGCGTTCCAAATCGCCAAACAATTTTGGCCCTATCTACATAATGGGGAGAAGCTGAATGCTTGTGTGTATGTCCGGCATAGGAATCTGCATTTACGGGCATGAAATTTTGCACACCCGCACGTCTCGACCCCGGGAGCGTCATAGGCTAGCTTTTGAGTCGAAATTTTAACCCCGCGCATTCCAAATAGGCAAATAATTTTGGCCCGGGATAGGAATCTGCACCGTTGTACTTACGGGCATGAAATTTTGCATGCCCGCACATCTCAACCCCAGGAGCATCATAGGCTATGTGTTGAATGGAAATTTTAACCCCCGCACGTTCCAAATCGCCAAACAATTTTGGCCCTATCTACATAATGGGGAGAAAGCTGAATGCTTGAGTGTATGTCCGGCATAGGAATCTGCATTTACGGGCATGAAATTTTGCACACCCGCACGTCTCGACCCCGGGAGCGTCATAGGCTAGGTTTTGAGTCGAAATTTTAACCCCGCGCATTCCAAATCGGCAAATAATTTTGGCCTGGGATAGGAATCTGCACCGTTGTACTTACGGGCATGAAATTTTGCATGCCCGCACATCTCAACCCCAGAGCATCATAGGCTATGTGTTGAATGGAAATTTTAACCCCCGCACGTTTTGGTGTGTGATTTTTATGTGCAGAATAAATTTTTGTTAACATAGTCTATTTTGTTACAGCTAACAGCAGTTATTAATTAACCCGGGCGAAGCCGGGTACTACAGCTAGTACATTATATATATATATATATACATATACATGTCATTGTGACATGTATATATACATATATTTATAGTTCCTAGACTTCTACATACTGTTATAGCCGCTAATTCAATTGCCGGCTTTTGTGAAATCACAGAAGCCGACATGAAATGATACATTGTTTCCACACAGTTAACCATGTAATTTCCTGTATTTTGATATTTGTTTAGAACTTACAATTACATGAGTGTATTTGTGCAAAATTTCAGACATGTAGGGGTTAATTAAAGGTGTAAATTCGTTGAAAAAAAATGCGTGGGCTCCCGCTGTATTTTCTCCACCAGACAGACAAAGCAAGCGAGTGGGGGCAGATAATAACAGCCTAGGGAGGGTACATTTTTTTGGTGCCCCCCCTGGCTACTAACATCTGCCCCCAGACACCCCAGAAAGGGCAAATCTATAATTAGATTCGCCCTTTCTGGCACTTTGCCCGTCTATTCCCATTGCCCTGTAGCGGTGGCGAATGGGTTAATAATCTCACCTTAACCCCTTCACCCCCAAGGGTGGTTTGCACGTTAATGACCGGGCCAATTTTTACAATTCTGACCACTGTCTCTTTATGAGGTTATAACTCTGGAACGCTTCAACGGATATTCGCGATTCTGAGACTGTTTCTCGTGACATATTGTACTTCACGTTAGTGGTAAAATTTCTTCCATATACCTTGCGTTTATTTTTGAAAAAAACGCAAATATGGCGAAAATTTTGAAAATTTTGCAATTTTCAAACTTTGAATTTTTATTCCCTTAAAACAGAGAAATATGTCACACAAAATAGTTAAGAAATAACATTTCTAACATGTCTGCTTTACATCAGCACAATTTTGATAACAAAATTTTTATTTGTTAGGAAGTTATAAGGGTTAAAAGTTGACCAGCGATTTCTCATTTTTACAACAAAATTTACAAAGCCATTTTTTTTAGGGACCACCTCACATTTGAAGTCACTTTGAGGGATCTATATGGTAGAAAATGCCCAAAAGTGACACCATTCTAAAAACTGCACCCCTCAAGGTACTCAAAACCACAATCAAGAAGTTTTTTAACCCTTCAGGTGCTTCACAGGAGCTGAAGCAATGTGAAAGGAAAAAATGAACATTTTACTTTTTAGTCACAAAAATGATCTATTACAAACATTTTTTTTATTTTCACAAGGGAAAAAGGAGAAAATGGACTGAAAGTTGTTGTGCCATTTCTCCTGAGTATGCCAATACCCTATATGTGGGGGAAAACCACTGTTTGGGAAAGTCAAACGGCGCTCCTTCCATTCTAAGCCCTTCGTGCACCCAAACTAAAATTGGTGGGAATTGAGATTGGACGCCATGTCGCGTTTGGAGATTCCCTGATGTGCCTAAACAGTGGAAAACCCCCACATGTGACCCCATTTTGGAAACTAGACCCCCTAAGGAACTTATCTAGATGTGTGGTGAGCACTTTGAACCCCCAAATGCTTCACGCAAGTTTATAATGTAGAGCCGTGAAGAAAAAAAATCATATTTTTTCCACAACCATGATGTTTTAGTCCCCAATTTGTTATTTTCCCAAGGGTAAGAGGAGAAATTGGACCACAAAAGTTGTTGTCCAACTTGTCCTGAGTACGCTGATACCCCATATGTGGGGGGGAACCACTGTTTGGGCGCACGGCAGGGCTCGAAATGGAAGGAGCGCCATTTGACTTTTCCAAACCAAAATTGGCTGGAATTGAGAAAGGACGCCATGTTGCGTTTGGAGAGCCACTGATGTGCCTAAACAGTGGAAACCCCCCATATGTGACCCCATTTTGGAAACTAGACCCCCTAAGGAACTTATCTAGATGTGTGGTGAGCACTTTGAACCCCCAAATGCTTCACGCAAGTTTATAATGTAGAGCCGTGAAGAAAAAAAATCATATTTTTTCCACAACCATGATGTTTTAGTCCCCAATTTGTTATTTTCCCAAGGGTAAGAGGAGAAATTGGACCACAAAAGTTGTTGTCCAACTTGTCCTGAGTACGCTGATACCCCATATGTGGGGGGGAACCACTGTTTGGGCGCACGGCAGGGCTCGAAATGGAAGGAGCGCCATTTGACTTTTCCAAACCAAAATTGGCTGGAATTGAGAAAGGACGCCATGTTGCGTTTGGAGAGCCACTGATGTGCCTAAACAGTGGAAACCCCCCATATGTGACCCCATTTTGGAAACTAGACCCCCTAAGGAACTTATCTAGATGTGTGGTGAGCACTTTCAACCCCCAAATGCTTCACGCAAGTTTATAATGTAGAGCCGTGAAGAAAAAAAATCATATTTTTTCCACAACCATGATGTTTTAGTCCCCAATTTGTTATTTTCCCAAGGGTAAGAGGAGAAATTGGACCACAAAAGTTGTTGTCCAACTTGTCCTGAGTACGCTGATACCCCATATGTGGGGGGAACCACTGTTTGGGCGCACGGCAGGGCTCGAAATGGAAGGAGCGCCATTTGACTTTTCCAAACCAAAATTGGCTGGAATTGAGAAAGGACGCCATGTTGCGTTTGGAGAGCCACTGATGTGCCTAAACAGTGGAAACCCCCCATATGTGACCCCATTTTGGAAACTAGACCCCCTAAGGAACTTATCTAGATGTGTGGTGAGCACTTTGAACCCCCAAATGCTTCACGCAAGTTTATAATGTAGAGCCGTGAAGAAAAAAAATCATATTTTTTCCACAACCATGATGTTTTAGTCCCCAATTTGTTATTTTCCCAAGGGTAAGAGGAGAAATTGGACCACAAAAGTTGTTGTCCAACTTGTCCTGAGTACGCTGATACCCCATATGTGGGGGAGAACCACTGTTTGGGCGCACGGCAGGGCTCGAAATGGAAGGAGCGCCATTTGACTTTTCCAAACCAAAATTGGCTGGAATTGAGAAAGGACGCCATGTTGCGTTTGGAGAGCCACTGATGTGCCTAAACAGTGGAAACCCCCCATATGTGACCCCAATTTTGGAAACTAGACCCCCTAAGGAACTTATCTAGATGTGTGGTGAGCACTTTCAACCCCCAAATGCTTCACGCAAGTTTATAATGTAGAGCCGTGAAGAAAAAAAATCATATTTTTTCCACAACCATGATGTTTTAGTCCCCAATTTGTTATTTTCCCAAGGGTAAGAGGAGAAATTGGACCACAAAAGTTGTTGTCCAACTTGTCCTGAGTACGCTGATACCCCATATGTGGGGGGGAACCACTGTTTGGGCGCACGGCAGGGCTCGAAATGGAATGAGCGCCATTTGACTTTTCAAAACCAAAATTGGCTGGAATTGAGAAAGGACGCCATGTTGCGTTTGGAGAGCCACTGATGTGCCTAAACAGTGGAAACCCCCCACATGTGACCCCATTTTGGAAACTAGACCCCCTAAGGAACTTATCTAGATGTGTGGTGAGCACTTTGAACCCCCAAATGCTTCACGCAAGTTTATAATGTAGAGCCGTGAAGAAAAAAAAATCATATTTTTTCCACAACCATGATGTTTTAGTCCCCAATTTGTTATTTTCCCAAGGGTAAGAGGAGAAATTGGACCACAAAAGTTGTTGTCCAACTTGTCCTGAGTACGCTGATACCCCATATGTGGGGGGAACCACTGTTTGGGCGCACGGCAGGGCTCGAAATGGAAGGAGCGCCATTTGACTTTTCCAAACCAAAATTGGCTGGAATTGAGAAAGGACGCCATTTTGCGTTTGGAGAGCCACTGATGTGCCTAAACAGTGGAAACCCCCCACATGTGACCCCATTTTGGAAACTAGACCCCCTAAGGAACTTATCTAGATGTGTGGTGAGCACTTTAAACCCCCAAATGCTTCACACAAGTTTATAATGTAGAGCCGTGAAGAAAAAAAATCATATTTTTTCCACAACCATGATGTTTTAGTCCCCAATTTGTTATTTTCCCAAGGGTAAGAGGAGAAATTGGACCACAAAAGTTGTTGTCCAACTTGTCCTGAGTACGCCGATACCCCATATGTGGGGGGAACCACTGTTTGGGTGCACGGCAGGGCTCGAAATGGAAGGAGCGCCATTTGACTTTTCCAAACCAAAATTGGCTGGAATTGAGAAAGGACGCCATGTTGCGTTTGGAGAGCCACTGATGTGCCTAAACAGTGGAAACCCCCCCACATGTGACCCCATTTTGGAAACTAGACCCCCTAAGGAACTTATCTAGATGTGTGGTGAGCACTTTGAACCCCCAAATGCTTCACGCAAGTTTATAATGTAGAGCCGTGAAGAAAAAAAAACATATTTTTTCCACAACCATGATGTTTTAGTCCCCAATTTGTTATTTTCCCAAGGGTAAGAGGAGAAATTGGACCACAAAAGTTGTTGTCCAACTTGTCCTGAGTACACTGATACCCCATATGTGGGGGGGAACCATTGTTTGGGCGCACGGCAGGGCTCAACAGGGAAGGAGTGCCGTTTGACTATTCCAAACCAAAATTGGCTGGAATTGAGAACGGACGCCATGTCGCGTTTGTGGAGCCCCTGATGTGCCTAAACAGTGGAAACCCCCACAAGTGACCCCATTTTGGAAACTAGACCCCCTAACGAACTTATCTAGGTGTGTGGTGAGCATTTTGAACCCCCAAGTGTTTCACTAAAATTTATAATGCCCTGGCGTGAAAAAAAAAAAAAAATTTCCACAAATATGATGTTTTAGTCCCCAATTTTTATTTTCCCAAGGGTAACAGGAGAACTTGGACCACAAAAGTTGTTGTCCAATTTGTCCTGAGTACGCTGATACCCCATATGTTGGGGGAACCACTGTTTGGGCGCATGGCAGGGCGCAGAAGGGAAGCAGTGACGTTTTGGAATGCAGACTTTGATGGAATGGTCTGCGGGCATCATGTTCCGTTAGCAGAGCCCCTCATGTGCCTAAACAGTGGAAACCCCCACAAGTGACCCCATTTTGGAAACTAGACCCCCTAATGAACTTATCTAGGTGTGTGGTGAGCAGTTTGAACCCCCAAGTGTTTCACTAAAGTTTATAATGCCCTGGCGTGAATAAAAAAAAAAAAAAAATTTCCACAAATATGATGTTTTAGTCCCCAATTTTTTATTTTCCCAAGGGTAAGAGGAGAAATTGGACACCAAAAATTGTTGTCCAATTTGTCCTGAGTACACTGGTGCCCCATATGTGGGAAAAAACTGTTTGGGCACAAGTCGGGGCTCAGAAGGGAAGTCGTGACGTTTTGGAATGCAGACTGATGGAATGGTCTGCGGGCGTCATGTTCCGTTTGCAGAGCTCCTGATGTGCCTAAACAGTAAAAAAAACCCACAAGTGACATAATTTTGGAAAGTAGACTCCCAAGGAACTTTTCTAAATGTGCCCCCCTTCTGGAACTAATCTTTCCTGTAAAGTAAATTAGTAGTGCATTGAGGTGTGGTACAATTTGAAACAATCCTTCATACACAGGCCAGGTTTTTCGGGGCAGGTGTCGCATTGGTAAGTGGTGTCCTTGCGTATTCCCCTTTTGTAACACACTCGGCACCTTTTTTGCGGCTTACCTTTGCTTCCAGTTGGCGGGACCACCCCCGGGAAATGCTGACCTGGTATGATACAAGCACCTTCAGTTCCAGAAGTACTGGGGCCCGCTCTTTCCTGATCGCCAAACATCAGGGCCTTAACCACTACCTCCTGAAACTGAAGGTACGTCATATCGCTGTTGCGTGCACATCGTGACAGCAGGAAAGCGTTGAGCATTGCCATTTGGACGATGTGCACGGACAGCTTCTTGTACCACACCTTGGCCTTTCTCAAAGCACTGTACGGTTGGAGGAGTTGATCAGAGAGATCAACACCCCCCATGTATTTATTGTACCCCAGTACACAGTCCGGTTTGCGGACCTGTGTAGAGGTACCCCGTACAGTGCTGAGGGCGCTGCCATCACCATGTATGGTGGTCAAGAGAAGGACATCCCTCTTGTCCTTGTACTTGACCACCAACAGGTGGTCGCTACATTGGGCTCTGCTCTCACCCTTTCTGAGCATCTGCCCAAGTAGCGTCTTCGGGAGGCCTCTCTGATTTTTGCGGACGGTACCGCAAGCTGCGGTACCTCGCGCAGAGAGGGATTTGTAGAGTGGGACGCTGGAATAAAAGTTATCGGTGTAAAGGTGATAACCTTTATCCAGCAGTGGGTGCACCAAATCCCACACAATTTTCCCACTCACTCCCAGGACGGGGGGACACTCAGGGGGTTCAATCCTGGTGTCCTTTCCTTCGTAAACTCTAAAGCTGTGCGTGTACCCTGAGGTACTCTCGCACAGCTTGTAGAGTTTAATTCCGTACCTTGCCCTCTTGCTGGGCAGGTACTGGCGGAATCTGAGCCGTCCCTTAAAATGAACCAAGGACTCATCCACGCAGATGTCCCTTTGGGGCACGTACACTTCAGCAAACTTTTTGCTGAAGTGTTCGATGACCGGCCGAACTTTGAACAGACTGTCAAAGTTGGGGTCATTTTGTGGGGGACACTGTGCATTATCATTATAATGCAGGAATTTGTGGATGGCCTCAAAACGCGTCCGGGCCATGACCATTCGGAACAGTGGAGTGTTGTATAAAATATCAACACTCCAATATTGCCGAAGTTCTGGCTTCTTCAGGATCCCCATATGGAGGACCAGGCCCCAAAACTGCATCATTTCACCTGCGTCTACAGGAGACCAGTTGGAAAATGATGACACTGGGTTTTGCGCCAAAAATTGCCGAGCGTACAAATTAGTTTGCTCCACCACGAGGTTAATAAAATCCTCAGAGAAAAAGACTTTGAAAAAGTCTATTTCTCTGAGGCCCGTGGTGTCAAACTTGATTCCTGATTCTGCCACAAAATCAGGAATCAGTGGCTCGTAATTTTCGGGGGGCGGGGTCCATATGGGGTCCGAAGAGGGGTGCGCTGGTTCATTTTCAGGGGTGGGCGCTGCCTCATCTTCTGTCCTGGGGCGTCTGCGTGGCGGTTCCGCAGGACCCGAGGAGGAAGATGAGGAAGAGGAGGAAGAAGAAGAAGAGGATGAAGAATCTGAAAAGTAAAGAAATGTGGGATCCTCTCCCTCGCTATCAGTGTCGGAGGCAAGGAAAGCGTATGCCTCCTCCACTGAATAGCGCTGTTGGGAAGAACGTGACGAGCGGGACATTTTTTTTGTGAATGTGGTGCTTTGTGTGAACTTTATTTATAACTGTGTGTGTGTGTGGGGGGGGGGATAGTGGTTGGTGCAAACTATGCTGAAAGGAAAAAGCTAAAAGAAAAGAAAGAGAATAGGGAAAAAAATGCCTGTGAAAAAAAGTCTAAACCAGCAGGCACGAGCTCTGATAAGTGACCGGTGTCACTTATCAAAGTTCCGCGGCTGCCGGATGTGCGCACGGGAGTGGCGGAAAGGGAAGTGAAAAAAAAAAAAAAAACGGCAGGAACGAGCTCTGATAAGTGACCGGTGTCACTTATCAAAGTTCCGCGGCTGCCGGATGTGCGCACAGGAGTGGCGGAAAGGGAAGTGAAAAAAAAAAAAAAAACGGCAGGAACGAGCTCTGATAAGTGACCGGTGTCACTTATCAAAGTTCCGCGGCTGCCGGATGTGCGCACAGGAGTGGCGGAAAGGGAAGTGAAAAAAAACAAAAAACGGCAGGAACGAGCTCTGATAAGTGACCGTGTCACTTATCAAAGTTCTGCGGCTGCTAGATGTGCGCACGGGAGTGGCGGAAAGTGGAGTGAAAAAAAAAAAACTGCAGGAACGAACTCTGATAAGTGACTGGTGTCACTTATCAAAGTTCCGCGGCTGCTGGATGTGCGCACAGGAGTGGCGGAAAGGGGAGTGAAAAAAAAAATGCAGGAACGAGCTCTGATAAGTGACTGGTGTCACTTATCAAAGTTCCGCGGCTGCTGGATGTGCGCACAGGAGTGGCGGAAAGGGGAGTGAAAAAAAAAAAAGACGGCAGGAGCGAGCTCTGATAAGTGACCGGTGTCACTTATCAAAGTTCCGCGGCTGCTAGATGTGCGCACAGGAGTGGCGGAAAGGGGAGTGAAAAAAAAACAAAAAACGGCAGGAACGAGCTCTGATAAGTGACCAGTGTCACTTATCAAAGTTCCGCGGCTGCTAGATGTGCGCACAGGAGTGGCTGAAAGTGGGGTGAAAAAAAAAAAACTGCAGGAACGAGCTCTGATAAGTGACTGGTGTCACTTATCAAAGTTCCGCGGCTGCTGGAAGTGCGCACAGGAGTGGTGGAAAGGGGAGTGAAAAAAAAAAAACGGCAGGAACGAGCTCTGATAAGTGACCGGTGTCACTTATCAAAGTTCCGCGGCTGCTAGATGTGCGCACGGGAGTGGCGGAAAGTGGTGTGAAAAAAAAAAACTGCAGGAACGAGCTCTGATAAGTGACTGGTGTCACTTATCAAAGTTCCGCGGCTGCTAGATGTGCGCACGGGAGTGGCGGAAAGTGGGGTGAAAAAAAAAAAAAAAAACTGCAGGAACGAGCTCTGATAAGTGACTGGTGTCACTTATCAAAGTTCCGCGGCTGCTGGAAGTGCGCACAGGAGTGGCGGAAAGGGGAGTGAAAAAAAAAAAAAAAACTGCAGGAACGAGCTCTGATAAGTGACTGGTGTCACTTATCAAAGTTCCGCGGCTGCTGGAAGTGCGCACGGAGGGGGGTGCAAAAGAAAAACGAGCACGAGTGTTGATCGGTGAACTGCGTCACCAATCAACGCTCGGCGGCTGCTAAATGTGCGCAAAGGGGGGTAAAAAGAGGGGGAAAGGGAAGGAGGAGGGGGAATGGGGGATTGGGGTGGATCGGGCAGGGATCGGGGCTCAAAAACTCACGTTTTAGTCTCTCTTCTTCTCTCTTCTTTCTTCTCTCTTTCTTTCTTCTCTCTTCTTTCTTCAGCAGGAGTTGTGGTGTCACAGGCTACTGTGGCACCACGAGGCCCAGCACAGGAGGAGATCTGGCGTGTGACCGCACTGCAGGAATCCTCAGCAAGTGTGAGGACCCCTGCAGTGCGGTCAGACAGGTCAGATCCAGTTTGCAGACAGGTCACAGAGCGGTCACATCGCTGCTGTGACCTGTCATTGGTGGGATCGATGATCACATCGATCCCACCAATCAGAGGAGACCCTTGTTTTTCCGGTTGCTAGGCACCGGCCTAGTAATCGGAGCTCACTGCTCCGATTCCTAGGCAGGTCACCGGCAGGTCAGGAAGCAGGGCACAGAGCGGTCACACCGCTGCTGTGCCCTGTGATTGGCGCGATCGTCGATGACATCGATCGCGCCAATCAGCAGCTGCAGGCCCTACTGGGCCTGTCCTACGCTCCGGCCTAGGATCGGTGCTATTACTGCACCGATCTAGGCAGGTACAGGCAGGGCACAGCGCGGATACACCGCGGCTGTGCCCTGCGATTGGCGCGATCGATGTGATCGGCGATCGCGCCAATCCAGGGGGGGTCTGCTCCTTTCTATGCCCAGGCCTAGGATCGAGTACATCGGTACTCGATTCTAGCCTGGGATCTCACTGTTTCAGCCCATCGGATTGGCTGAAACAGTGAGAAAGGCTGCGATTGGCTGTTCAGAATTGAACAGCCAATCACAGTGATCGGGAGTGAGGGTGGGCGGTGACAGACCCCGGGATGCCGGCGCCATCTCTCCTGAGGTAAGATGGCGTCGGAATTTTAATGCGATCATTGCGACTTACATCGTGGGACGTGACAGATTGCCAGATAGGTAAGAATAATGTTGTTTTATTATTTTATATTTATTTTAGAAGAACAAGGGCTTCGAACGGATTAAGACTTAAATAAAAGATGGTCAAAAATATGTGTTTTTATTTCATTAAAATTATTTAATCTTAAAGTGTGTGTGTGTTTTTTATTTACTTCAATAGGATTAATAATTGATATTTGTCTAATTGACAGCTCTCAATTATTAACCTGCCTTAATGTCACCTTTCAATACTAAGGTGTCATTAAGGTGAGATTATTAACCCATTCACCACCGCTACAGGGCAATGGGAATAGACGGGCAAAGTGCCAGAAAGGGCGAATCTAATTATAGATTTGCCCTTTCTGGGGTGTCTGGGGGCAGATGTTAGTAGCCAGGGGGGGCACCAAAAAAAAATGTACCCTCCCTAGGCTGTTATTATCTGCCCCCACTCGCTTGCTTTGTCTGTCTGGTGGAGAAAATACAGCGGGAGCCCACGCATTTTTTTTCAACGAATTTACACCTTTAATTAACCCCTACATGTCTGAAATTTTGCACAAATACACTCATGTAATTGTAAGTTCTAAACAAATATCAAAATACAGGAAATGACATGGTTAACTGGGTGGAAACAATGTATCATTTCATGTCGGCTTCTGTGATTTCACAAAAGCCGACAATTGAATTTGCGGCTATTACAGTATGTAGAAGTCTAGGAATTATAATAATATATATATATATATATATAAATATAACATACATGTCACAATTACATATATATATATATATATATATATATATATATATATATATATATATATATATATATATATATATGTATTCTATGTGTGTATATCTATTCTTTCTATTCTTTATTAAAGCTGTCAGTGTGATTTTACAGTA
>JARQOD010000003.1:14797610-14899144 GCA_033576555.1 Oophaga sylvatica
GACGAGGCGTCTAGGACCAACTTAGGAACGCTCCACGGCTGCCTTTAGTTGTGGTGGTTAGTCAGGGTACTGCAATCCAGTAACATTCCAACCTCTCTGGTGTATTGCCATTTTTGCCTGCTCTCCTCAGCTACTAAAACATAACAGTATCACCGGCCTAACTGAAAATTATATGGTACTCACAGAAGGGAAAAATAGTGTGGAAAAAAAATAAAAAAAGTTGTCAGAGTTGTCAGAGATTTTTTTTTTTCTGTTTGTTGCATTTTTTTTTCCCTCTTTTTCTCTGGGTGCTGAGGAGGATTTTTTTTCTCTCAATGGAGTTTGCACAGTTGTCTGGCCGTGTGGATCAGCTTGCCACTGAAGTTCGGAGTATTGCTACCTATCTTGCAGGGTTGCCGGTTGTGGAACCTAGGATCCCCATGCCAGATTTGTTTTTAGGGGACGAGCTAAATTTCTGAATTTCAAAAATAACTGTAAGTTGTTTTTTGCATTAAAACCTAAGTCCTCAGGGAACGCAGCACAGCAGGTTCAAATTGTCATCTCTCTCCTGCGCGGCGATCCTCAGGATTGGGCTTTTTCCCTGACACCTGGGGACCCTGTTTTGAGTAATGTTGATGCATTTTTTCTGGCTCTGGGGTTATTGTACGATGAACCTAATGTCACTGATCAAGCTGAAAAAACCTTGTTGGCATTAAATCAGGGGCTTGAGGACGCTGAGTTGTACTGTCAGAAATTCCGAAAGTGGGCAGTCCTGACCAAATGGAATGATGATGCTTTGGCAGTTCTTTTTCGGAAGGGTCTATCAGAGAATGTAAAAGATGTTATGGTGGGTTTCCCTGCTCCCTCTGGTCTCAATGATTCTATGTCATTGGCGATTCAAATTGACAGACGTTTGCGTGAGCGTAGAGGTATGCATGGAATGGTATTGCCTTGTGAACCAGCTTCTGAGCCCATGCAGTGTGATAGAGTGGCTTCTGGGGCACAGCGTCATGAGTTTCGAAAACGCAACGGGTTATGTTTCTATTGTGGTGATGCCTCTCATGCTATTTCAGTCTGCCCTAAGCGGGGAAGACGTTTTGCACGCTCAGTTGTCTTGGGTAGTGTTCAGACTAAATTTCTGTTGACTGTTACCCTGATTTGCTCCCTGTCCACATTTTCTGCTCAGGATTTTGTTGATTCGGGAGCAGCTATTAACCTGATGGATTTTGATTTTGCTAAACGTTGTGGGTTTCCCTTGATACCCCTACGGAAGTCTATTCCCCAACTGGGGATTGATTCAACCCCTTTGGCTGAGAATAAACCCCAGTTCTCTACTCAGGTGATAATGAGGGTTGAACCTGATCATCAGGAGAGTTGCAAATTTTTGGTGCTGTATAATCTGCATGACATTATTGTACTAGGTTTCCCTTGGTTGCAGTCTCATAATCCTGTTTTGGATTGGAAATCTGTGTCTGTAACCAGTTGGGGCTGCCAATGTGTTAATGCCAACACTCCTGTTTTATCTGACTCTCCCCAGGCTCAAGATGTGCCTGACTTTTTGACTGATTTTTCTGATGTGTTTAGCGAAAGTAAATCTGCATCCTTGCCCCCCCCATAGGAGCTATGACTGCGCTATTGAATTAGTGCCTGGTAGTAAATTCCCTAAAGGTCGCCTTTTTAACTTGTCTGACTCTGTACCTGAACATGACGCTATGCGGTCTTATATCAAGGAGTCATTGGAGAAGGGTCATATCAGACCATCCTCTTCACCCTTGGGTGCCGGTTTTTTTTTGTGTGGCCAAAAAGGATGGTTCATTAAGGCCGTGTATTGATTATCGTCTCTTGAACAATATCACTGTGAAATATCAATATCCTTTACCCTTGATTTCTGACCTGTTTTCCAGGGTGAAAAGTGCTACTTGGTTTACCAAGCTTGACCTCAGGGGGCGTATAACCTTATTCGCATTAAGCACGGGGATGAATGGAAGACGGCATTTAATACCCCTGAGGGGCATTTTGAGTACCTAGTGATGCCCTTTGGGCTCACTAATGCTCCTTCCATCTTCCAGTCCTTCATGAATGACATTTTCAGGGATTTTGTGGATAAATTTCTGATTGTTTATTTGGATGATATCTTGATTTTTTCCAATGACTGGGACTCTCATATGAAACATGTTCGGACTGTGTTCCAGATTTTGAGAGAGAATGCTCTGTATGTGAAGGATCAAAGTGTCTTTTTGGCGTACAGAGGATCTCATTTCTGGGATTCATTTTGTCTCCATCTGTTATTGGAATGGACCCGGTCAAGGTTCAGGCCATCTGTGATTGGGTCCAACCTACTTCATTAAAGGCTCTTCAGAGATTCTTGGGTTTTGCCAATTTTTATCGTAAATTTATTGGTAATTTCTCTGTTATTATTAAACCATTGACTGATTTGACCAAAAAGGGTTCTGATGTGGTCAGAAGGCAGTCTCTGCGTTTCAGGAGCTTAAGCGGAGATTCACTTCTGCTCCTGTTCTACGGCAGCCTGATGTTTCTCTGCCATTTCAGGTGGAGGTTGATGCCTCTGAAATTGGGGCAGGTGCCGTTTTGTCCCAAAGAGATCCTGAGACCTCTAAAAGTAACCCTTGTGCTTTTTTCTCTCGAAAATTTTCTCCAACTGAACGTAATTATGACGTGGGTAATCGGGAGTTATTGGCCATGAAGTGGGCTTTTGAAGAGTGGAGACATTGGCTGGAGGGAGCCAAACATCAGGTGGTGGTCCTCACGGACCATAAGAATCTGGTTTATCTGGAATCAGCCAAGCGACTTAATCCTAGACAGGCCAGGTGGGCCTTGTTTTTCACACGTTTTAATTTTGTGGTTTCCTTTCTTCTTGGCACTAAGAATATTAAGGCGGATGCCCTCTCGAGGAGTTTCCTTGCGGACTCTCCTGAGTTATCTGATCCTGCTGTTATTTTGAAAGAGGGTGTAGTTCTTTCTGCCATCTCTCCCAATTTTAGACTGGCTCTGGAGGGTGTGTCAGGAGGATAAACCCGAGCGCTGCCCTGTTGGGAAATTGTTTGTCCCAGACCAGTGGAAGAAGAGTGTGATGTCTGAGATTCATTGTTCCGCGTTGGCCGGTCATCCCGGAATTTTTGGTACCAGAGACTTGGTGAGTCGGTCCTTTTGGTGGCCTACTTTGTCTCGTGACGTCAGGGAGTTTGTGCAGTCCTATGGGACTTGCTCTCGCTCCAAGCCTTGCTCTCGCTCTAGTGGTTTGTTGATGCCATTGCCTGTGCCCAAGAGACCATGGACCCATATCTCTATGGATTTTATTTCCGATCTCCCTGTTTCTCAGAGAATGATCGTTATCTGGGTGATTTGTGATAGGTTTTCCAAGATGATACATCTTGTGCCATTACCTAAGTTGCCTTCCTCCTCCGAATTGGTGCCTTTGTTCCTTCAGCACGTGGTTCAGTTGCACGGCATTCCTGAGAACATTGTGTCTGACAGAGGAGTCCAGTTTGTTTCCAGATTTTGGAGGACTTTTTGTTTTAAACTTGGTTTTCAATTGTCTTTCTCCTCTGCTTTTCATCCTCAGACCAATGGACAAACTGAGAGAACAAACCAGACATTGGAGACTTATCTGAGATGCTTTGTGTCTGCTGATCAAGATGACTGGGTCTCTTTTTTGCCTTTGGCTGAGTTTGCTCTTAATAATAGGGCAAGCTCTGCCACTTTGATGTCTCCATTTTTCTGCAATTTTGGGTTTCACCCTCGATTTTCTTCGGGACAGACGGAGACTTCTGTCTGTCCGCGTGTTGACTCTGTTGTGGAGCGTATGCAGCAGATTTGGGACCAGGTGGTGGAGAGGTTGTCCCTCTCTCAGGATAAGGCCCAGCGGTTTGCCAACCGGCACAGGACTGATGGTCCTCGGTTTAAAGTGGGGGACTTGGTCTGGTTGTCCTCAAGAAATATCCCTATGAGAGTTGCATCTCCTAAGTTTAAGCCTAGGTTTATTGGACCTTATAAGATCATGGAGATTCTTTATCCTGTTTCCTTTCGTTTACTTCTTCCAGGGACATTTAAGATCCATAACGTGTTCCACAAGTCCTTATTGAAGAGGTTTGTCGAGCCAGTGGTTCCTATGGCTGCGCCCCCTGACCCTATTTTGGTTGAGGGCAATCTGGAGTATGTGGTTGAGAAAATATTGGATTCTCGTTTTTCTAGACGGAAACTCCAGTATTTGGTTAAGTGGAGAGGTTATGGTCAGGAGGACAATTGTTGTGAATGTGTTAGAAATGAATTCTGAGCGGGAGCTCCCTCTGGTGGTTACAAACAGTACTGAATCATAGAATCATAGAATGGTAGAGTTGGAAGGGACCTCCTGGGCCATCTGGTCCAACCCCCTGCTCAAAGCAGGATTCTCTAAATCATCCCAGACAGATGTCTGTCCAGCCTCTGCTTGAAGACTTCCATTGAAGCAGAACTCACAACCGCTCGTGGCAGCCTGTTCCACTCATTGATCACCCTAACTGTCAAAAAGTTTTTTCTAATATCTAATCTGTGTCTCCTCCCATTCAGTTTCATCCCATTGCTTCTAGTCTTTCCTTGTGCAAATGAGAATAAAGATGATGCTTCTACAATGTGACAGCCCTTGAGATATTTGTAGACAGCTATTAAGTCTTCTCTCAGTCTTCTTTTTTGCAAGCTAAACATTCCCAAATCCTGTAACCGTTCCTCATAGGACATGGTTTGCAGACCGGTCACCATTCTGATGGCTCTTCTCTGAACTTGCTCCAGTTTGTTGATGTCTTTTTTAAAATGTGGTGCCCAAAACTGGACACAGTATTCCAGATGAGGTGTGACCAAAGAGGAGTAGAGGGCAATAATGACCTCACGTGATCTAGACTGTATGCTTCTGTTGATACATCCTAGAATTGTATTTGCCTTTTTTGCTGCATCACACTGTTGACTCATGTTCAGTCTGTGATCAATTAGTATACCCAAGTCTTTTTCACATGTGCTGTTACTTAGCCCTATTCCTCCCATTTTGTATATGCTTTTTTTCATTTTTATTGCCCAGATGTAGTACTTTGCATTTTTCCCTGTTAAAATCCATTCTGTTAGTTGCTGCCCACTGCTCCAATGTATTTATATCTTTTTGAATCCTCTCTCTTCTCTAGTATTAGCTACCCCTCCTAGCTTTGTGTCATCAGCAAATTTGATCAGTTTACCCTCAATTCCTTCATCTAAATCATTGATAAAGATGTTGAACATTCAATGAAGATTGTGAAGATTGGCGATCAGGAGTTACAGACTGGTCTTATATAAGGGAGGTTCCCTCCCATCAGGGTTGCCGGTGATCAATTGTTCTTGTCTCAACTTTGGTTCCTGGTTCACTTGGAAGCTTGCTGTGTTTTGCCTGCATCTTCTGCTAACAGATAAGATTTTTCCTGCTTGTATTTTTGTGCTTGCTTTTTGCATTGTTTCCTGCACTCTTGTGGAGGTCAGCCAGGTCCCCTCCGGGGGCTTGTGCTCCTCTCAGTTTATCTGAGCCTCTGTTATTTGTTCATTTGCCTTTTCCAGTTTTTTCAGTGGCTGCGGCTTAGTTTTGTTACACCAGAGAACTAATTTAGGTGGTAGAGGTCGTGTGATCTCAGGTGTTTTTGTAATTAGTAGAGTTGGTACTTTTTAGGGTTTTTTGGGATTGCAGTAAGTGTCCTTCCTATCCTTTTCTTTCTAGGAAGATTGGGCCCCAACGTTTGCTCATACTATTTTCTGTCTGTGTCTGTATTTCCTCTTGTCTAACCGCCATTACATGTTTGGGGGCTTCCTATGTTCTTTGGGGATCTGCTCCGGGGCAGATAGTTTTCCTCTTTCTATCTTTAGGTGTAGTTAGCTTCTCAGGCTGTGACAAGGCGTCTAGGACCAACGTAGGTACGATCCACGGCTGCCTTTAGTTGTGGTGGTTAGTCAGGGTACTGCAATCCAGTAGATTCCAACCTCTCTGGTGTATTGCCGTCTTTGCCTGCTCTCCTCAGCTACCGAAACATAACAGACAATACTTGGGTGTTTGCTTCGGACATCCATGCTAGGAGACTGATCCGTGCGTATCACAGAGCTCATCCTGACCAACCTGGTTGCACTAATGAGGGTTCGGTGACCCCTCCTCAAGGGGGGGGTACTGTTATGAATGTTTTAGAAATTAATTCTGAGCAGAAGCTCCCTCTGGTGGTTGCAAACAGTACTGAACCATTCAATGAGGATTGGCAATCAGGGATCATGGACTGGCTGGATATAAAGAAGGTTTCCCTCCATCATGGTTGCCGGTGATCAATTGTTCTTGTCTCAACGTTGTTTCCTGGTTCACTTGGAAGCTTGCTGACTCTCGCCTCTTCTGCTCTCAGATAAAATATTTTCTGTTTTTTTGTTTTTGTGCTTGCCATTTGTATATTTCTCTGCATCTCTGTGAGGTTGGCCAGGTTCCCCTCCCCGGGGGCTTGGTCTCCTCTCGGTTCCTCTGGAGCCATTGTTGTTTGTTCATTTGCCTTTTCCAGTTTTTTTTTCTGTGGCTGCGGCTTAGTTTTGTTACACTAGAGAACTAATTTAGGTGGTAGAGGTCGTGTGATCTTAGGTGTTTTTGCAATTAGTAGCGTTGTTTCTTTTTAGGGTTTTTTTGGATTGCAGTAAGTATCCTTCCTATCCTTTTCTAAGTCAATATTGGGCCCCAGCGTTTGCTCATAGTATTTTCTATCTGTGTCTGTATTTCCTCTTGTCTAACCACCATTACATGTTTGGGGGCTTCCTATGTTCTTTGGGGATCTGCTCCGGGGCAGATGGCTTTCCTCTTTCTATCTTTAGGTGTAGTTAGCCTCTCAGGCTGTGACGAGGCGTCTAGGACCAACGTAAGAACGCTCCACGGCTGTCTTTAGTTGTGGTGGTTAGTCAGGGTACTGCAATCCAGTACATTCCAACCTCTCTGGTGTATTGCCGTTTTTGCCTGCTCTCCTCAGCTACCAAAACATAACAGTGATTACACACAGCTCAGCCTCATGTCATCCCAACGTGGATTGGTTGCTGCAGAGGAGGAGGAAGAACAGGAGCTACTTTCATGTGCTATAGACGGTACTACAAGCACAACTGTCTTACCGTCTGTTCAGTGTGGATCATACAAAAAAAGGCTGCACTCTATCATACTAAAGCTGTCACGCTGTTACTGCATACAGGAGGTCCGGGGTCTATGCTGACCCTAAGCTGGGGTCCTGACTAATCCCTCTACCTGGAGGTACTGTTGATGGTACAGAGGTCCAGGCCGCCAGCGTAATCCCTACCTCCTGAGGATCCCTGAACCTCAGTGATCTAGTCCTGAGAAGGACCCTGATCACAACCCAGGGGACTGGAAGGTATATGCCTAGACACAGTAATAGACGAACGAGACAGTAAACCAGGGGAGGAGTCCCGAGGAGATAATTTGCATATTCCCAGTGCCTTCTGGGATAAGTGAAGAGTCTCCGCGAGCTCAAGGAACACTGGATTTTGGCTGTTGCAGCTGAAAGGAGGACATCAGTAAACCAGGGGAGGAGTCCCGAGGAGATAATTTGCATATTCCCAGTGCCTTCTGGGATAAGTGAAGAGTCTCCGCGAGCTCAAGGAACACTAGATTTTGGCTGTTGCAGCTGAAAGGAGGACATCAGTAAACCAGGGGAGGAGTCCCGAGGAGATAATTTGCATATTCCCAGTGCCTTCTGGGATAAGTGAAGAGTCTCCGCGAGCTCAAGGAACACTGGATTTTGGCTGTTGCAGCTGAAAGGAGGACATCAGTAAACCAGGGGAGGAGTCCCGAGGAGATAATTTGCATATTCCCAGTGCCTTCTGGGATAAGTGAAGAGTCTCCGCGAGCTCAAGGAACACTGGATTTTGGCTGTTGCAGCTGAAAGGAGGACATCAGTAAACCAGGGGAGGAGTCCCGAGGAGATAATTTGCATATTCCCAGTGCCTTCTGGGATAAGTGAAGAGTCTCCGCGAGCTCAAGGAACACTGGATTTTGGCTGTTGCAGCTGAAAGGAGGACATCAGTAAACCAGGGGAGGAGTCCCGAGGAGATAATTTGCATATTCCCAGTGCCTTCTGGGATAAGTGAAGAGTCTCCGCGAGCTCAAGGAACACTGGATTTTGGCTGTTGCAGCTGAAAGGAGGACATCAGTAAACCAGGGAGGAGTCCCGAGGAGATAATTTGCATATTCCCAGTGCCTTCTGGGATAAGTGAAGAGTCTCCGCGAGCTCAAGGAACACTGGATTTTGGCTGTTGCAGCTGAAAGGAGGACATCAGTAAACCAGGGGAGGAGTCCCGAGGAGATAATTTGCATATTCCCAGTGCCTTCTGGGATAAGTGAAGAGTCTCCGCGAGCTCAAGGAACACTGGATTTTGGCTGTTGCAGCTGAAAGGAGGACATCAGTAAACCAGGGGAGGAGTCCCGAGGAGATAATTTGCATATTCCCAGTGCCTTCTGGGATAAGTGAAGAGTCTCCGCGAGCTCAAGGAACACTGGATTTTGGCTGTTGCAGCTGAAAGGAGGACATCAGTAAACCAGGGGAGGAGTCCCGAGGAGATAATTTGCATATTCCCAGTGCCTTCTGGGATAAGTGAAGAGTCTCCGCGAGCTCAAGGAACACTGGATTTTGGCTGTTGCAGCTGAAAGGAGGACATCAGTAAACCAGGGGAGGAGTCCCGAGGAGATAATTTGCATATTCCCAGTGCCTTCTGGGATAAGTGAAGAGTCTCCGCGAGCTCAAGGAACACTGGATTTTGGCTGTTGCAGCTGAAAGGAGGACATCAGTAAACCGCGCGCCGAGTTTTGGCTTATATTCACCGCTTGATTATCTCTTGGACAATAAGAACATGGAAGAGGCCAGGAGCCATGTGGTGAGCTGCATTTCTTGCTACATGTTCATAGACTTACCAGTGGAAAAGCCAAATTTCACATGCCACAAATGCAAGCTTGTGTCCCTGTTGGAGGAAAAGTTGCAAAATCTGGAAGAGAGGTTATCTACATTGAAGACCATTAAGGAAGGTGAAGAGTTCTTAGACAGAGCAGAATTATCTCTTCATGGTACAGAAAGAGAAGAAATTCGAAGTGCAACTGAAGAAACAGAGGAATGGAAGCATGTGACCCAGAGAAGCAGGAGGATCAGGAGGCAGTCAGCACCAATTCTGCTCAGAAACCAGTACCAGGCTCTTACACAGGAGAACGATGAAGAAATACATCAGGATAAGACTTTGCCCACAAAGAGTAACCTTGTACGCCCTCAGAGTCCTCCTGAATGGAGAAAGAAAAATGTTGTGAAGAAGAAACGGAGAGTTGTTGTCATGGGGGATTCCCTGTTGAGAGGAACAGAGGCTGCTATCTGCAGACCAGATATAACCTCAAGAGAAATGTGCTGTCTTCCAGGTGCAAAAATTAAAGATGTGTCTGACAGGATATCAGGACTCCTCAGACCTAAAGATGACTACCCATTCCTGCTAATACATGTGGGGACAAATGACACCACAAGAAGTGACCTGGAAACCATCTGCAGTGACTTTGAAAACTTAGGTAAGAAAGTGAAAGAACTGGGAGCGCAGGTGGTCTTCTCCTCCATCCTTCCAGTGGATGGCCATGGAACAAGGAGGTGGAATAAGATTCTGCAGGTGAACAACTGGCTACGTCGATGGTGCCGTCAGCAAGGATTTGGATTTCTGGATCACGGAGTGAATTACCTATACGATGGACTACTTGCTAGAGATGGGGTGCACCTTACGAAGACTGGAAAACATGTATTTGGAAGTCGCCTTGCTACACTCATCAGGAGAGCTTTAAACTAGAACAATGTGGGAAGGGAAGCAAAACGCCAGCAAAAGCCATACACCTGACAAATGCTATTGAGAACTCTGCTATTAGAAGTGAAGGGGAAGAACAAAGACAAAAAAATCTACATAATAAAAATATTGAAGAAAGAGAAGCCAATCACAAACTAAAGTGTTTCTATACGAATGCACAAAGCATGGGCAACAAACAAGGAGAACTGGAGCTACTAACGCAGGAGAAGAAATATGATGTCATTGGAATCACTGAGACTTGGTGGGACGATACACATAATTGGAATACAAGGCTAGAAGGTTACAACTTATTTGCAAGAAACAGACTTGATAAACGAGGAGGAGGTGTTGCATTGTATGTTAGAAAAGCGTATATCTGCACAGAGATTGAAGCTTCAGAGACTGGGAGTTCTGTGGAAACTGTTTGGGTAAGAATACAAGGACAGAACAATGGAAAGGACACCATTGTAGGCATTTACTACAGGCCGCCTGTGCAAGCTGAAGATATGGATGAACTCTTTATGCATCAAATGGCCAAGTTCTCCAAAAAATATGACATAGTGGTCATGGGAGATTTCAACTATCCAGACATTAGTTGGGAATCTCTCTCAGGCAAAACTAACAGGTCCAGGAAATTCTTATCCTCTCTTGCTGACAACTTTATCTTCCAAAAGGTAATGGAGAAAACAAGGGGATCTGCTACCTTGGATCTAATCCTCATAAACAGGGAGGAAATGGTGGAGGAGGTAAGAGTGGCTGGGACCCTAGGAGGTAGTGACCATGCTATTTTAGAATTTTGGATAACAAGAGGAGGAAGACCTGTGAAGACTCAGACGTCAAGGTTAGATTTCAGAAAGGCAGATTTTAAGGAACTCAGAAAGAGAATTGGAGGGATCCAATGGCTGGATATCCTTAAGGACAAAAATGTCCAGGAAGGATGGAAAATCTTGAAAAATGAGATTCTCAAAGCACAATCGTTAACAATTCCGAAAAGAGGGAAGAATGGGAAGCATTTAAGGAAACCAGGATGGATGAA
This sequence comes from Oophaga sylvatica, assembly GCA_033576555.1. Taxonomy (NCBI): domain Eukaryota; kingdom Metazoa; phylum Chordata; class Amphibia; order Anura; family Dendrobatidae; genus Oophaga; species Oophaga sylvatica. The sequence goes on from JARQOD010000003.1 coordinate 14,808,466, forward strand.
CACAGAACTTAAACACATGCTAAAAAGGAAGAAAGAAATGTTTATCAAATGGAAAGAGGGAGGCATATCTAAAGAAGAATATAATGCCGTCTGCAGAACCTGCAGGGCACAAATCAGATTATCTAAAGCTGACAATGAATTAAGGCTTGCAAGTGACGTCAAAAGCAACAAAAAAGGATTTTGGGGATACGTCAAAAGTAAAAGAAAAGTCAAAGATGCTATAGGATTTTTACAGGATGAAAATGATGAAATGGTAAGTCAGGATGTTGAGAAGGCTGAACTTTTAAATTCCTATTTTGCATCTGTTTTCTCTCAGAAAGGAAATGTAACATCAACTGATCTTCACTGTCCTATTAAAGGAATAGAAGAATCCAGGATATCTATAAACAGAAAGACAGTGAGGAAACACTTAGCTAACCTAAATGAATTCAAGTCTCCAGGTCCAGATGAATTACACCCCAGGGTACTGAAGGAGATAGCAGAAGAAATTCTTGAACCACTGTCCATAATCTTTGAAAATTCTTGGAGAACAGGAGAAGTCCCAGAAGACTGGAGAAGAGCAAATGTTGTTCCTATCTTCAAAAAGGGGAAGAAGGTGGACCCAGGGAACTACAGGCCGGTGAGTCTGACTTCTATACCAGGAAAGATCTTTGAACAAATTATTAAAGAACATGTATGCAAGTACCTGGATAAGAATGAAGTGATTAAACAGAGTCAGCATGGGTTTGTAACTAATAAGTCATGTCAGACTAACTTAATTTCCTTCTATGACAGAATCACTGACTGGGTGGATCAGGTAAATGCTGTAGATATAGTATATCTTGACTTCAGCAAAGCATTTGACAAAGTATCTCACACAATCCTTATTGAAAAAATGACTAAGTATGGAATGGACAAGGCAACTGTTAGGTGGATTCATAACTGGCTTAGTGATCGGACCCAAAGAGTGGTTGTAAATGGCTGCACATCCAGTTGGAAGAATGTCTCAAGTGGGGTACCACAAGGCTCTGTTTTGGGCCCTGTATTGTTCAACATCTTTATCAATGATTTAGATGAAGGAATTGAGGGTAAACTGATCAAATTTGCTGATGACACAAAGCTAGGAGGGGTAGCTAATACTAGAGAAGAGAGAGAGAGGATTCAAAAAGATATACATAAACTGGAGCAGTGGGCAGCAACTAACAGAATGGATTTTAACAGGGAAAAATGCAAAGTACTACATCTGGGCAATAAAAATGAAAAAAGCATATACAAAATGGGAGGAATAGGGCTAAGTAACAGCACATGTGAAAAAGACTTGGGTATACTAATTGATCACAGACTTAACATGAGTCAACAGTGTGATGCAGCAGCAAAAAAGGCAAATGCAATTCTAGGATGTATCAACAGAAGCATACAGTCTAGATCACGTGAGGTCATTATTGCCCTCTACTCCTCTTTGGTCAGACCTCATCTGGAATACTGTGTCCAGTTTTGGGCACCACATTTTAAAAAAGACATCAACAAACTGGAGCAAGTTCAGAGAAGAGCCTTGAATGGTGACCGGTCTGCAAACCATGTCCTATGAGGAACGGTTGCAGGATTTGGGAATGTTTAGCTTGCAAAAAAGAAGACTGAGAGGAGACTTAATAGCTGTCTACAAATATCTCAAGGGCTGTCACATTATAGAAGGATCATCTTTATTCTCATTTGCGCAAGGAAAGACTAGAAGCAATGGGATGAAACTGAATGGGAGGAGACACAGATTAGATATTAGAAAAAACTTTTTGACAGTTAGGGTGATCAATGAGTGGAACAGGCTGCCACAAGAGGTGGTGAGTTCTCCTTCAATGGAAGTCTTCAAACAGAGGCTGGATAGACATCTGTCTGGGATGATTTAGAGAATCCTGCTTTGAGCAGGGGGTTGGACCAGATGACCCAGGAGGTCCCTTCCAACTCTACCATTCTATGATTCTATGATTCTATGAAGGGGTAAACTAAAATCCACCTTGCATACAAAACTCACACCACAAAAAACAGAGGGAACACCAACGGGTACGGAGATAAATGATAAAGCGAGGAGGGGAAAAAAGACCACACCAGGTATTCTTCACTTCAGACTTCACAATACCACGATCCGCTCTGCTGGTCTGCATGAATGCTTTCACCGACACATTCCTAGCAGACTGGCAGGTATTTGAAGGAATCCCATTAATTGCAGCTGGGGTGTGGCTGGCCTCGTCTAGCACAGAGAGAGAAAGAATTAACTCCCTCACTGCCGAAAAACACCAAGCACCAAAAACTCAGCTGCGCGAAGTCAGATTGTGTAATCGTGACGATCTTCGTGGCGACACACCCGTGACAAAAGCATGACAATATGGAATACATGAAATTTTGAATAGCAATACGGATTTGGAATATAAGGAAAAACCATCTTCAAGGTGGTCTCAAGTCTGGTGAGTCCCTGACCTATGTGAACATACCTCTATTAGGCTGATATCTGAATTTTTGGGTGAATGTGGACACCTCTGTCAGTAATGCCTGCATTTATGGGTAAGTAGGGACCTGCTGTAATTAAAATCACTACCTGGTGGGGGCGGAGTGCTCGGTCAGTAAGCTAATTCAAAAAACAAAAAACCTGACTGGCACATCCAGACTAATGTGAATTAGGTGCAAACCAAGGTGAGCTACCCCCATGTACATACAAAAAAAGGCTGCACTCTATCATACGAAAGCATGACAATATGGAATACATTAAATTTTGAATAGCAATACGGCTTTGGAATATAAGGAAAAATTTGAGACGCTTAGTATAACATTTGGCCAAATATTATTTGCCCACCAACCATCGTCAAGGTGGTCTCAAGTCTGGTGAGTTCCTGGCCTATGTGAACATACCTCTATTAGGCTGTTATCTGAATTTCTGGGTGAATGTGGACAACTGTCAGTAATGCCTGCATTTATAGGTAAGTAGAGACCTGCTGTAATTAAAATCACCACCTGGTGGGGGCGGAGTGCTTGGTCAGTAAGCTAACATTCAAAAGACAAAAAAACCTGACTGGCACATCCAGACTAATGTGAATTAGGTGCAAACCAAGGGGAGCTACCCCCATGTACAACATACAATGCAAACTTTTTTTTGCAATTTCACCGCACTTGGATTTTTTTCCCGTTTTCCAGTACACGACAGGGTAAAACCAATGGTGTCATTCAAAAGTACAACTCGTCCTGCAAAAAATAAGCCCTCACACGGCCATATTGACGGAAAAATAAAAAAAGTTATGGCTCTGGAAAGAAGAGGAGCAGAAAACGAAAACTCGAAAATGGCTCAGGGAGTTAAGGGGTTAATATATGCGCCGTAGTCCAAGATCCGTGGTATGCGGTAAGTAGGTCCGGCACCATAGTAAGAGAAACATGCCCATATCATGGTGCTTCACCACCATGCTTCACTGTCTGCAGAGTGTACTGTGGCTGAATTCAGAGTTGGGGGGTTGTCTGATGAAGTGTCTGTGACCCTTGGACCCAAAAAGAGAAATTTTCCTTTCATTGGTCCACAAAATGTTTCTCCATTTCTGTTTAGGCCAGTTTATGTGTTCTTAGGCAAATTGTACCCACTTTATTACGTGTCTTTGTGGGGATTTCTTGCTAAGAGATGAGCGTCACACAGGCGTCTTCTAACTGTCACAGTCCTCACAGGTAACTTGAGACTGTCTGTGGTCACTGGCTGAGCCTTTGCCATTCTGGACATTCTTCCATCCATTCCAATAGTAGTCTTCTGTTTTCTTCCACATCTCTCTGGTTTGGCTTTCCATTATAAAGCATTGGAGATCATTTTAGCTGAGTAACCTATCATTGTCTGCACTTATTTATAAGTTTTATCCTCTCCAATCAATTTTTTAATCAAAGTACTCTGTTCTTCTGAACAATGTCTTGAACGACCCATATTTCTCGGGCTTTCAAGTACAAATGCATCTACAACATGTCCTGGCTTCACCTTTAAATAAGGGCCACCTGATTCACACCTGTTTCTTCACAGAATGATTGACCTCACTAATTGATCTCCACACTGCTGTTATTTTGAACACTCCCCCTTTCAAGAAATTATTCTAACACACAGACTCAAAAACCTGCACATCATGAATGTGGAGTCTGGGGGTTTTCTTAGAATCCACTGCACCAACTGGTAAATTGTCGTAATATAATTTATACCAAAAACAGTGATTAATCTGGTTAGTCATATTGGACTACTAGTATTTTGAAGACTACTGTAACTAGTTTAACACAAGAAGAAGGTCACCAGCATCTGAGCAAATTGAACATTGACAAATTCTCCGACCCTGATGGCATTCATCCACGGATATTAAGGGAATTGAGCTCAGTAATTGACAGATCTAGTGTATCCAATAAATTATAGAAAAACCCACTGGCGTTCGACACAAAAATTGGTTTCTAGCTGCCTTATTTGGGTGGTTTTTTTGCGCAGCGCATCTTGCGCTATCGGACGCATGCGCAATGTTCCCCTATCTTTAACATGGCGGGCGCAGGGTCTAGCGCTTGCACGCGTTCATGTGCGTTTGTCGTGCGCTGCGCATTTTCCTGGTGTGCGCCCATACGCGTCAGACGCTACATGTTGCATTTTTTTTTCCGTCCAACTGCTTTAAAAAAACGCGTGCGCACGTGTGCCAAGCTATGCGCAAAAAAATAACATTGCAGTCTATGGGGGCGCTGGCGTGCGCATGGCTTTGCGCTCGTCAGCGCTTTTGCACGCACGCGATTTTTCTGTAAATAATGGAGCCAGAGATGATAGAGCCAGAGATGATGGAGCCAGAGATGATGGAGCCAGAGATGATGGAGGCAGAGATGATAATGTGACAAATAGAAAACGCATGCGCCAAAAAAACGCAAACGCATGCAAAAACGCATGAAATCGCAGACAAACGCTGCATTTTTTTGTCGAAATGCGCATGCTGATGCGACTAAATATTGCAGCGTTTACAAGCGTTTGCATGCGTTTTTTTAATGCGCTTCATGTGCGCTCGAAACGCAGCGCAAAAAAACGCAAGTGTGAAAGTAGCCTAAGCTCCCGAAATGAGGAAGGAAGCCAGAAACACGTTGGTTAGGTCTCTATTCTATTCTCACCCTCCAACACCCGACCACTGGTACAAGAGTGACGTCACTAACTCCGAACTAAAAGCGGTTACACCTCTTAGGTCAACCGACAGTGATTCCTCTTACGCTTGCCACCAGCCGGGGCAGCGTCTGACACATACAATCACTGCCTAAATCTAGCTTTTCTAAGTATTTTGAACTTTGTTTTACGGTGCCTGCCACTCCAACCAGGTCAGTGTGATACATTATATAAAGTATCGCATTATCCCCAGAACCACATAGACGCGCTCCATAGATTCTACTTACCCTCTACCTACTGCGCGAGAGTCCAACAACATCCACCGCGTGTCTCCCACTGTTTGGCGGCTTGTGCCCATACGCCGACACACCAGACACACTCAGCCAACACCACGTGCACCTAAACCATGCACACTGACGGGCACTCCATCACCCAACTCAAGCCAACGGCAGTCTCTCCATGACTATGGCCGAGATCATCGCACCCAGGTTTCCTGGTATTTGATCAATGGACCCAGCTCTCTCAGCAGCCAGCCCTCTAAGCGACTTCCAGCGGCAAAGGTAATATTTCAAACTTTATAAATGACATTCTCAGTGCTATATTGTATTTGACATTCTTAGTGGTACAATTTATTTAATGGCAATTCAAGTGACAGCATTTTCGGTGAAATTAATTGTATGCTCTCACAGTATAGTATACGGTAGTATTGGCATATGCTGACCGTCAAATTCTGAACAAGGACAATCTTTTCTCCCCATTCATCCATTTATTGGTTTTGAGTGCTGTTTGGACTTTTTATCTACCAGATAAACTGGATCTAATCTTCTTAGACTCACTTGTACTTGTATTTGTACTTGTATTTTCACTTATTATGTTTATTCTTATTTTTCATTCATTTCCGTTTTTTCATATATTTTATTTTTTTCTGCTCATTATTTCTGTCTCCTGACATCCTTTCACAGTGTCAGTATTTGTTCATTTACATAGTATCTGCAAATAATTGCACAAGTCTTTACCATAATGTATGTACACATTTTTTACTTTTATTCACTGACTCAGGCACCTAGTACTTTGTACAATTTTATTTACATATAATCCCAATGATTGGCGCCTAGTTACAGCTTTCATTCTGTTCACTCCCCATTCCTTCATGTCTGTTTTTTTCTTACGATCCCATGCCTTTTATGCCAGAACAATGTCTTTATACATGGCTGTTTCCAGCGGACTTCTTAAAAACGGCTGCCAATGTGCGCATGCACGCTGCTCTACGATGCCTTTCTGCTCTGTCAGGTCATCTGCTATGTGATTCATGCATGTATTTGGTGTCACTGAGTTTGATTTACCCGACACACATGCCGCTATGATGGTGGTGGGTAGAAGCAAATCATAATGACGCGGGCAGCAGTACCCATGCGCTGCTTTAATTGGTAGATGAGATTATCATATAAATAGCTAATGGGACAGCACTCCAATGGCAATTCACCTTTAGAAAGCCAATGTGCAAAACGTGCGTTGGGCCAGCATGGTGGGCTCATCTTATCCTCCCTTACTATGGGTAAGCATTATTCTTTATATTGAATTGTACATGTCCACATTAGCTAAGTCTGTTCTGGCTATTATATTTTTTAATGTTTCTGCACATCTATTGTTTCATAAGGTATTTTTGCATTTGATATTGTTCTCCCTACAATTTCCTCCTTTGTAGACCTATGTGAATGTAAGAGTCGACCAAGGGTGTAGTTGTGGCCGGGCCCTCAGTTACATCAGGGCCCTGGCCTCCTCGTACATGAAAATAGTGTCCCTTCAGCAGTGTTCCGGTGTATTGTTTTACAGCACCATCAGGGACTCTTCTGTGGCGCTGGGGACCTTCTGTAGCCGGTTCCGGAATAGCTGAGACACAGTCTGGTTCCAATGCAAAACGAAGAACTTTACTAGGCACACTTTGCAGTACATTCTTGTCAGATACAGGGACAGTATTAGGTACCACACTGCACTTCCTTCTACGTCTTCCAGTACATTACAGGGTAAAAGCGCTTTAGGCGGTACCGCAGCGTTTTCCTTGTCCAGGCTCACTACTTCTGGGGACTCCCTCCTCCTTTTCGCCCCGGATCTGAGTGCGTCTGCCCATGTAATAATCTGCCACATCTTGAGCAATCTGCGCTCTGTACTTTCCGGACCTTTTCCTTGTTCCCACTCCAGGCTGCTGAAACTCCGATGCTGCACGCTGTCCTTCTGTCCCTAAGGGACTCTGAATGGCTGTAATTTCTCTTGTGATAGCGTTACGTGGCTGCTGCGGTGTCCAGGGCCTAAAAAAAAAAGGGAGGGTTTTGTGGAAATTCTGCACTGATGGTGGGTAAAATGATGAATCCGGGCACACACAAATGAGTTTACTTTTTTAAAAAAATTTATCTATACATTTTGAAGTATTCAAATTTCTTCTTTTGTCCTTCAAAATGCATAGACAAATAACTCCACCTGTTGGTCACAGGCTTTTTAATTACACCAGGTTCATTACCCCTCCACAGAGATGTAGATTTTAGTCTTAAGAGAGTATTTATATGTTCCCATGCAGACAGACTTTTCTAAGCGAGGATTGGCATTAGTTAGGACCTGATATACGAGAAGAGCCTTGACGTGGCTATCAGGCACACATAATTTGGCCATCTTATGCGCTAAGACTTCTCAATTTTTCATATTTCTAAGGCAGTGATGCAATTCATTTTTCATATTTCGTGTTTGCAAGCTATAGCGCTACAGTGTGCTACCCTTTTTTTCTTGTATGTGCATGAGTTGGTGACTCTGGGTTTAGCACCTGTTCACACTGGATCTATGTTTGGATGTGCCAGTCAGTTTTTTGATATGTATTCATTTACCTTCTACCTGAGCACTCCACCTGTTGGTCACAGGCTTTTTAATTACACCAGGTTCATTACCCCTCCACAGAGATGTAGATTTTAGTCTTAAGAGAGGATTCATATGTTCCCATGCAGACAGACTTTTCTAAGCGAGGATTGGCATTAGTTAGGACCTGATATACGAGTAGAGCCTTGACGTGGCTATCAGGCACACATAATTTGGCCATCTTATGCGCTAAGACTTCTCAATTTTTCATATTTCTAAGGCAGTGATGCAATTCATTTTTCATATTTCGTGTTTGCAAGCTATAGCGCTACAGTGTGCTACCCTGACAGGAGACAATGGCTCCTGCACTGCATCACTGAGTTCATTCTCTCACTTTATGGCAATGCTGCGTGGGAATTTTCTCACCCAGCATTGCCGTGGGAGAATGAACTGTAGTGACGTCATTCTCTCCTGGCGGCAGAGGCAGAGCGGTACAGATCAATGGCGTCGGGGAAGAGGTGAGTATATACTCTATGTTATATGTTCTGTATGTCATGTGTATGTTATATGTTGTATGTCATGTGTATGTTATATGTTCTGTATGTCATGTGTATGTTATATGTTCTGTATGTCATGTGTATGTTATATGTTGTATGTCATGTGTATGTTATATGTTCTGTATGTCATGTGTATGTTATATGTTGTATGTCATGTGTATGTTATATGTTCTGTATGTCATGTGTATGTTATATGTTCTGTATGTCATGTATGTTATATGTTGTATGTCATGTGTATGTTATATGTTCTGTATGTCATGTATATTATATGTTCTGTATGTCATGTGTATGTTATATGTTGTATGTCATGTGTATGTTATATGTTGTATGTCATGTGTATGTTATATGTTCTGTATGTCATGTGTATGTTATATGTTCTGTATGTCATGTGTATGTTATATGTTCTGTATGTCATGTATATTATATGTTCTGTATGTCATGTGTATGTTATATGTTCTGTATGTCATGTGTATGTTATATGTTGTATGTCATGTGTATGTTATATGTTCTGTATGTCATGTGTATGTTATATGTTGTATGTCATGTGTATGTTATATGTTCTGTATGTCATGTGTATGTTATATGTTCTGTATGTCATGTGTATGTTATATGTTCTGTATGTCATGTATATTATATGTTCTGTATGTCATGTGTATGTTCTGTATGTCATGTGTATGTTATATGTTCTGTATGTCATGTGTATGTTATATGTTCTGTATGTCATGTGTATGTTATATGTTCTGTATGTCATGTGTATGTTATATGTTGTATGTCATGTGCATGTTATATGTTCTGTATGTCATGTGTATGTTATATGTTGTATGTCATGTGTATGTTATATGTTCTGTATGTCATGAATGTTATATGTTGTATGTCATGTGTATATGTTCTGTATGTCATGTGTATGTTATATGTTGTATGTCATGTGTATGTTATATGTTCTGTATGTCATGAATGTTATATGTTGTATGTCATGTGTATGTTATATGTTCTGTATGTCATGAATGTTATATGTTGTATGTCATGTGTATGTTATATGTTGTATGTCATGTGTATGTTATATGTTCTGTATGTCACGTGTATGTTATATGTTGTATGTCATGTGTATGTTATATGTTCTGTATGTCATGTGTATGTTATATGTTCTGTATGTCATGTGTATGTTATATGTTGTATGTCATATGTATGTTATATGTTGTATGTCATGTGTATGTTATATGTTATGTATGTCATGTGTATGTTATATGTTGTATGTCATGTGTATGTTATATGTTCTGTATGTCATGTGTATGTTATATGTTATGTATGTCATGTGTATGTTATATGTTATATGTCTGTATGTCATGTGTATGTTATATGTTCTGTATGTCATGTGTATGTTATATGTTCTGTATGTCATGTGTATGTTATATGTTCTGTATGTCATGTGTATGTTATATGTTGTATGTCATGTAATTTTTTTTTTTTTTTACATTCAGCACATTAGCCGGATGATGGGACATATACTGTCCCATCATTGGCTACTGTGTCAGTCACTGTAGCAGGCATCGCCGGATGGGACTTGTAGTCCCATCCGACGATGCCTGCATACACGGAGACACGCACACAGCCCCGCACACCGCCGCACATACACAGCCCCGCACACGGCCGCACACACACAGCCCCGCACACCGCCGCACATACACAGCCCCGCATACCGATCACGCACACAGACCCGCACACAGGCCCCCACACCGATCACGCAGACACCGGCACACAATCACCGCCCACACTATACACGCCCACGCACCGCCCACACACATAGCGCCGCACACTATACATGCCCACACATAGCGCCGCACACTATACACGCCCACGCACCGCCCACACACATAGCGCCGCACACTATACACGCCCACGCACCGCCCACACACATAGCGCCGCACACTATACATGCCCACACTCTGCCCACACATAGCGCCGCACACTATACACGCCCACACTCCGCCCACACATAGCGCCGCACACTATACACGCCCACGCACCGCCCACACACTTCCCTCCTCCCGAACTGCAGCGGTTTCACCCGCAGCAATACCGCAGATCTTTTTTAGACCTGCGGTTTTGCTGCGGAAGTGCCTGACTCAATGCAAGTCAATGGGCGCCGAACCGCTGCAGTTCCGCACAAAGAATTGACATGCTGCGGAAAACAAAACGCGGCTAAACCGCGCGTTTTTTTCCGCAGCATGTGCACAGCAGACATGCGATTCCCATTAGATTACATTGGTAGTGCACTGTGCTGCGGGTTGCATGCGTTTCCGCACGTTGAAAAACGCAGCGGAAACGCATCTAAAAACGCAAAGTGTGCACATGGCCTAAGATAGCCAAATCTAAAAAAAAAAACACTTTAACTTCCAAAAATATTAAGCTTTGATATTTATGAGTCTTTTGGGTAGATGGAGAACATAGTTGTTGTTCAATAATAAAAAAGAATCCTCTCAAATACAACTTGCCTAATAATTCTGCACACAGTGTATAAGAGATGACCTGTAGAAATATATTGTAGATAATAATATAATAACTGACAACCAGCATGGATTCATGAAGGATAAGTCATGTCTAACATGTTGGGATCCTATAAGGAGGTGAGTGCAGATCTATATGTTGGTAATGCGGCTGATGAGATTTATCTGGACTTTACAAAGGCATTTGATCCTGTTCCACCTAACAGCCTTATACTGAAGCTACAGAAGCAAGGACTGGGGAAAACTATATGCAGATGAGTAAGGAACAGGATAAATGAAAGGAAACAAAGAGTTGTCATAAATGGTACGTTCTCTAAATGGGATATAGTCAGCAGTGGGGGCCGCAGGGATCTGTACTGGATGCAGTGGGGACCGCAGGGATCTGTACTGGATGCAGTGGGGACTGCAGGGATCTGTACTGGGAGCAGTGGGGACTGCAGGGATCTGTACTGGAAGCAGTGGGGACTACAGGGATCAGTACTGGAAGCAGTGGGGACTGCAGGGATCAGTACTGGGAGCAGTGGGGACTGCAGGGATCAGTACTGGGAGCAGTGGGGACCGCAGGGATCTGTACTGGGAGCAGTGGGGACCGCAGGGATCAGTACTGGGAGCAGTGGGGACCGCAGGGATCAGTACTGGGAGCAGTGGGGACCGCAGGGATCTGTACTGGGAGCAGTGGGGACCGCAGGGATCAGTACTGGGAGCAGTGGGGACCGCAGGGATCAGTACTGGGAGCAGTGGGGGCCGCAGGGATCTGTACTGGGAGCAGTGGGGGCAGCAGGGATCTGTACTGGAAGCAGTGGGCACCGCAGGGATCTGTATTGGGAGCAGTGGGGACCGCAGTGATCTGTACAGGAAGCAGTGGGGACCGCAGGGATCTGTATTGGGAGCAGTGGGGACCGCAGTGATCTGTACAGGAAGCAGAGGGGACCGCAGCGATCAGTACTGGGAGCAGTGGGGACAGTAGGGATCTGTACTGGGAGCAGTGGGGACCACAGGGATCTGTATTGGAAGCAGTGGGGACTGAAGGGATCTGTACTGGGAGCAGTGGGGACCGCAGGGATCTGTACTGGGAGCAGTGGGGACCGCAGTGATCTGTACAGGAAGCAGTGGGGACCGCAGGGATCAGTACTGGGAGCAGTGGGGACCGTAGGGATCTGTACTGGAAGCCCTGTGGACCGCAGTGATCTGTACAGGAAGCAGAGGGGACCCCAGCGATCAGTACTGGGAGCAGTGGGGACAGTAGGGATCTGTACTGGGAGCAGTGGGGACAGTAGGGATCTGTACTGGAAGCAGTGGGGGCAGCAGGGATCTCTACTGGGAGCAGTGGGGACCGCAGTGATCTGTACAGGAAGCAGTGGGGACCGCAGGGATCTGTACTGGGAGCAGTGGGGACCACAAGGAGCCGTACTGGAAGCAGTGGGGACCGCAGGGATCTGTACTGGGAGCAGTGGGGGCCGCAGGGATCTGTACTGGGAGCAGTGGGGGCAACAGGGATCTGTACTGGGAGCAGTGGGGACCACAGGGATCTGTACTGGAAGCAGTGGGGACCGCAGGGATCTGTACTGGAAGCAATGGGGACTGCAGGGATCAGTTCTGGGAGCAGTGGGGACTGCAGGGATCAGTACTGGGAGCAGTGGGGACCGCAGGGATCTGTACAGGGAGCAGTGGGGACCGCAGGGATCAGTACTGGGAGCAGTGGGGACCGTAGGGATCTGTACTGGAAGCCGTGTGGACCGCAGTGATCTGTACAGGAAGCAGAGGGGACCCCAGCGATCAGTACTGGGAGCAGTGGGGACAGTAGGGATCTGTACTGGGAGCAGTGGGGACAGTAGGGATCTGTACTGGAAGCAGTGGGGGCAGCAGGGATCTCTACTGGGAGCAGTGGGGACCGCAGTGATCTGTACAGGAAGCAGTGGGGACCGCAGGGATCTGTACTGGGAGCAGTGGGGACCACAAGGAGCCGTACTGGAAGCAGTGGGGACCGCAGGGATCTGTATTGGGAGCAGTGGGGACCGCAGGGATCCGTATTGGGAGCAGTGGGGACCACAGGGGTCTGTATTGGGAGCAGTGGGGACCGTAGGGATCTGTACTGGGAGCAGTGGGGACCACAGGGGTCTGTGCTAGGACCGATTCTTTTTAAACTCTTTATTAATGACGTTGCGGATGTGATGGAGAGTAAAGTGTCAGTCTTTGTTGACAATAATTAAAGGAAGGATAGGTGATCATCAGGCACCAAAAACCCAAAGTAAAACAATATAAGCTGGGATGTTCAAAAAAAATGAAAAAGACACTTTACTGATAGCAAAACATACACAGGTATGAGCATAAAAACAGACAAGAAGGTTAGGGGAATATCTTTTGTAACAAAGCACAATCTTGTCATAATAAGCAAGGTAAAAAAGACTGACTCCCAAAATAGCAAAAGTGCATGCAAAATTGTAACTCCAATAAACAAGGGTTTCCCAAAGGCCCAGATAAGTAATAGTGCAGTGTGAATTAAGACTAAAATACACAGAGGTGCCTATAATAATAATATGAACATAGATGGAGGGGTAAGATATAAATCACTTAGCAAAGTGTTAAATATAAATTATTCATAAGAACCACAAGGAATGCAACCCTCAATATGAAGTGGGAAGATGGAGAGAGTCTCAGACCCCACGCATTACCCTACAGCAAGGTAGCTTCCTCAGGATGAAAAGTCTTTGTTGACACCAAACTATGTAGGTTATTAAAAACTAACCTGGACAGTATAATATTACAAGATGATCTCAATAAGATGTCTGAATGAGTAAACACTTGGCAAATGAGATTTAATGTTGATAAATGAAGAGTAATGTACATAGGTCGGAGTAATCCTATTGCTGCGTATACATTAAATGGAAGCACACTCAGGACTACAGAACAGGAGAAGGACTTGGGTATTCTGATACAAGTAAACAGAGCAGCAGCACTCAATGTCGAGCAGCAGCTGCAAAAGAAAATGAGACTTTAGGGTGCATAAAAAAAGAGATGTGATCCCAATGTATTGTTACCCCTCTATCAATCACTTGTATGGCCACAGCATGGGATCCACATTTTTAAAAGGATATTCAGAAGCTAGAGTGACACTGAGTCACTTCTCACGGACTAGATGCGAGTCGGGATAGACAAGGAGGCAGTGGTCAATAGCCAGGAGGTTACATCATAAATAGAGGGAAGAGACAAGGGTGAAGTCAAGTAAGAGTTTGATGTGAAAATACTGGGAGGATATTGGTTCAGATTAAGAAGGTTAGCCAAACAGATGATCAGAACGAGGTCAAGGTAAAGCAACGATAGATCACCCAGCCAACCACTAAGCATAAATAAAACAAACCAAAACTGAGCTGAAGCTATGACTAGCATTTCTCTGGGACTGCCAGCCCAGTCATGTAGCTGAGTAATCAAGTGAACAGGGAGCACCAGACGAGAGCTCAGCACTACCCAGTCTCAGATTGGACGGCCAAGCTATCAATCAAAACAGAGACAACTCAGCACGCCCTTGCACAACAGTGGACGACTGAGCTGTCAGTGTCCTAAGACACACTGAGGGGTGGAATCGTTACAGAGTTAGTTCAATGGCAGGCAACTAGATTAGTACAAAGGATGGAAGGCATACCATATGATGAGAAGTTGAAAAAAGTTGGGCATGGTTAGCTTAGAAAAAGAAGCCCCAGAGAAAATCTCATTTATATGTATAAAACACATGTGTGGTCAATACAATATCAGTCTAGTGAATCCTGCACTGCATTGAGCAGGGGGTTGGACACGATGACCCTTGAGGTCCCTTCCAACTCTAACATTCAATGATTCTATGGTTGTACGAAGGACTGGCACATAACTTACTCAAACCAAATATCATACTAAGGACCAGCGCCACTCATTATGGGTGGAAGAAAGGTGATTCTGGCACAGATATAGGAAAGGGTTCTTTACAGTTAAAGCATTCAGACTGTGGAATGCCCGACCACAAGAGGTAGTAATGGCAGACACTATAACAGCTTTTAAAAAAGGGCTGGATGATTTCCTCAGTACAAATAACATTGTGGGTTATACATAATTCAGTGACAAAAAATGTATATTTGGTGAAGAAAGGTTAAACTTCATGAAGCTACATCTTTTTTCAATGTAACTATGAATTGCCTGATGAGAAAGTTCCATCAGCCATGTCAGGGGTTTCTGAGGGTCCACTGGCCCCTCGTAGAAGTGGGCGTACTGTCATAATTTGGTTTGGAGACTCAATCAGGTGACATGTTGCTGCATGGTCGGTTCTTCTGTCTGCTCAGCTGTTGCCTTTTCTTCCCTGTCCAAATGCTGATGGTTTCTATTGTCTTTGTTTTCCTTTCTTGGTTTACTTCTCGCCAACTGTTTTTCATCTTCCCATTTTGGTTTGTTCTATCACATTTTGGGTGTGATTTTATATGTTCAGTAGTGATGGGCGAGTATACTCGTTGCTTGGGTTTTCCCGAGCATGCTCGGGTGATCTTTTTGGCGTGCTCGAAATACATGTGAGGAATGCCTGTTTGTTAAGGAATCCCCACATGTATTCTGGCTGTCCAGCAGCCATAAATCATGCAGCTGCGTCGACAGAAACTAAATCTCCGAGCACATCAAAATACTCGTAGGACATCCAAGCATGCCAGGGAAAACCTGAGCAACGAGTATACTCGCTCATTACTAATATTCAACCTTTCCTTCACCGCACTTCCTTGCTGGCTATACCTCTTGGTAAATGTGTATTTAGGAGTTCCAGTCCTTCAGCCAAGTGGTTTACCTTGCTTGGAAATCCAGTTGTATTCTTGCACTGAGTCTGTTTGATTTCCCTCCAAGCACCTTTTCCTTCTACCGCTGTAAGGCTTCTGGGAGCTTATAATTGTTCCTTTTATTTTTGGTTCTCATTAGCTTGCCTTCTTTGCACTATATAAAAGAGTTTGTTTCTCACCCAGGGTTTTCAGATCTTACTTCACATTTTCTTTTCTCTTTGCTAACTGTGTGCTGCGGCCTCCCCTCTGGTTCCTCAGGGGGTATGAGAAAATCCTCAATGACCTATTAGGGAGTTTGATCAGAGGTGGTGTTTTTAGTTGTGCAGCTAGGGCCTTTCTAGTTTGTACAGAGACTAGAGTGGCGTTCACACCTGTGTGATTCTCCGGTGGCTATCAAGATTCACTTTCTGGTTAAAACATTTCACATAGGAGGAGGCGGAGCCTAGCTGCACATGAGGAAGGAACTGAGCCTGTGAGCTCCTCTCCTCAACCCAGCCAGCTTTAGCATTATCACAGCGTATTTTTGCCCAAAATGGGGAAATCAGGAAGAGAAAAGGCTAAAGACTCCACTGGCACCCCAAAACCCCCAAGAAAGACGGGGGATTTGGATCATTATCTCCGGAGAAAGCCAGCTTCTGCACCAGTGCTTTCACCTAAGATGGCACCCGGAACCCTCTCTCTGTCTGACGCAGAGGACTCGGATATAGACACTGATGCTTGCTCAGGGCAATCACCCCGCAGGCCGGAGCGTTCCAACCAAGTCACCCGCTCTTTCATCCGCCGGACCATTGCTCCAGTGCTACAGGAGCTAGCCAGCATTAAGGCGGAGGTGTCGCATGTGGGACGCCGTGTGGAGGAGCTGGAGCAGGCCCACACTTCTTATGTGGAATTCGGCGATGGCATCTGTACCACGCTCCAGGACCACTCCAGGCACCTTAATGCGGCCCTCGGTGCTGCCGAGGACCTTGAGAACAGGAATCGCCGCCGCAATGTGCGAATTAAAGGTATCCCTGAGTCCTATGCCCCCGAGGCCCTGCTGTTATGTTACGGTAGCTGAGGAGTGCAGGTAAAAAAGGCAATACACCAGAGCAGTTGGAATCTATGGGATTGCAGTACCCTGACTAACCACCGCAACTAGAGGCAGCCGTGGAGCGTTCCTACGTTGGTCCTAGACGCCTCGTCACAGCCTGAGAAACTAACTACACCTAAAGATAGAAATAGGAAAGCTATCTGCCCCGGAGCAGAACCCCAAAGACAATAGAAAGCCCCCAAACATGTAATGGCGGTTAGACAAGAGGAAATACTGACACAGAAAGAAAATAGTATGAGCAAACGCTGGGGCCCAAACTATCTAAATAGAAAAGGATAGGAAGGGTACTTACTGCAATCTCAGAAAACCCTGAAAAAACACCAACTCTACTAATTTCAAAATCACCTGAGATCACACGACCTCTACCACCTAAATTAGTTCTCTGGTGTAACAAAAACAAAACAGCAGCCACTGAAAAAAAACTGGAAAAAGCAAAAGTACAAAACACAGTGGCTGGACTAAACTGAGAGGGCAAAAGCCCCCAGAGGGGACCCTGAAGGCCCCCACAGAAGTGCAGGACAAAATGCAAAAATATAGCAAAAACACAAAATAAGAAATTGTCTTATCTGATAGCAGGAGATGCAGACACGACACAGCAGGCTACAAGGGAAACTGGAAAGAAGGATTCAGACCAGAACAATTGATCACCGGCAACCCTGATGGGAAAATGACTCCCTTACATAAGACCAATCAGTAACACCTGATTCCCAGTCCTCACAATCCTCACTAGTACCGCTTGTAACCACCAGAGGGAGGCTCTGCTCAGAACTCATCTCAAACCCATTCACAACAGTACCCCCCCCTTGAGGAGGGGTCACCGAACCCTCATTTGAGCAACCAGGTCGGTCAGGATGAGTTCTATGATACGCACGGATAAGTCTCCTAGCATGGATGTCCGAAGCAAACACCCAAGAATTGTCTTCCTGACCATAACCTCTCCATTTAACCAAATACTGGAGTCTTCGTCTAGAAAAACGAGAATCCAATATTTTCTCAACCACATACTCCAGATTGCCCTCAACCAAAACAGGGTCAGGAGGCACAGCAGCAGGAACCACTGGCTCAACAAACCTCTTCAACAAGGACTTGTGGAACACGTTATGGATCTTAAATGTCCCTGGAAGAAGCAAACGAAAAGAAACAGGATTAATAATCTCCATGATCTTATAAGGTCCAATGAACCTAGGCTTAAATTTAGGAGATGCTACTCTCATAGGAATATTCTTTGAGGACAACCAGACCAAGTCCCCCACTTTAAACCGAGGACCATCAGTCCTATGCCGGTTAGCAAACCGCTGGGCCTTCTCCTGAGAGAGGGACAACCTCTCCACTACCTGGTCCCAAATCTGCTGCATACGCTCAACAACAGAGTCAACACCTGGACAGACAGAAGCCTCCGTCTGTCCTGAAGAAAATCGAGGGTGAAACCCAGAATTACAGAAAAACGGAGACATCAAAGTGGCAGAGCTAGCCCTATTATTAAGAGCAAACTCAGCCAAAGGCAAAAAAGAGACCCAGTCATCCTGATCAGCAGACACAAAGCATCTTAGATAAGTCTCCAATGTCTGGTTTGTTCTCTCAGTTTGACCATTGGTCTGAGGATGAAATGCCGAGGAGAAAGACAATTGAACACCCAGTTTAGAACAAAAAGTCCTCCAAAATCTGGAAACAAACTGGACTCCTCTGTCAGACACAATGTTCTCAGGAATGCCGTGTAAACGAACCACGTGCTGAAGGAACAACGGCACCAATTCAGAGGAGTAAGGCAACTTAGGTAATGGCACAAGATGTATCATCTTGGAAAACCTATCACAAATTACCCAGATGGTGGTCATTCTCTGAGAAACAGGAAGATCGGAAATTAAATCCATAGAGATATGGGTCCATGGTCTCTTGGGCACAGGCAATGGCATCAACAAACCACTAGAGCGAGAGCAAGGCTTGGAGCGAGAGCAAGTCCCGCAGGACTGCACAAATTCCCTGACATCGCGAGACAAGGTAGGCCACCAAAAGGACCGACTAACCAAGTCTCTGGTACCAAAAATTCCGGGATGCCCAGCCAATGCGGAACAATGAATCTCAGACATCACACTCTTTTTCCATTGGTCCGGGACAAACAATTTTCCAACAGGGCAGCGCTCGGGCCTATCCTCCTGACACCCCTCCAGAGCAAGTCTCAAATTGGGCGAGATGGCGGAAAGAACTACACCCTCCTTCAAAATAACAGAGGGATCAGATAGCTCAGGAGAGTCCGCAAGGAAACTCCTCGAGAGGGCATCCGCCTTAACATTCTTAGTGCCAGGAAGAAAGGAAACCACAAAATTAAAACGTGTGAAAAACAAGGCCCACCTGGCCTGTCTAGGATTGAGTCGCTTGGCAGATTCCAGATAGACCAGATTCTTATGGTCCGTAAGGACCACCACCTGATGTTTGGCTCCCTCCAGCCAATGTCTCCACTCTTCAAAAGCCCACTTCATGGCCAATAACTCCCGATTACCCACGTCATAATTACGTTCAGTAGGAGAAAATTTTCGAGAGAAAAAGGCACAAGGGTTACTTTTAGAGGTCTCTGGATCTTTTTGGGACAAAACGGCACCTGCCCCAATTTCAGAGGCATCAACCTCCACCTGAAATGGCAGAGAAACATCAGGCTGCCGTAGAACAGGAGCAGAAGTGAATCTCTGCTTAAGTTCCTGAAACGCAGAGACTGCCTCAGGAGGCCAATTCACCACATCAGAACCCTTTCTGGTCAAATCAGTTAATGGTTTAACAATAACCGAGAAATTACCAATAAATTTACGATAAAAATTGGCAAAACCCAAAAATCTCTGAAGAGCCTTTAATGAAGTAGGTTGGACCCAATCACAGATGGCCTGAACCTTGACCGGGTCCATTTCAATAACAGATGGGGACAAAATGAATCCCAGAAATGAGATCTTCTGTACGCCAAAAAGACACTTTGATCCCTTCACATACAGAGCATTCTCTCTCAAAATCTGGAATACAGTTCGAACATGTTTCACATGAGAGTCCCAGTCATTAGAAAAAATCAAGATATCATCCAAATAAACAATCAGAAACTTGTCCACAAAATCCCTGAAAATGTCATTCATGAAGGACTGGAAGACGGAAGGAGCATTAGTGAGCCCAAAGGGCATCACAAGGTACTCAAAATGCCCTTCAGGGGTGTTAAATGCCGTCTTCCATTCATCCCCGTGCTTAATGCGAATAAGGTTATACGCCCCCCTGAGGTCAAGCTTGGTAAACCAAGTAGCGTTTTTCACCCTGGAAAACAGGTCAGAAATCAAGGGTAACGGGTATCGATATTTCACAGTAATATTGTTCAAGAGACGATAATCAATACACGGCCTTAATGAACCATCTTTTTTGGCCACAAAGAAAAAACCGGCACCTAAGGGTGAAGAGGATGGTCTGATATGACCCTTCTCCAATGATTCCTTGATATAAGACCGCATAGCGTCATGTTCAGGTACAGACAAGTTAAAAAGGCGACCTTTAGGGAATTTACTACCTGGCACTAATTCAATAGCGCAGTCATAGCTCCTATGGGGAGGTAAGGATGCAGATTTACTTTTGCTAAACACATCAGAAAAATCAAACAAAAAGTCAGGAACATCCTCAGCCTGGGGGGAGGCAGAAAAAACAGGAGTGTTGGTATTAACACATTGGCAGCCCCAACTGGTTACAGACACAGATTTCCAATCCAAAACAGGATTATGAGACTGTAACCAAGGGAAACCCAGCACTATAATGTCATGCAGATTATATAGAACCAAAAATTTGCAGCACTCCTGGTGATCAGGTTCAACCCTCATTATCACCTGAGTAGAAAACTGGGGTTTATTCTCAGCCAAAGGGGTAGAATCGATCCCCAGTAAAGGAATAGACTTCTGTAGGGGTATCAAGGGAAACCCACAACGTTTAGCAAAATCATAATCCATCAGGTTAATAGCTGCTCCAGAATCAACGAAAGCCTGAGCAGAAAATGAGGACAGAGAGCATATCAGAGTGACAGTTAACAAAAACTTAGTCTGAACACTACCCAAGACAACCGAGCGTGCAAAACGTCTTCCCCGCTTAGGGCAGACTGAAATAGCATGAGAGGCATCACCACAGTAGAAACATAACCCATTGCGCTTTCGAAACTCATGACGCTGTGCCCCAGACACCACTCCATCACACTGCATGGGCTCAGCAGCTGGCTCACAAGGCAACACCACTCCACGCATACTTCTCCGCTCACGCAAACGTCTGTCAATTTGAATCGCTAATGACATAGAATCATTGAGACCAGAGGGGACAGGGAATCCCACCATAACATCCTTTACATTATCCGACAGACCCTTCCGGAAAAGGGCCGCCAAAGCGTCGTCATTCCACTTGGTCAGGACTGCCCACCTACGGAATCTCTGACAGTATAACTCAGCGTCATCAAGCCCCTGATTTAATGCCAACAAGGCTTTTTCAGCTTGATCAGTGACATTAGGCTCATCGTACAATAACCCCAAAGCCTGAAAAAATGCATCAACATCACTCAAAACAGGATCCCCAGGTATCAGGGAAAAAGCCCAATCCTGAGGATCGCCGCGCAGGAGAGAGATGATAATTTGAACCTGCTGCGCTGCGTTTCCTGAGGACTTAGATCTCAAGGCAAGAAACAATCTACAATTATTTTTGAAATTCTGAAACTTAGCTCGATCCCTAAAAACAAATCTGGCATGGGGATCCTAGGTTCCACAACAGGCAACCTAGCAAGATATGCAGCAATACTCTGAACCTCAGTGGCAAGCTGATCCACACGGCCAGACAACTGTGCAAACTCCATTGGGAGAAAAGATCCTCCCCAGCACCCAGAGATACAGAGGGAAAAAAAAAAAAAAAATGCAACAAACAGAAAAATATCTCTGACAACTTTTCTTCCTTCAAAATATTTTTTCCCTTCTGTGAGTACCATACAATTTTTATGGCCGGTGATACTGTTATGTTACGGTAGCTGAGGAGTGCAGGTAAAAAAGGCAATACACCAGAGCAGTTGGAATCTATGGGATTGCAGTACCCTGACTAACCACCGCAACTAGAGGCAGCCGTGGAGCGTTCCTACGTTGGTCCTAGACGCCTCGTCACAGCCTGAGAAACTAACTACACCTAAAGATAGAAATAGGAAAGCTATCTGCCCCGGAGCAGAACCCAAAGACAATAGAAAGCCCCCAAACATGTAATGGCGGTTAGACAAGAGGAAATACTGACACAGAAAGAAAATAGTATGAGCAAACGCTGGGGCCCAAACTATCTAAATAGAAAAGGATAGGAAGGGTACTTACTGCAATCTCAGAAAACCCTGAAAAAACACCAACTCTACTAATTTCAAAATCACCTGAGATCACACGACCTCTACCACCTAAATTAGTTCTCTGGTGTAACAAAAACAAAACAGCAGCCACTGAAAAAAAACTGGAAAAAGCAAAAGTACAAAACACAGTGGACTAAACTGAGAGGGCAAAAGCCCCCAGAGGGGACCCTGAAGGCCCCCACAGAAGTGCAGGACAAAATGCAAAAATATAGCAAACACACAAAATAAGAAATTGTCTTATCTGATAGCAGGAGATGCAGACACGACACAGCAGGCTACAAGGGAAACTGGAAAGAAGGATTCAGACCAGAACAATTGATCACCGGCAACCCTGATGGGAAAATGACTCCCTTACATAAGACCAATCAGTAACACCTGATTCCCAGTCCTCACAATCCTCACTAGTACCGCTTGTAACCACCAGAGGGAGGCTCTGCTCAGAACTCATCTCAAACCCATTCACAACACCCTGCGCTCTGTGGCACGCACTTTATTTTCTGCATTGCTGGGGGAAGAACCTGCTGAAGCTGTAGTTGTGGAACGCATCCACCGGGCCCTCAGAGCTCGCCCCAGGGACACTGATCCTCCCAGGGACGTTATTTGTGGTATACTGGACTACAACCATACTGCTGCGCTTCTCACTGCTGCGAGGGAGCAGGGGTCCCCAATGCTAGACGGGTCCCCAGTGGCCTTCTACCAAGACCTGGCCAGTTCTACCCTCCAGAAGCGCCGCTTGTTAAAGCCTCTTCTGACCCACCTGAAGGAACATGACGCCCAGTACAGATGGTTGTTCCCCTTTGGGCTCTTTGTCACACGCCACGACAAGAAAGTTACTATACGTCACCCAGAGGACTTACCTACTTTGTGGAAGGCCTTATCCATCCCTTCACTGTCTGTGCCGTCCTGGCTGCCTGTTCCGGAGTCGTCCATACCACCGATCCAGCCGCGCCCGGACGATTGGCAAGTCACCCGCTCCAAGAACAAGTCACATCGTCGCTCTCTATCTGCCCGCGATGACCCGGCTGGAGACTGAGCTGTTACCGGACTGGCTTGCTGCTCTTGTTCTTGCCAGGACATGGCAGACCCGGTGTAATACCTTTGTTCTGGAGGTCTCCTGTCCTCCTTCTACCTGAAACCTGAAGTTTACATTTTCCACTTTGCAGCCTTCCTGTTGAATTGTTGACTCACTGTGGTTATATCCAACTCATGATTCTGTTCACTCAGGCTCGTATTTTTCTTCCTTACCTCTCTCTCCCCACTCTCCTCCCCATTTTTGGGCAAATACATTTCACTATGACCCAGGTTTTCTTGGGTCCCACAGGCTGGCTGGAGGTTATTGCAGGTGGGCTCTTATGCGACCCTTGCATCGCCTCCACTGCCCCCTCCTCCTTCAGGAGGGGTGCAATGTCTCCCGGCTCCCCTTGTGGATCCGCCTAGTTCACATTTCTCCAAATCGTGCTTTATTTTTTGTCTGTTTTGATCTTTCTTTTTGTTTGTGTTCTTTCCCTCTTGTGTCCTCCCTGTCACACTCCTCTTTCCCTGGGGTCGCTCTCTGTCCTTGCTACGGTACACCGCTTTATCGCTTCTCTATCCTCCCAATACACCTCCATGATGACTCCACGTGATATTGTTATTCAATCCTATAAATGCTAAGGGTATGAATGCGCCTGCGAAACGTGCTCAGGTTTTGCGACTCCTTAAAAAAGATGGTGTCT
The DNA here is from genome assembly GCA_033576555.1 of Oophaga sylvatica. NCBI lineage: Eukaryota > Metazoa > Chordata > Amphibia > Anura > Dendrobatidae > Oophaga > Oophaga sylvatica. The sequence goes on from JARQOD010000003.1 coordinate 14,832,435, forward strand.
CTGTTATTTTTATGCAGGAAACACATTTCCGCCACGATCATGTTCCACAGCTGTCTCGCTCTTCATTCTCAGTATGGTTCCACAGTTGCAGCGACTCCCACGCGTCGAGAGGGGTGAGTATAGCTTTTTGCCGCAATCTTCACTTTCAGTTGCAAGCGCAGTTGGCAGATACAGATGGTCGATATCTTTTCTTGAAGGGTAAACTGGGAAACACTTTAGTGACTTTTGCTAATATTTATGCGCCCAATGTTCGCACAGTCGACTGGTTACTATCTACTCTACGTCTTTTACAGCAATTTATGTCGGGGCTAGTGGTACTGGGTGGAGACTTTAACCTCACTATGGAGCCTCTCGTGGACTCCTCCACGGGCCGCTCCGCCATCTCAGAAGACTTAAACTGCTATTGGCGGAGCTGTCCTTGGTGGACGCCTGGAGAGTCCTCCATCCTGACACTAGGGATTATACATTTTATTCGACGCCGCATCGCTCATACCAAAGACTTGATTACCTCTTTCTATCCCGACGCCACCTGGGGTGTTATTCTACGGCGGATATTGGATCCATGACAGTATCGGACCATGCGCCTGTATCCTTAACATTGGCCTTACCTGGGGTGGGTGGTCTCGGATACACCTGGCGACTCAATGAGACACTACTGGACGTTCAAGATAATATAAATGCCATTGAAATACCTCTTCAGGATTTCTTCCATAGAAATTACACTCCAGGCATGTCAATCCCCATCGTCTGGGAAACTCACAAATCTTTTGTCAGGGGTGAATTCATCTCACTGGCCTCTAGACTTAAAAAATCTAGGGAGAAACAAACCGATGCCTTGCTCCTTCAAATTTGCAAATTGGAATCGCTCCACAAGCGATCTCTGTGCCAGCAACACCTCTCTGATCTCCTGTCCTTGCGTATGGCCCTTAAATCCCTTCTAAACCTAAAAATTGCGAAAAATTTCTTACACGCGAAACACCGTCTTTATGCTTCAGGTGACAGAGGTGGGAAACTTATGTCCGCTTACGTCAAAGAAACGTCTCCGCGTACATTCATCGCTGAGACGAGGTGCCCCTCGGGTGCCGCACACACTGAGACGGCGCAAATCGCGCAAGATTTTCATCAATATTACACCGCCTTGTATAACTTACATAACCCCATGTATGAATCTGCCCCCACTGCAGACCCCCATCCTGCTATTGTGGACTTTGTCTCCTCCCTGAACCTCCCTAAATTGAAACCTTCCCATCACGCGGAATTGTTATCTCCAATTGCGGTGGAGGAAGTGGAGGATGCTCTGAAGTCTACTCCATCGGGAAAATCTCCTGGCCCAGATGGTCTGACAATACTCTACTACAAAAAGTTTAAAGCTACCCTTCTCCCACACCTCACCCGACTTTTTAACTCCTTGATGACTGGCTCCTCCTTTCCTCCCCAATCCCTTTCTGCAGATATAGCTTTAATCCATAAGGAAGACAAAGATCCAGCACAGTGTAGTAGTTATCGGCCGATATCTCTTCTTAACTGTGATTTGAAGCTCTGGGCAAAGGTCCTGGCGAACCGGGTGTCTCGCTTGGTCCCCCTCCTGGTGCAGAGCGATCAGACTGGGTTTATACTGGGTAGAGAGGGAAGGGAAAACTCCACAAAGATCTTACACCTAATCCATGGAGCAGTTTCCCAAAAAACGCCTTTGTTGTTGTTAAGTACTGATGCCGAATAGGCATTTGACCGCATAGATTGGTCCTACATGAAGTCGGTCCTACGCCTATTTAATTTTCCCGATCGCTTTATAGACTCCATTTTTACACTTTATACCTTGGCCACTGCCAGGGTCAAGGTGAACAATTCTTTTTCGACTCCATTCTCTATATCCAATGGAACCCGCCAGGGCTGCCCCTTGTCCCCCAGTCTGTTCGCTCTGTGCCTGGAACCTTTGTTACAGGCTTTTCGTACACACCCAGACATCCGAGGCGCGTCCAAGCCTAAAGGCGAGGTCCTCGTGTCCGCATACGCTGATGACATCATGCTTAGTATCACTAACCCGGAGACCGCTATACCCGCTGTGCTGGATCTTTTTCACCATTTTGGTACTCTTTCAAACTTCAAAATCAATTATAATAAATCGGTCGCGTTTGCTATCGGCTTCCCCAGGGACACTCTAACCCGCCTCCAACGAATGTCACCGTTCACCTGGAAGACAGACCATGTAAAATATTTAGGCATTCTTATTCCGAGGGATATTTCTCGCCTTTACGCTCTGAACCACCTACGCCTACTCTCCTCGGTTAGGACACAGCTCCAGCGTCTACGAATACCGTTCATGTCTTGGTTGGGCCGAAAAAATTATCTGTCCACATATATAGTCCCAAAATTCCTCTACTTATTCCAGGCAGCTCCTATATTCCTTCCCAATTCCTTTTTTCGTGCCTTACATGTTCTGTTCTCACGGTTCCTATGGAACCAACGTCCGGCTCGTATCGCTTTCTCGACTTTGACTCTGCCCACAGATGCAGGTGGAGTGGGTATGCCCGACCTGAAGAACTATTACTTCGCTTGCCATCTTCGTCGTTGGGTGGAGATAAACAGCTGGAACAAAAGGTCTTTCTTGTCCTCCCTAGAAACGGCTCTTCTTTCGCCTCGGGAGGCACTTGAGTTATGGGGTGTGCATACTCAGATCCCTCGTACAAGAGGCTTCTCCCCTCTCCTGAAGGGTCTGCTCCACACATGCCTGAACTGTCTACATCATGACACTATGAGTAAGTTCCCTTCTCGCTCATGCCTGTACGCTTACTCCCTTTGTTGACCTGCTCGGATGAGGGTTTTTGGACTTTTCAGGGTTTGTGGAGCAAGCTGGTAACGCCTCTCAATTCCTTTTTTGCTGGAGGCAATGTCCCTTCGGCGGAGGGCCTGTCATCCATCCTCGGACCTACACACGCCAACTTTTTATCGCTAGCACATGTACATCATGTCTGTCAGACCTTTATGGAGCAACATCGTCCCTTGCGGGCTGCCTCCAACTTGGAGCGGCTGTTGCTGGCACAGAGTCCTGTTAAAGGCGTGATCTCCACCATTTACAAATGGCTTATGTCTCTTCGCTCTGATACTGAGCCTACTTACCTTGCTGCCTGGGAACGGGAACTGGGGCACCCATTGTCCCTACGAGTCGCCAGGTGTATTAAAAGACACGCACTGGGATTTTCTAGGTGCGTTCGCATTAAAGAGAATTCTTATAAACTGATTGCCAGGTGGTACCGAACCCTGTCCTTCCTATTTCGCCATGGCTTGCAGACCTCTGACATCTGCTGGAGATGTGGGACGGGCTCAGGAACTTATGCTCACATCTGGTGGGATTGTCCCCTCATTGTACCCTTCTGGAATGCGATACGACAAAAAATCAAAGATATCTGCCTCCTGCCTTGTGATTTACCCAGGGACTCAGTCCTTTTTTGGGTGCCGGCGACGGGTTACAACCCCATTAAGCACAAACTGGCGACCTTTATGTTGACGGCTGCCAAACTTCTAGTGCCTAGGCATTGGCTGTCTACTGTGGCGCCTTCTCTGGAGGAGTGGACTGTTGCTGTGGACCATATCAAGGACATGGAGGACCTGTCGGCATGGATCAACCATACCCGGGATAAATTTCAGACCATCTGGTCCCCGTGGATTGCCTTTCGTACTCTTCGCCTACATAGTGTAAGTGACTCATTGGAGTGCTATTTTTGTATGTAAGATTCTCTGCCACGTGGTGTGCTGTAGGCGGAGACCGAGGGCGCCCCCCCTCCCTTCTTCCTTCCCCTTACCTTTAACCTTCTTCCTTTTTTCTTTGTCCAGTTATTTATTTTTCATTTAGGTTCATTTAATTCCCTTATTTTTCTTTATTTCCCCTTATATTTTCTGTGTCTCCTTGTTTTATTTTGTTCTTAGTTCTTGTTCTTGTAGAATGTTATTGGGGTTTGTTAGTCCAGGAACCCAATTTGTGTGCCAAATCTCACGCAATACTAGTAGTGATCCTCAATCACGTTGTTTCATTCATATATATTGTGCTCTGTTTTATTGGACATGACCTGATATGATGACGCTTGGCTTATATTATGTGACATGTTTTGTTACTGTTCATACCCTTGATATGCGTTATACATGTGTGTTAATAAATACATATTCAACAAAAAAAAACAAAACATTTCACATATTCTGAACATGAAAAAGGTGTCTCCACGGTGTGAATTCTCTGATGTTTAATAACATTTGATTTCTGTCTAAAACATTTCCCACATTGTGAACATGAAAAAGGCTTCCTTGTGCGACTGCTCTGGTTGCTAACAAGTTGTTATTCCGAGTGAAAAAAATCTCCCACTTTCTAATCAAGTTTCAGTTTAATATGAGTTTTCTAATGTGCAATAAGATTTGATTTCTGTATAAAACATTTCTCCCTGTGTGGGTTCTCTGATGTTTGATAAGACTTGATTTCTCTGTAAAACATTTCCCACATTCTGAACATGAAAATGGCTTCTCCCCTGTGTGAGTTCTCTGATGGCTATCAAGATGTGCTTTCCGATTAAAACATTTCCCACATTCTGAACATGAAAAAGCTTCTCCCCTGTGTGAGTTATTTGATGTCTAACAAGAATCCATTTCTGGTTAAAACATTTCCCACATTCTGAACATGAAAAAGGCTTCTCCTCTGTGTGGGTTTTCTGGTGCTTAACAAAATCTGATTTTTGCTTAAAGCATTTTCCACATTCTGAACATGAATAAGGCTTCTCCCCTGTGTGGGTTCTATGATGTTTGATAAGATTTGATTTCTCTGTAAAACATATCCCACATTCTGAACATGAAAAAGGCTTCTCCCTCTGTGGGTTCTCTGGTGGCTATCAAGATTTGATTTCCATTTAAAACATTTTCCACATTCTGAACATGAATAAGACTTCTCCCTGTGTGGGTTCTTTGGTGTATAACAGCATCTGATTTCTGGTTAAAACATTTACCACATTCTGAACATGAAAAAGGCTTCTCCCTGTGTGAGTTCTCTGATGGCTATCAAGATGCGCTTTCCGGTTAAAACATTTCCCACATTCTGAACATGAAAAAGGCTTCTCCCTTCTGTGGATGCTCTGGTGGCTATCAAGATTTGTTTTCCATTTAAAACATTTCCCACATTCTGAACATGAAAATGGCTTCTCACCTGTGTGGATTCTCAGGTGACTGAGAAGAGCTATTTTTTTCATAAAACATTTTCCACATTCTGAACATGAAAATGGCTTCTCACCTGTGTGAGTTCTCTGATGGCTATCAAGATGCGCTTTCTGGTTAAAACATTTCCCACATTCTGAACACGAAAAAGGCTGCTCCCCTATGTGGGTTCTTTGGTGTATAACAACATGTGATTTCTGTTTAAAACGTTTCCCACATTCTGAACACGAAAAAGGCTGCTCCCCTGTGTGAGTTCTTTGATGTCTGATTAAACTTGATTTCTCTGTAAAACACTTCCCACAATCTGAACATGAAAAAGGCTTCTCTCCTGTGTGGGTTCTTTGGTGTATAAAAACATCTGATTTCTGGTTAAAACTTTTCCCACATTCTGAACATGAAAAAGGCTTTTCCCCTGTGTGAGTTCTCTGATGGCTATCAAGATGCGCTTTCCGGTTAAAACATTTTCCACATTCTGAACATGAAAAAGGCTTCTCCCTGTGTGAGTTCTCTGATGGCTATCAAGATTTGTTTTCCATTTAAAACATTTCCCACATTCTGAACATGAAAATGGCTTCTCATCTGTGTGAGTTCTTTGATGTGTAACAAGATTTGATTTCTGATTAAAACATTTCCCACACTTGGAACAAAAAAATCTTTTCTCTGATGTGTGAATTTTTTGATGTTTAAAAAAAGACTTTTCAAGAGGAAAACTATTTCCACATTCTGAATGTGAAATTGGATTCTTTACTTTAGGAGCAAATTGTTTTTTAATGATTTGGAGACTTTGATTTTCCTTAATAGTCAGTAATGAATCAGAAGACAGGGCCTGCTTCAATGGATCAGATGATAGATCTTTGCTGTGAAGGGATGTTGGTATATCTGGAGTAATGGCATTCACTTCAATTGTATCCTGTGGGATCTTTAGATTATCTGATTTAAAAATTGAAGTCAGCTGTCCCTCTGATCTCCTGGTACAGTCATCTGCTAATAATAAAACCAATCATTATTTTTGAATAAAATATCATTGAAACTTATATTTTTTGAACACTGTTCATAAAAAAGGCAAGTTATGTAAAAATATTGATTTATTCACCAAGACAATGGCAGTTCATAATTTAATAGAAAACCTCATAGGATGAGCCAGTAGAACGCTGTGTTCAACTGTTTGTTCATGAGCCTCACAAATATGGAATAAAAAGCCAACAATGTTATGTTGGCCAAAATAATACCAATAAAAACGTCTATTCATCTCACAAAAAATAAGCCCCCACTCAGGTCCATCATCTGTCAATGGAAAAACAGATGGATCGTGGACTCACTGTGCCATGAGCTGGGCTTATCCAGGAGGAGCATGGCTAAGGGCTACCTTGTTTCTGCTAAAGCTCCTAATGGTGGAGTTAAGCTTGCGCTGCAGGTAGCCACCAGCAATCACTCTTGGGCAGTCCACGGCACTGCAATAGTTGACCCCAAGGCTAAGTGCACACGTTCAGGAATGTTTGCAGAATATTCCTGAGCAAAACCGGACTTTTTTCGCGGCAAAAACGCGCGTTTTTTTGCGCAGATTTTGCACGTTTTTGGTGGTTTTTTTGCGCGGATTTGACGCGTTTTTACCGCGATTTATTCCTGAACTTTCTAGGTCAATAATATAGCGGGAAAAACGCTAGAAATCCACAAAATTAATGGACATGTTGCTAGATTTTCCGCGATGCGTTTTTTTCGCGGAAAAAAAACGCACCATGTGCACAAAAATTGCAGAATTCATTCTAAATGATAGGATGCTTAATTCATGCGTTTTTACGCGTTTTTTCCCGCGAAAAAAACGCAAAAAAAACGCAAATAATCCTGAACGTGTGCACTTAGCCCAAGTGTCAGGATCTCAGTAATGGACACGGACTCGCAGTCTCTGGCAAGACAGGATTCGCATACTGGTAAACTAGATATCAGATCTGGTATAAATGGTACTGATTCTGGATCACTAGACAGGACAGACACTGATCCTTATTCAGACAGTTCGGATTCCGGAAAACTAGCCAGGATGGACAGTGGTGCTAGTTCAGCAATACGGGTTTCAGGAACAGGCTCAGACAATATGGGACTCAAGGAGAGGGACCTGGCAACATACTAGTTACAGAAACACTAAGTAGGTAAACTACAGGAGGTCCTCATGAACTTCCCTACTGGGGAGGGTGTCATATACAGGATGCCTTCCAGTTATTTGCAAAATGCGCGTGCTGCCCATTAAAAAATTGGGAAGCGCACACTAACCGCACTACAGGGAGACCTGCACAGCTTGCACAGACCCAGAAAAGCACGAGACATCAGGGAACAGAGAAACCATCGAAAGGCCAGGGCGGTGAGTATGGCAGCATAATGAAAAAGAACCACGCAGAGACGCCGGCATTGCTGCTACAAAGGCAACATCTTTACCCTCCGCTTTCTCTAAGCGACCAATCATAACATTTTTCTTCAAGTGATTTTCTAACTTGTCTGCACATTCTACATACGCTATCATTTGGCTTTGTAGTTTACAGATCTGGGCAGGTAATGGTCAGTGTCTCCTAATCCCAGGGGGTAGGTGGATCCTCCAGGTTGTAAGTTCTATAGAAAAAGGCTTTCAATACCCAAAGTCATTTGTACAGTTTTGGGTGGAGGAGAATGTTATGGTCAATAGGCAAAATGGTGATCACACTATTGTGATATGGCCGGACTATATGAACGATAAAGCAGCCACAGCCGGTGACTGAAAAGAATCTGTGACTTCTCTGCATTTAGTGGTTACTACTCACCTGGGTAGTCATATGTAGGAATCTCCTCTTTACACTGCTCATCACCCCTCACATATGTCTCTGTAGTATTAATATGGGTCAGATCTTCATCCTGAAACAAATATTGTAAAAGTCACAGACAGATGGAGAAGTCACATCTATGATCAGCTCTAATCCTGCCATCTCCACCGTTCTCATTACACAAGAATAAAACATATAATACTGGTGGACAAAACAAGACTGAGCACAAGACCTTCACAGCGGTCTACACATCATAGGGGAGATCTCATGACACCTTCTCTCCATCTACCTGATGATCCTGAGGAACATTGGGATCTTCTTGTTTACAGTCCTGTGGAAGAAGAGGACAGGGACATGTCTCTGGTGTTGTCCTCTTACTGGATAGATCTGGAGGAAACACATACAGGGACTGAATTCATTCTTTACATACAGATAATTATAGGCCGTGTGTATTTAGTCCTGTCTATTACCTGGTGATGTGAGGGGCTGGGGAAACTCCATCATGACGTCCTTGTACAGATCTTTGTGTCCTTCTAAATACTCCCACTCCTCCATGGAGAAATAGACGGCGACATCCTGACACCTTATAGGAACCTGAGACATAGAATGATACCGTTATCTCCCCGATCCCTTCATAGAATCACTGTATAATGTCCCAGTATTCCCAGCAGTGTCACCTCTCCAGTCAGCAGCTCAATCATCTTGTAGGTGAGTTCTAGGATCTTCTGGTCATTGATGTCCTCATGTATCAGGGGGTGAGGTGGAGGCCCCGTGATTGGGCTCAGGGGTCTTCCCCATCCCTCAGACACAGGGTCCTGACATTGCTCACTAGAGGTCTTCTTCACTACTGTGTAATCCTGGTTATGGAGAGACACATTAATAAATCTTTCTACAGACACTTCCATACAATATACAAAAAAGGTTGCACCGTATTGTGCTAAAGCATGTCAATGTGAAATATATGAAATATGAATAGCAATACGGATTCTGAATCAGGCATGATTTGGACAAATTGTGTGCAAAGTGTCTCATTTTTCCTAATATTCAGAAGCCGTATTGCTATTAATATTTCATATATTTCACATTGACATGCTTTAGTACAATACGGTGCAACCTTTTTTGTATATTGTATTGTATTTTATATTGTATATACTGCTCCTGGTATGCACCTATTCACACTAGCGTGAAAATGTGCCAGTCAGTTTTTTTATATCAGTTCTGTCCATCTGTTATTCCCATAGATAAGAATGATGTAATGTGACGTCATCAGAATCTCTCACCTCTCCAGTAAGCCGGAAGAGGATCTCTAGGGTGAGGTGTAATATCCTCTCCGCCATCTTGTCTCTGTCCATATCCATCCTTGGTGGGTAATTCAGGAATATTCTCTTCTGTAGAAGATCTTCACTGAAAGGATCCGATATAGTAGAGACCTGAAGGAGAAGAAGATGAGCCGATGTAACATCATAAAATCCTGTGTAATAATACAATTACTGCAGATAATAAGGGAAACATAGGAGGAGATTTATAATTTTACAGTATTTAGTTTTTTCTTTACATCTACTAATAAAACCTACCGTATATACTCGAGTATAAGCCGAGATTTTCAGCCCATTTTTTAGGGCTGAAAGTCCCCCTCTCGGCTTATACTCGAGTCATATACCAGGGGGTTGGCGGAGCGCAGCTGTGCTATATACTCACCTCCTCCTGGCACGGTCTCTGCAGCCCCTGCTCTTCTCCCACGGTCTCCGGCGCCAGTGTTCAGCGGTCAGGTGGTACCGCTCATTAAAGTCATGAATATGCACATATTCATGACTTTAATGAGCGGTACCACCTGACCGCTGAACACTGGCACCGGAGACCGTGGGAGAAGAGCAGGGCAGAGACCGCGCCGGCGGAGGGGTGAATAGGTTATGCCCCATAGATGCTCCATAGATTATGCCCCATAGATATGCACATGAATATGTGCATATTCATGACTTTAATGAGCGGTACCACCTGACCGCTGAACACTGGCACCGGAGACCGCGGGAGAAGAGCAGGGCAGAGACCGCGCCGGCGGAGGGGTGAGTATAAGGGATATTTACCTGTCCCGTTCCACCGCTGCTCGCCGCTGTGTCCTCACGTCCTCTTGCTGCGATGTTCAGGCAGAGGGTGCAATGACGTGGTTACTGCGCGCCGTACCCTCTGCCTGATCATTCACTGCTGGAGGACCCGGAAGACAGCGGCGCTCAGCGGTGGACCATGTGACAGGTAAATATCGCAGGTGCCGGGGCCCTGAGCGAGCGGTGACACCGGCACCTGTCCCCCATAGCGCGCCGGTGTCCCCGCCTGCTCAGGACACCGACACCTGGCCCCCAGCGACGAGAGGCGAGTATGTCTTTTTTTTTTTTTTTGTAGCAGCTGCGGCAGCATAAGAGGCCTATTCAATGCAGCATCTATGGGGGCATAATACATGGGGCATCTATGGGGGCATAATCTATGGAGCATTGATTGGGGCATAATCTATAAGGGCATAATCTAAGGAGCATCTATGGGGCATAATCTATGGAGCATCTATGGGGCATAACCTATTGGGGCATAATCTATGGAGCATAATCTATGGGGGCATAATACATGGGCCATCTATGGGGGAATAATACATGGGGCATCTATGGGGGCATAATCTATGAAGCATCTATGGGGGCATAATCTATGGAGCATCTATGGGGGCATAATCTGTGGAGCATCTATGGGGGCATAATCTATGGAGTATCTATGGGGCATAATCTATGGGGGCACAATCTATGGAGCATCTATGGGGGCATAATACATGGAGCATCTATGTGGGCATAATCTGTGGAGCATCTATGGGGGCATAATCTGTGGAGCATCTATGGGGGCATAATCTGTGGAGCATCTATGGGGCATAATCTATGGAGCATCTATGGGGCATAATCTCTGGTGCACAATCTATGGAGCATCTATGGGGGCATAATACATGGGGCATCTATGGGGGCATAATCTATGGGGGCACAATCTATGGAGCATCTATGGGGCACAATACATGGGCAGCATATGGGGCACAATACATGGGCAGCATATTGGTCACAATCTATGGAGCATCTTGTGGGGCATAATATATGGGGCAGAATATGGGGCATAATCTCATTTTCCACCCTAGGCTTATACTCGAGTCGATAAGTTTTCCCAGTTTTTTGTGGCAAAATTAGGGGGGGTCGGCTTATACTCGGGTCGGCTTATATTCGAGTATATACGGTATATATTTAGGCCACAGACAACAAGCAGTTTCTTCCTCAGAGTCGGCAGCTGAATACGTTTCTCATAGACTCATCTTCCATAACGCTAATTCTCATCTCATTTACCGACACTGGAATCGGCATTAGCAATACTGCAGGAGATATTCATTACACGTGACATGAGAAATAACTACTTCATGATGAGGACGACATCTTCATCCTCTACTGCGGCTCTAGAAACATATTTGTCCAGAGTACGTCACTGAACCCATCACCACAGGCGTCTATATGAATGTTTCCAGTCTTCCCCGCACTGTAATCTTCTATCATGTTTGAGGCGTTTATTAAAGCTTGTTTGCAAAAACACCAGGACAGAAGTTATTTGATGTCTCCATGTAAAGTGTTTTTTTCCCCTAGATGATATTTTTTGCTTTTTTTTTTAGCATTTTCACTTTGGCTTCTCTATGTTACATGAAAAACACAAAAATATAAAATAAAATTGGGGATGGATGTACTGGAGGAACATTATACTGTGTGGGGGCCCCGTATTATTAGAGTAATACAGGTTTCCTTGATTCCCGTCTTTGACTCGTATCTATTAGTGTAAAATGAACATAACCATGATTCTTGTAAAGTGGCAACAAAAGCCCCTAAAGACAAGAGGCCAGCGTTTTCCAAGAAAGGAACTACAAGCTTAGATATTTCAAGGGAAGAAACATGGATGTAATTACTTCTTTTTCTAAACAAAGTAGACTGAAATTTATTTCTGTAGATCAGTCTAATTTAGAAGTTTTATGGCTCAGCTTATTCGCAGAATGTGAAATGGAAAATCTAAAGGTAGATTCTAAGCTGGTGTCCTTTAATAGAGAAAGAGAAATTGAAAAATATTTTACAAGTTTGTCAGAGAAATCTAAAAATGACTGTGTAGAAGTAGTGTCAGAAGATACTAGTGATGTTCCCGAGATTGACTGTAATGAGGAAATTGGACAAGATGTGGGACATGTGTCTGTAATGGCTACTCAAGGTGAACTTGTCTCTGATGATGTAAAAAAAGATGGAGGAAATGTGGGAGGAGACTTCAGAACTAATGTAGGAGGAAACATGGGAGGAGACTTCAGAACGGAGGTAGAGGACGTACGAGGGATGGATGTACAAAGGCCACTAAAAATAGAAGACAACTCAGAGGCCCAAATCCAAATTAAAGTTAGGAAAAATTTGTTAAAACTATGCAAACTCATTCCTGCATATGATAACAAAATCCATGTGTGCTGAAATTCTGAAATATTTGAAAGTTTTGTTGATAAGCTTGAAATAACGAATGAAGAGAAAAATCAGTTATTTAAATTGTGGCTTCCTGCAACCTTTTCCAGATGCTTAACAGTAAAATTGTCTTGTGATAACGACTCACATGAAGATTTAAATGATAAAGACAAATTGAAAATTCTGATTTTCTGTGCATTAAATGAAAATTGTCCAGATATTGATATTCTTCAAAAATTAAGGATTGGTAGGAAAGAATGTACTTTTACATTCATGTCCATATTTGAAAGGTTGTACAAAACTCTCATTAACAATGTCAAAACACAATCAATGATAAAATGTTTTGTAAACAAATTTGGATTCCTAAATTCTGTATCTCGTGTTATTGCATCACAAAAAATTCTTTATTTGAATGTGCGCAATCCCTTGATTTTGCTAGAAAACATGAGAATCGTGAAAGGAAAATAAATCGTACTAATTTTGTAAAATCAGACAGAGTAAAATCTTTTCAAAAGCCAGTGTCAAAATCTCCTAAACTGAGTCATCCCCGTAATCAAATCTATGACATACGACGAAAATTACATATTTGTTATAAGCCCTACCAAATAATCCAAGAGACAACAGAACAAACTTTACAGAAAGAGTTAAAAATTCAAGTTTCTGGCCTTCAGTCTGTAGAGACAAATGGCAGACATTGACAGACAGAAACAGGTGACTTCTCAGAGTGACATAACTGAGTCTTCAGTTTACAGCTCATTATCGGAGCTGCTCAAACAATCATTAAAAAAGGAATGATAAACAGAGCTTTTCATGATATTTTTGAAGACGAAATAAGATTTGGTTTAGGAATTGGCTGAAAATGAAATTATATGTTGTGTAAAAGTATTATACAATATATTATTCAGTTATTTGTAATTATTTTATAAAATATAATTCTGTAGTTCACAGTTTTTGTAGATATATATATTCATACAGTATATATAGTATACTTGTTTAAGTAGAGCTTGTATAACTATTTTTATATGTATAGTGATAATTAAAATAAACTACAGTAATAATATTTAGAATTACATTAAAGCCAATACATATATATGTATAAGACATTTCAATTGTTTTGCTTCTGTATGAATATGATATTTAACCTTATCTTTTATTTTTCCTTAGAATTTTCACTTCAAAGTAGGACTTAATTGGAAAAAATTCTCTTACATGGATTTATGTCTTTATTTACACAGGAAGTTGTAATAACTGCATGATTTTATATATTTAACACTTAAAAGGAAATAATATGTAACTGAATCTAAATGTAGCTTTTGTGTGTTGCTAACATTTTGCAGTTTCGTATTTGCATGGCAATATGTCCTTACTGCATGGCAGGTGACATTTAAACTTTGTTCTAATAAGAAGGATAAAATACCCCTGTTTCAGTTTTTGTAACTTAAAGCGCTTGTAGCTTCAGTGAAAAGAATTTGAGAGATCTCAACTTTTGCAAGTCGAAGAGATTCTTTAGGCCTCTTAAGTTCCAGGGTTCGGATACAATTGCAAATCCTAACACCAAGTATAGCTACAACCCAATTTTCATTTGCATTCTTCTATATAAAATGGTTTACAAAGTTTATGTTATATGTATTTGGGGAATATTTAAAAGAAATATTAAGATATTAAATTTAATAGTTTACAATGCGCATTGATAATTAGGATACAATAATTTGGGTTAATATACATGTATTCCTACTTTTGTATGTGGAATCTGGTGTAAATTTATATGTGTCACAGTCTGAGAGACAGATGAGGATGAGCAGCTGCTGAGAGAATAATGTGGTATGTGTGACGTATGAAAGTTTTCACGACTCACGGTATGCTAGAGAAAAAAAAATGAAATATGTACACAACATGTATTTCAATATTTCTTTAGTAATTTTTTTTATTTAATTGTGGATAAGTGTAATCACACTTCAAAATGGTTTAAGAAAATCTACATTTAGGTTTTTTTTTACCAAAGGATAATTTTATGATATTCAATGTTATTTTAATGGTTACATAGATGGTACACATCTTCAGACAAATATATCGTCTAAAGCGAATATAGAAGTTAAATAAATAATTTATAAAATAATAATTTTTTAATTTTGGTTTTGACAAATTAATTATTTCATAAAACATTTTTTGGTATTAACCCCTTTCTGCCATCGGACGTACTATCCCGTCCAGGTGACATGGGCCTTTATGACCACGGAAGGGATAGTACGTCACATGCAATCGGACGCGCTCCCGGGCCGATCGCGGCCGGGTGTCAGCTGATTATCACAGCTGACACCCGGCACTATGTGCCAGGAGCGATCACGGACCGCTCCCGGCACATTAACCCCTGTCACACTGCGATTAAAGATGATCGCAGTATACCAGGGGCACAGGGAAGCTTGCGCAGGGACGGGGCTCCCTGCGTGCTTTCTGAGACCCTCAGAACAGCGTGATGTGATCGCGCTGTTCTGAGGCCTTCCTCCTTGCAAGACCCGGATCCAAAATGGCCGCGGGGTCCTTGGGGGTCTTGCAGGAAGGTGGCTTCCTCAGTGCCTGCTGAGAGCAGGCGCTGAGAAAGCCTGCAGCACTGCCTGTCACATCGCTGGTCTGACAGTGTGCTGTGCACACTGTCAGACCAGCGATCTGACCTTATACAGTGATGTCCCACCCTGGGACAAAGTAAAAACGTTTAAAAAAAATAAAAATAACATGTGTGAAAAAAAAAAATCCTAAATGAAGAAAAAAAAAATATTCCCCAATAAATTCATTTCTTTATGTAAATAAAAAAAAAAAAACAATAAAACAAAACAATAAAAGTACACATTTGGTATCGCCGCATCTGTAACGACCCCCCCTATAAAACTGTCCCACTAGTTAACCCCTTTAGTGAACCCCTTAAAAAAAAAAAAACAAAGCAAAAAACAATGCTTTGTTATCATACCGCCGAACAAAAAGTGGAATAACACGCAATCAAAAAGACAGATATAAATGAACATGGTAACGCTGAAAACGTCATCTTGTCCCGCAAAAAACGAGCCGCCATGCAGCATCATCAGCGAAAAAATAAAAAAGTTATAGCTCGCAGAATAAAGCGATGCAAAAATAATTTTTTATATAAAATTGTTTTTATTGTTTAAAAAACATAAAAAATGATATAAATGAGGATCGCTGTAATCGTACTGACCCGAAGAATAAAACTGCTTTATCAATTTTACCACAAGCGGAATGGTATAAACGCCCCCCCCAAAAGAAATTCATGAATTGCTGATTTTTGTTCATTCTAAACTCCCAAAAATCGTAATAAAAAGCGATCAAAAAATGTCACGTGCCCAAAAAAGGTACCAATAAAAACGTAAACTTGTCCTGCAAAAAATAAGACCTCACATGACTCTGTGGGCCAAAATATGCAAAAATTATAGGTCTCAAAATGTGGTGATGCAAAAACTATTTTTTGCAATAAAAAGCGTCTTTTAGCCTGTGACAGCTGCCAAACATAAAAACCCGCTATAAATAGTAAATCAAACCCCCTTTTATCACCCCCTTAGTTAGTGAAAAATAATCAAATTAAAAAAATTTATTTATTTCCATATTCCCATTAGGGTTAGGCTTGGGGCTAAAGTTAGGGTTAGGGCTAAAGTTAGGGTTAGTGTTAGGGTTGGGACTAGGGTTAGGGGTGTGTTGGGCTTAGGGTTAGAATTGGGGGGGTTCCACTCTTTAGGCACATGAGGGGCTCTCCAAATGTGACATGGTGTCTGATCTCAATTTCAGCCAATTCTGCATTGAAAAAGTCAAATGGTGCTCCTTCCCTTCTGAGCTCTGCCATGTGCCCAAACAGTAGTTTACCCCACACATATGGGGTATCAGCGTATTCAGGACAAATAGCACAATAATTCTTGGGGTCTAATTTTTTCTGTTACCCTTGCGAAAATAAAAAATTGGGGGCAAAAATATCATTTTTGTGGAAAAAAATTATGACTTTTTATTTTTATGGCTCTACATTTATAAACTTCTGTGAAGCACTTGAGGGTTCAAAGTTCTCCCCACACATTTAGATAAGTTCCTTGAGGGGTCTAGTTTCCAAAATGGGGTCACTTGTGGGTTTCCACTGTTTAGGCACATCAGGGGCTCTCCAAATGCGACATGACGCATGCAGACCATTCCATCAAAGTCTGCAATCCAAAAAGTCACTACTTCCCTTCCGAGCCCAGACGTGTGCCCATACAGTAGTTTTCTCCCACATATGGGGTATCAACGTACTGAGGATAAATAGGACAACAACTTTTGGGGTTTAATTTCTCCTATTACCCTTGTGAAAATAAAATATTGGGTGCAAAGATATCATTTTTGTAAAAATTAAAAATGATTTTTTTGTTTTTACGGCTGTATGTTATAAACTTCTGTGAAGCACTTGGGGGCTCATAGTGCTCACCACAGATCTAGGTAAGTTCTTGGGGGGTCTATTTTCCAAAATGGGGTCACTTGTGGGGGGTTTCCACTGTTTAGGCACATCAAGGGCTCTCCAAATGCGACATGACGCCCGCAGACCATTCCATCAAAGTATGCAAACCAAAACGTCACTACTTCCCTTCCGAGCCCCGACGTGTGCCCATACAGTAGTTTTCTCACACATATAGGGTATCAGCGTACTCCGTACAAATTGGACAACAACTTTTGGGGTCCAATTTCTCCTGTTAACCTTGGGAAGATAAAAAGTTGGGGACTAAAAGATAATGTTTGTGGAAAAAATATTTTTTTATTTTCATGCTCGGGCGTTATAAACTGTAGTGAAACACCTGGGGGTTCAAAGTTCTCCCCACACATCTAGATAAGTTCCTTGAGGGGTCTAGTTTCCAAAATGTTGTCATTTATGGGGGGTTTCCACTGTTTAGGCAAATTAGGGTCTCTCCAAACACGACATGGCGTTCAGCCAATTCTGCGTTGATTAAGTCAAACGGCGCTCCTTCCCTTCCAAGCTCTGCCATGCACCCAAATAGTGGTTTACCCACACATATGGGGTGTCAGCGTACTCAGGACAAATTGCACAATAACTTTTGGGGTCTTGTTACCCTTGGGAATATAAAAATTGTGGTGAACAGATCATTTTTGTGGAAAAAATATGATTTTTTTAATTTTACGGCTCAAAGTAAAATTGGTTCAAAGTGCTCACAACAGATCTAGATAAGTTCCTTAGGGGGTCTAGTTTCCAAAATGGTGTCACTTGTAAGGGGTTTCCACTATTTAGGCGCATCAGGGGCTTTCCAAACGCGACATGGCGTCCATTCTCAATTCCAGCCAATTTTGGTTTGAAAAAGTCAAACGGCGCTCCTTCCCTTACGAGCCCTGTGCCGAAAAAGTGGTTTTCCCCCACATATGGGGTATCGGCGTACTCAGGAGAAATTGCACATCAACTTTATCTGTCTATTTTCTCCTTTTACCCTTGTGAAAATAAAAAAAAGTTTGTAAAAGATCATTTTTTTGACTAAAAAGTTAAATGTTCATTTTTTCCTTCCACATTGATTCAGCTCCTGTGAAGCACCTGAAGGGTTAATAAACTTCTTAAATGTGGTTTTGAGTACCTTAAGGGGTGCAATTTTAAGAATGGTGTCACTTTTGGGTATTTTCTGCCATATAGACCCTTCAAAGTGACTTCAAATGTGAGGTGGTCCCTAAAAACAATGACTTTGTAAATTTTGCTGTAAAAATGAGAAATCGCTGGTCAACTTTTAACCCTTATAATTTCCTAACAAAAAAAATTTTTGGTTCCAAAATTGTGCTGATATAAAGTAGACATGTGGGAAATGTTATTTAGTAACTATTTTGTGTGACATATTTCTCTGTTTTAAGGGAATAAAAATTCAAAGTGTGAAAATTGCAAAATTTCCACCATATTTGCATTTTTTTCAAAAATAAACGCAAGTTATAGCAAAGAAATTTTACCACTATCGTGAAGTACAATATGTCACGAGAAAACAATCCCAGAATCGCGAAGATCCGTTGAAGCGTTCCAGAGTTATAACCTCACAGACAGTGGTCAGAATTGTAAAAATAGGCCCGGTCATTAACGTGCAAACCACCCTTGGGGGTGAAGGGGTTAATGGGGAAATGTGATTTTTATCCTGATTACATCATCACATTTCATCAATACCTCTTCTTCACACATTTTAAAGAATATAAAAAGGTACAATGGTATAACTACTAGGGATAATAACAATAAGTATTATAAAGAGTCATTTCTTTACACTAAGAAGGGGATTACATGCAAAGTTGCATAATTTGAATATTTTGGTAACACAA
The DNA here is from genome assembly GCA_033576555.1 of Oophaga sylvatica. Taxonomy (NCBI): domain Eukaryota; kingdom Metazoa; phylum Chordata; class Amphibia; order Anura; family Dendrobatidae; genus Oophaga; species Oophaga sylvatica. The sequence goes on from JARQOD010000003.1 coordinate 14,851,222, forward strand.
GGTTATGACAAATATGAAATCATCCAGATAATGGAAATATTAAGGGTATGTGTTACTGAGAACATAACTACCCAGCATTTGTCATAAACATTGTAAGGTTTCCAACTCACTCAGCTGCGACAGAGGTAATCAGGACGCACTTTTATATCAAAAGTTCATGGTTTATTGCTTCATAAACCTCAAAGCACCTATAGTACAAGTCTTCAGTACTTCAGCTCCCGTCTGGAGCCTCACTCCTCATAGACACAGAGTCCTCTCTGTATTGTCCCGCCAGGACACATACATGGAAGTCTGTTCACACTCACAGACTCCCACACACTCTCTTCATAGGTGCCAAGCACACTTCTTACATAGGTGTAACCCTGCCCACCTGTGAGGTCAGGATCACATGGTCAGGTCACCTGACCATGACCTCATCACAGGTCCTTCAGATACACATATTACATACAGGTTTCATCCCGAGTATTTAGACACAAGCCCTTTGGGTGGGTTTGTAGGTGACTGGACCCGCCCAGCTCTCCTAGTCACCTAGAAGCCTCCCAATATATAGCCAAACTCTCAGCAGTAGATCTGCTGAACCAAAACATGCTCAGGCTTCCATCACAGGGCCACTCCACCTCTGTGATACATAACGTCCATCCATCACATGCCTCCATGCATATCCCGAGGGCCATACACAGTGCCCCCTAGCTGCATCAGGGGTCATTACACCACAACATATAAAGGCCTTATTTTCATTTTTATTCATATTTTTATTTTTTATTCTTATTTTTCATTCTTTTTTGTCAAGAGGCATTAGATCATTGTATGATTTTTGGAGGTGCTGTCCTTTCTCTTTTTTGAGCATATTGCATGTTCTGTCCTTTTTTTTTTCCTTTGGATGTGCACTCCTCCATTTGGCGCAGGTGATTTTAATTAGGAGACTGCAAAGTAAGGGTTCTAGCCCATTTTGGCTCTCACTGAAGAGCTAGAGGAAGGAGAGTTTCAGTACTCCTTTCATTTTTGGTGTGGGTGCCGTGTGGCGGCCATTGTTGCTGTGGCTTTGTGCTGGTGAGGCGGCGCGGTCTGGAGTCATGGGGACTCAGTCTTGCAGCACGGGTGCTGTGGGGCAACAGGCCATCTGCCCTGCTGGTGCATTGGCGCGGTGGCGGTGGTCACCGCACGGCTCCGCTCCATTAGGGTTGGTCAGGACCCACTACGAGGTTTGCCGTGACGTGGCAGTGGGCTTCATACAGTCTGATCAGAATGTTAACCCCTTACTGCCATCAGACGTACTATCCCGTCCATGGTACCTGGGCCGGTATGACCATGGACGGGATAGTACGTCCCGTGCGATCGGACGCGCTCCCGGGGGGAGCGCAGCCGATCGCGGCCGGGTGTCAGCTGATTATCACAGCTGACACCCAGCACTATGTGTCAGGAGCGGTCACGGACCGTTCCCGGCACATTAACCCCTGGCACACCGCGATCAAACATGATCGCGCTGTACCAGGGGGCACAGGGGAGGATCGCGCAGGCAGGGGGCTCCCTGCGCGCTCCCCTGAGACCCTCAGAGCAGCGCGATGTGTCGCGCTGTTCCGAGGGTCTGTCCTCCCTCCAGGTCCCCGGATCCAAGATGGCGCCGGGGTCCTGCAGGGAGGAGGCTTCCTCAGTGCTTGCTGAGAGCAGGCACTGAGAAGCCTGCAGCACTGCCAGAGCGATCGCTGGTGTGACAGTGTGCTGTGCACACTGTCACACCAGCGATCTGCTAAAATACTGTGATGTCCCACCCTGGGACAAAGTAAAAAAGTAAAAAAAATGAAAATAAAAAGTGGTAAAAAAAATCATAAAAAAAAAATATATATATTCCCCAATAAATTCATTTCTTCCTGTAAATAAAAAAAACAAAACAATAAAAGTACACATATTTGGTATCGCCGTGTCCGTAACGACCCCCCCTATAAAACTATCCCACTAGTTAACCCCTTTAGTGAACCCCTTAAAAAAAAAAAAAAACTAAGCAAAAAATCAATGCTTTATCATCATACCGCCGAACAAAAAGTGGAATAACACGCGATCAAAAGACCGATATAAACAAACATGGTACCGCTGAAAACGTTATCTTGCCCCGCAAAAAACGAGCCATCATTCAGCATCATCAGCGAAAAAATAAAAAAGTTATAGCTCGCAGAATAAAGCGATGCAAAATAATTTTTTAGATAAAATTGCTTTTATTCTATAAAAGCCCCAAAACATAAAAAAATGATATAAATGAGGTATCACCATAATCGTACTGACCTGAAGAATAAAACTGCTTTATCAATTTTACCACACGCGAAACGGTATAAACGCCTCCCCCAAAAGAAATTCATGAATTGCTGATTTTTGTTCATTCTAACCTCCCAAAAATCGAAATAAAAAGCGATCAAAAAACATCACATGCTCAAAAATGGTACCAAGAAAAAGGTCACCTCGTCCCGCAAAAAATAAGACCTCACATAACTCTGTGGGCCAAATTATGCAAAAATTATAGCTCTCAAAATGTGGTGATGCAAAAAAACTACTTTTTGCAATAAAAAGCGTCTTTTAGCGTGACAGCTGCCAATCACAAAAACCCGCTATAAATAGTAAATCAAACCCCCTTTATCACCCCCTTAGTTAGGGAAAAATAATAAAATTAAAAAAAATTTATTTATTTCCATTTTTCCATTAGGGTTAGGGTTGCGGCTAAAGTTAGGGTTAGGGTTGGCGCTAACGTTAGGATTAGGGTTAGGGTTGGGATTAGGGTTAGGGGTGTGTTAGGGTTAGGTTTGTGGTTAGGGTTGGGACTAGGGTTAGGGGTGTGTTGGGGTTAGAGTTGGAGGTAGAATTGGGGGTTTCTGCTGTTTAGGCACTTCAGGGGCTCTCCAAATGTGACATGGCGTCTGATCTCAATTCCAGCCAATTCTGCGTTGAAAAAGTCAAACGGTGCTCCTTCACTTCTGAGCTCTGCCATGCACCCAAACAGTAGTTTACCCCCACATATGGGGTATCAGAGTACTCTGTACCCCAAGAGTTATTGTGCAATTTGTCCTATTTCTTCTGTTACCCTTGGGAAAATAAAAAACTGGGGGCGAAAATATCATTTTTGTAAAAAAAAAAATGATTTTTTTTGTTTTTACGGCTGTATGTTATAAACTTCTGTGAAGCACTTGGGGCTTCATAGCGCTCACCACACATCTAGATAAGTTCCTTGTGGGGTCTATTTTCCAAAATGGGGTCACTTGTGGGGGGTTTCCACTGTTTAGGCGCATCAGGGGCTCTCCAAATGCAACATGACGCCCCAGACCATTCCATCAAAGTCTGTAATCCAAAACGTCACTACTTCCCTTCCGAGCCCTGACGTGCGCCCATACAGTAGTTTTCTCCCACATATTGGGTATCAGCGTACTCAGGACAAATTGGACAACAACTTTTGGGGTCCAATTTCTCCTGTTACCCTTGTGAAAATAAAATATTGGGGGCAAAAAAATCATTTTGTAAAAAAAAAAAAGGATTTTTTATTTTACGGCTGTACGTTATAAACTTCTGTGAAGCACTTGGGGGTTCAAAGTGCTCACCACACATCTAGATAAGTTCCTTGAGGGGTCTAGTTTCCAAAAAGGTGTCATTTGTGGGGGGTTTCCACTGTTTAGGCAGATCAGGAGCTCTCCAAACACGACATGGCATCCAGCCAATTCTACGTTGAAAAAGTCAAACGGCGCTCCTTCCCTTCCAAACTCTGCCATGCACCCAAACAGTGGTTTACCCCCACATATGGGGTATCAGCGTACTCAGGACAAATTGCACAATAACTTTTGGAGTCTTGTTACCCTTGCGAAAATAAAAATTGGGGTGAAAAGATCAATTTTGTGGAAAAAATATGATTTTTTAATTTTACGGCTCTACGTTATAAACTTGTGTGAAGCAATTGGGGGTTCAAATTGCTCACCAAAGATCTAGATAGGTTCCTTAGGGGGTCTAGTTTCCCAAATGGGGTCACTTGTGGGGGGTTTCCACTATTTAGGCACATCAGGGACTCTCCAAATGCAACATGGCATCTAATCTCAATTCCAGCCAATTTTGGTTGGAAAAAGTCAAATGGTGCTCCTTCCCTTCCGAGCTCTGCCGTGCGCCCAAACAGTGATTCCCCCCCACATATGGGGTATCAGCGTACTCAGGACAAATTGGACAACAACTTTTGAGGTCCAATTTCTCCTGTTACCTATGGGAAAATAAAAAATTAGTGACTAAGATAATTTTTGTGGGAAAAAAATAGGATTTTTTATTTTCATGCCCGGGCATTATAAACTTGTGTGAAGCACTTGGGGTTCAAAGTGCTCACCAAAGATCTAGATAAGTTTCTTAGGGGGTCTAGCTTCCAAAATGGGGTCACTTGTGGGGGGTTTCCACTGTTTAGGCTCATCTGGGGCACTACGGGGAAATGCGTCGGGGACAACTAAAGCTAAGTCTCACGATCTCATTTTCAATATGCTGTTTCACTGCATCAATGTTATAGCTTTGTGAGGCGCACACTAAGGATTTAGGGGACAACCAATGCATTGTTATGCTGCTTATTATGCTACTAGTATAGCTTTTGGAGGCTCATAAAAAGGATCAAGGAGCCTATAGATTATACCCCAAATATCAGTGCATCTCTGTTAAAGTATATGGGTATTATCCCTCCTACTGTGTGATTTGAAGTGAGACTAATATTTTTTCTGTCAGACCCATATGCCATGATATTATTAAGTGTCAGACCTATATGTCATGATATGTATTAATATATAAGGATCTATCGATTTCATAACTTCCCTTCACTATATTGTTTTCCCACCTTTGTATCTAGGGTAATATTAGGGAAGTGAGGGATAGTCGACGTTGAGTGGGGGCGCCAAAAAATCGTGTCTTAGGGTGCCAACCTCCACGGCAAGGAAGGTGTAAGAATAGGCATAATATAGGGTCTGAACAGGTAGGATTGGTCAATTTTTTCCTATTTGTTTGGTTTATCATTTTTTATAACCACTTACACTGGGTTTTGGTGTTTTTTAAGAGAAATTTAATAAAATAATACTTTTTAAGGGAGATCCTTGCCCTATAAGACCCAGCCATTTCCTCCCTCGCCACCATTTTCTCACTGCTGCAGCTCAGTGTTAGAAAGCATTGCTGCGGTTAGTGCTATATTGTGTGTGCATTGTGCAACTGCGACTTGCAAGCGAAATAGCTGAGAAATAGAGAGGAAGGTTTAGGGAGTAGGGACTAGTTCGTAATTGCAGCCCTTTTGAGGGCTACGTTACATCAGTTCCTAGCAGTTTTAGCAGGCAGGTCTATGCTCACTCTTAAATAGACAGATAGGTCAACTTGGGACAGTGACTATTTGTAATTGCAGCCCTTTTCAGGGCTAGGTTACAACAGTTGCTATCACTTTTTGTCAGCTACACCAGCGTTCAAATCACTCCTAATTATTCGCTGCATCTATCCTGTTCAATAATTTTGGGCATAGTAGCAGTGTGTGCTACTCATTCTATTAGGCCATCTAAACTAAGCTCCATCAGCCTTAAAAAAAAAAAATTCTATCTGCATGTTGCCTGGACAATAATTTTGGGCATAGTAGCAGTCTGTGGTACTCATTGTATTAGGCCATCTATACAAAGCTCCACCAGCCTTCTAAAAAAAAAAAATTCTATCTGCATGTTGCCTGGACAATAATTTTGGGCATATTAGCAGTCTGTGGTACTCAATGTATTAGCCCATCTATACAAAGCTCCACCAGCTTTATAAAAAAAAAGAATTTCTATCTGCATGTTGCCTGGACAATAATTTTGGGCATAGTAGCAGTCTGTGGCACTCATTGTATTAGGCCATCTGTACAAAGCTCCACCAGCCTTATAAAAAAAAAGAATTTCTATCTGCATGTTGCCTGGACAATAATTTTGGGCATAGTAGCAGTCTGTGGTACTCATTGTATTAGCCCATCTATACAAAGCTCCACCAGCTTTATAAAAAAAAAAAAAAGAATTTCTATCTGCATGTTGCCTGGACAATAATTGTGGGCATAGTAGCAGTCTGTGGCACTCATTGTATTAGGCCATCTATACAAAGCTCCACCAGCCTTCTAAAAAAAAAATTCTATCTGCATGTTGCCTGGACAATAATTTTGGGCATAGTAGCAGTCTGTGGCACTCATTGTATTAGGCCATCTATACAAAGCTCCACCATCGTTCAAATACTAAGAATTTTTTTCAGCCATCGTTTTTTGTGCAAACAACTCCACAGTTGTCAATTAGGTAACCACCAAAATGAGTGGCAAAAGGACTGCTGCTGGTGGAAAGGGGAATAGGCGTGTTGTGAAGGGAAAAAAATGTTGTGTCCGTGGGGTAGGTGTTAAAGCAACAGTAACATCTGCAGAAGAAAGACCATCTTCCAGCCAAATTAAGATGTCTACTTCTTTTAGTGGACAATGTGGTATGATCCCTTTCTTACGGGCACGCCCATCGCTACAAATTCCAGATGAGGCACAACAAAAAAAGGTGCTTCAACAGATATCAAGTCTCCAACTGCCTGTCTGAGTATGGGGTAGAACAGACGGTTAAGTCTGCAGAGCTGCTAACTCATACTATAGCCTGGGAATCAGAGGTCGTCTCCACAGCTTCTGTGAATCCAGAAGAGGAAATGATCTGTACTGATGCCCAGAATGTTTATGAGTCTGATCCAGGACCAGATGAAGAAGGTTCTGAGCATAATGTAGACCCTCGTTCCCAAACTGTAACTCCTGTTGGTGGAGACAATGAGGAAGACGATGATGAGACTCAAATACTTGATTTGAGCGACAACTTGAGTTTTTTGTCAGGGCAGGAAGAGGTTGGCTCTGAGGACGACGGGGTGAGAACACACAGGGTGATGATGACGAGGTTGTAGATCCCACTTACTGTCAACCCACAGTCAGACAGTCGATGAGGTCAGCAGAGGAGGTGGAGGATTCGAGTGACAATGAGGTCAGGGTGCGCCTTCCTGGACAGAGACGTAGTACTGGAAGCACGTCACCAACTGCATCCTCAACCACAACTCTGCCTCTGACCACAAGTCAAGGTGGCTCTTCAGGTCGCATGGGTTCTAAGCCTTGCATAGCCTGGGCATTTTTTAACATTGATAAGGATGACCCAACTCGTGTTATCTGTAACATTTGTGACCAAAAGCTAAGTAGAGGCCAAAAATCCATAGTTTGAGTACTTCATGCATGAACTGTCACATGGAAATGAAGCATAAGTTGCAGTGGCAAGCTCACTGTGCTACAATGCGGCCTAGCGGGCCGGCCCAAACATCGTCTGCCCCATCTTGTGCATCCGCGACCGCGGCCTCTTCATCCTCTGTGACTGGGGGGACAGCAGTCAGACCTGTTTTGAGACTCACACCTGACACCTCTTTACCAGCAACAGCCAGTCAGATTGGCAGGTCATCAGTTCATTTGGAAGTGGAAACACCAGCTGGTGTTGAGCACTCTCCGACATCGAGAGCACCACCTTTGGATCAAGGCAACCTTACTTTTGCGCCTGCATCTTCCTCACAGACCGTCAGTTGTCCGGGGACACCCTACTCAACCCCGTCTATGCACAACAGCCAGCCCTCGGTCCCTCAGATGTGGACAAGTAAAAGACTATTTCCTCCTAGCCATGAGAAAGCTAAGAGGTTGAATTTCACCATCTGCAAGCTCTTGGCTACAGAAATGCTGCCTTTCTGCCTTGTGGACACAGAGGATTCTCGAGCCCTTATGTCCGTCGCAGTGCCCCAGTACCAAATGCCCAGTCGGCACTACTTCTCAAAGAAAGGTGTGCCTGCGCTCCACCAGCATGTCGCACACAACATCACCGCTTCTTTGAGAAACTCAGTGTGTGACAGGGTGCATTTCACCACAGACACTTGGACGAGTCGGCATGGACAGGGGCTTTACATGTCACTGACTGGGCACTGGGTAACTATGGTGACAGCAGGACAAGGGGCTGCTGTCCAAGTGTTGCCGTCCCCACGAGTTGTGCGTCAATCCTCTTTATCTCAAAGTTCCTCCACTGCTTCTGCCTCCTCAACCTCCTCTCGGTCCTCCACCTGCACCCAAAGCCTGTCTGGTCATGCCACGGGCTTTCTAACTGCGCAGAAGGGATCCTGCAGCACACCTCCTTGCTATGCTGGCAGAAGGGCTCAACGTAATCAGGCGGTTTTTACGTTGAAATGTCTGGGAAATGTGAGCCACACAGCTGAGGAGTTGTGGTCAGCTCTGGAGAACCAGTTTAATGAATGGTTGTCTCCACTGGACCTGAAACCAGGGAAGGCCGTGTGCGACAATGCCGCAAACCTGGGTGCGGCCCTTCGCGGGGGCAATGTCACACACGTGCCTTGTATGGCTCACGTGTTGAACCTGGTTGTCCAGCAATTTTTAGCCCACTATCCCAGACTACATGGCCTTCTGCAGAGGGCACGGTCGCTGTGTGCTCACTTCCGCCGTTCGCATCCCGCAGCTCAGCGACTTACATCTCTACAGAAGTCGTTGGGCCTGCCACTTCACCGGCTAAAATGCAATGTGCCAACACGGTGGAATTCAACTCTGCACATGTTGCAGCGACTGTGGCAGCACCGACAAGCCCTGGTGCAATACGTTCTGAATTATAGCCTGGGCCAACGAGATCCAGAGGTGGGGCAAATCACGCTGGAGGAGTGGTCTCAGATCAGGGACCTATGCACCCTTCTGCACAGTTTTGAAATGGCCACGAAGATGTTTAGTGCTGACGATGCCATTATCAGCATGACTATTCCGGTGATTTACATGCTGGAGCAGATATTAAACAGAATTCTGAGTCAGGTGGTGGAACAAGAGGAGGTGGAGGAAGTAGAGGAGGAGTTGTATGCGGAAGGGCTAACATCTGCAAGGTCCAGACGGTCGGCAGCACCAAGGCGGCTGGCATGGGAGGGTGGGGGAGAGGGATTAACCAGGACGCATGGTAGCAGCCAAACTAGTGAGGAAGGTGCAGGAGCCCAGGAAGAAGTGGAGGATGAACTGGCGATGGGCATGGAAGACTCATCAGATGAGGGAGACCTTGATCACATTTCTGTTGTGCGAGGTTGGGGGGAGAGGGCAGAGGAAGGAAGCATGAGTTGTACCTCGCCACCAACACAACAGGGACTTGGTGCTCCTGGATGCGCAAGACACATATGTGCCTTCTTGCTGCACTACCTGCAACATGACCCTCGAATTGTCAGAATTCGAAATAGTCCTGACTACTGGGTAGCCACACTGTTAGATCCCCGGTACAAAAGTAAATTTTCCGAAATAATTCCAGCCATAGAAAGGGATTCACGCTTGCAGGAGTATCAGCAGAGACTGTTGCAGAATCTTACATGTGCCTTTCCACAAAACACCAGTGGTGCACGTATTGAATCTCACAGTTCTAACTTGCCAACCGTGGGACTGTCAAGTCTTCAGCACTCAAACCGTAACAGAAACAGTATCTGCTGGTGTTCACAGCAATCTTGCGGAATCCTTTCACCAGTTTTTTACCCTATCCTTTACAAGGCCACAGGAGACAAGAAGTCAGACACATAGTCAACGCCTAGAGACGATGGTACAGGAGTATCTCCAACTGAACATCGAAGCCATGACCGTGTCACTGGACCCTTGCTCTTTTTGGGCTTTCAATCTGGATAAATGGCCAGAGCTCGCCACTCAGGCCTTGGAGATCTTGTCATGCCCCGCAGCCAGCGTTCTCTCGGAACGTGTGTTCAGCGCTGCTGGTGGTGTGCTGACAGATAAGCGCACGTGGCTGTCCACTGAGAATGTAGACAGACTCACGTTCATAAAGATGAACAAATCATGGATCCACAAGGACTTTCCTACCCCTGTATCATCCTGGGGAGAGTAAAAGCTTGAGGATTTGGTAAAATCACCTCACCAAACATTTTAAGCTTTAAAATTGATAATAATTTGTAGCTGCATCTAGGCCAGAAAATAATTTTTGGCCTGTAGCAGTGTGTGTTACTCATTCTAATAGGCCATCTATACTAAGCTCCACCAGCTTTCAAATTAATAATTTTTAGCTGCATCTTGGCTGTAGAATAATTTTTGGCCTGTAGCAGTGTGTGGTACTCATTCTAATAGGCCATCTATACTAAGCTCCACCAGCTTTCAAATTATAAAATAATTTTAGCTGCATCTTGTCTGTAGAATAATTTTGGGCCTGTAGCAATGTGTGGTACTCATTCCAATAGGCCATCTATACTAAGCTCCAACAGCTTTCAAATTAATAATAATTTTTGTTCTCTCTGAACGTGTGTTCAGCGCTGCTGGTGGTGTGCTGGCTGAGTCTGACAGATAAGCGCACGCGGCTGTCCACTGAGAATGTAGACAGACTCATGTTCATAAAGATGAACAAATCATGGATCCGCAAGGACTTTGCTACCCCTGTGTCATCCTGGGGAGAGTAAAAGCTTGAGGATTTGTTCAAATCACCTCACCAACCGTTTTAAGCAACTCTGGGGCAACTGATGCTACTTAAGTGGTGTCTGTGCCCCAAAGTTTTTGAAAAAATGGAGACTCTTTTTTGAGTCCCCTTGCTGTGTTTTACGTGACGTTGGCATCGTCAATTACAGGTGGGTTGGGTCTTTCCCCACCCCCCTTTTAACCATAAGAAACTACATACACTATGGCTTGGGGTAACACAGATGGTTGAGTGTGAAGACTAGAGCTGTTTACTCATACTATAGCCTGGGAATCAGAGGTCTGCTACAAAGCTTGAGCGTCTGCTAGTCAGCGCAATAGCCACCGGCTGTAGATCTAATTACAAATTTTTAACTGCATCTAACCCAGACAATAATTTTGGGCCTATATAAACAATTCCAGCTGCATAATTAAATATAAAGAAAAGAAAAAACGCCGGACCACACCAGTTGTGTCTGGTCCTTAAGGAAAGAAACACACCTACTCAATAAACATAATTAAATAAGGAGAACAACGAGTCATAGGTGGAAATTCAGTAAAAAATATAAATTTATTACAACAATTATAATATGAGACAAAGCATGAAAATATGAGCACTAACCAAAATATGGTGTAGAAGGGAGCATAAAAAACACCTGCTGTTAAATAACATCCATATCACAGGCTAATTCGTCCCAAAGAAAAAACCCACATATGAGTAACAATAATGTAGGAGAAAAAACCCCCAGTAACTAGATGTAAGTGGGTTTAATAGGGGTCATAGAGCCAGAAAAACCCAGTAATGAAAGCCCATAGTGCAGCCATGATAGCAAGGAGAGGAATGCTCCACACACTATAAGTAATGGACTTACCGGGAGAATTTTTAAAGGTCAGGCAGGAGGAGAGAATGCCCCCAATGAATGTGGACCCCGACGCGCGTTTCGCTGGCATGGAACGCCGCTTTATCAAGGGCTCTATGACCCCTATTAAACCCACTTACATCTAGTTACTGTGGAGTTTTTCTCCTACATTATTGTTACTCATATGTGGGTTTTTTCTTTGGGACGAATTAGCCTGTGATATGGATGTTATTTAACAGCAGGTGGTTTTTATGCTCTTTCTTCTACACTATATTTTGGTTAGTGCTCATATTTTCATGCTTTGTCTCATATTATAATTGTTGTAATAAATTTATATTTTTTACTGAATTTCCACCTATGACTCGTTCTCCTTATTTAATAATTTTGGGCCTAGTAGCAGTGTCTGATAGTCAGCGGAGTAGCCACCGGCTGTAGATATAATTACAAATTTTTAACTGCATCTAGCCCAGACAATAATTTTGCAACCAAATTCAGATAGACGGTTTCAAAGGAGCACCAGGCTGGCGATAAAGGCAGATGAGATTAAGGTTGTCCGCTGCAGCTCCGGCCGGGTACCTCAAGAGAGAATCAGACATAAGTGATGATAAAGCAATCCGGTCATAAGGAGCGCGAGGGACGCAATTCAGCTGATATTAAAAAGTCTTCATTTATTGATATCCACAACGCGTTTCAACGGAATAGCTCCGTTTTCCTCAGCTGGCAGTTATACATAGAATGGAGTAGGAAAGTTATATAAAGGTGGAGCAGCAAATGAAAATTAAAAGGCAATTAATCAGAACACCCACATGATTAAAAATGCAAATATGACTGCAAAAAAGAAAAAAAAAGATAAGTTGAATAAAACCAACCTAAAAACGACATAAAAACAATGTACACAAGGAAAAATAAATGAAAATAAATAAATAAATCTCAAAATGCATATATTAGGTGACTTTTTCAATAGTGAGGTTTAACCCCTCAGGGGCCAGTGTACCAAGTTTAAAAATTCAGAAACTCTCCCTTCTTATTAGATTATTATACCGATCAGGCATATCATGTGGTATCTGGTCAATAACAGTGAGTTTTAACAAATTTAAATTCTTTTGGTGCACTAGGGAGAAATGTTTTGAGAGACTGTGTAGCATGAACCCATTTCGGATATTTTGACGGCGCTTGTTGAGCCTTGCATGCATCGTCTGTATCGTCCGACCGATGTACTGCAACCCACAACCGCACTCAAATTAATAAATAATGTAGCACGATTGGCAATTGACATGACAGTTGATTTTAAAACTGGTGGCTGTGGTACGAGATTGAAATTCTTGCACCCCATTCATAATAGAGACGCAACATAAACACTTAAGGTACTGCCACACTTAGCGATCTGGTTAGCGATCTCAATAACGACGCAAGCTAATGAGATCGTTGGTGTGATCTCTTTTAGGTCGCTAGTAGCTGCCAAACAGGAGATCTCATTAACAACTCATCAGCGATCTCTTTAACGACTTTGGCGGTCGTTAGGATCTGTCATTAGCATGTACTGAGCGCTTCTGATTCATAGGAATTTCCAGCATCGCTCCTGCTCTCTGCGTCCTGCTAGCCTGCTTTGCAACTTCTGCGATCCTCTCTGTGACGCAAAAGAGAACTTACAGATATAGCGATCCATTCCGTGACGCTAAACACCATATGCGTCACAAACGAGGTCGCTTGTCGTTCGCAAAAGGTGCCAAACACAGCGATATAGGCTCACCAGCGGGACCCCAACGATCAAAAAACGGTCCAGAACGCTAGTGAGCGATCAGCGACATCACAGCAGGGGCCACATCGTTGCTACATGCCACACACAACGAGGTCGCTAACGAGATTGCAAAATAGTGACGTTTTAGTGATCTCGTTTGCGATCTCGTTTAGTGTGGCATACCCTTTAGAGGTCCTACATGCAAAACAACCCAGATTAGAATTTATCCAGGTTGCGGATGAAGATAAGGACTTGAGAGTTGTCTTGGGGGGGGCAACTAGATTTCAAAGAGTTTGGTTTTTCCAAAAAAATCGACAATAATTTTGGGCCTAGTAGCAGTGTCTGCTAGTCAGCGGATTAACCCAGCTGTTAAGCAAGCTACACCACCTGTACTTTGGACACTTCACTTAATTTTTTTTAAAGGAAATACTTCGGGCCCCCGGGACAATCAGTGAAGAGCATCGGGGAGGCACCCCAAGGCACAGGGGCTGTGAGTGGCGGTAGGACGCCTTGCGGTGGACCGCCAAGCTCAATGCTTATAAAAGCTTTTTAACTGCAGCAGCTTTACTGGACGCTACTGGACCTGGCATTACCGTGGCTGCTGGCATGAGACTTGCCCTCCAATAGATCCTTGTAAAAGGATTTAAAGTGTACTCATTCAAATTAGAGAGACAATTTAAATAAAAAAGATTAGACCTGCCTCCACCGCAGGGGGGGTTCGCTCCACCCACCAGCGGACAGGCACCAGTATTGTGAGAGGGGGGCTGGCCGTCAGGGTCCACCGCAGCTCTGGCACAAACCCGGCGACACGCAGGTCGCACGGGCAGGAAAGGACTGGCTGTGTCGGCTTGGCACTTTTTTGGTTTTAGAAGGGCATAACATGCCTATATCTGTGTCTCCCCCTCCTTTTACTCCTCCACCTCTTTTCTTTTCGCATGACTATATGTACTGGTCACTTTTCCATGTGTTAGTTGTGTCTTGTGAGCAATTTGTCAGCTTTTGGAAACCTTTGAAGTGTATTCTATGTGTTTTCTTTGTGTTTCTATGTGTTTTGGTTTGCCTGCCATTGGTTATAACGGTGTTCGACGAACAGTTCGGCGAACCGAACCAAACTCGAACACTACGGGGGTGGCTCATCACTAGTTATAACCTTCTGTGAAGCCCTTGGGGGTTCAAAGTGCTCACCACACATTTAGATAAGTTCCTTGGGGGGTCTAGTTTCCAAAATGGGGTCAATTATGGGGGTTTCCACTGTTTAGGTACATCAGGGGCTATCCAAACGCGACATGATGTCCACTCGATTCCGCTCGATTCCAGCCAATTTGACATTCAAAGTCTCAAATGATGCTCCTTCCCTTCTGAGCACTGCCGTGCTCCTAAAGATTTGTTTTCCCTCACACATGGGGTATCGGTGTACTCAGGAGAAATTGTACAACAAATATTGTGGTTCATTTTCTCCTGATACCCTTGACAAAATTTAAAAAACTGTGTTGAAAGAAAAATTTTGGGGAAAAAAAGTTAAATGTTCATTTTTTCCTCTACATTGCTTCAATCCTTGTGAAGTACCTAAAGGGTTAATAAACTTCTTGAATGTGGCTTTGAACACCTTGAGGGGTGCAGTTTTTAGAATGGTGTCACTTTTGGGTATTTTCTGTAATATTGACCCCTCAAATTCACTTCAAATGTGAGGTGGTCCCTTAAAAAAAAATGGTTTTGTAAATTTTGTTGGAAAAATGAGAAATCGCTGATCAACTTTTAACACTTATAACTTCCTAACAAAAAAAAATTTTGGTTCCAAAATTGTGCTGATGTAAAGTAGACATGTAGGAAATGTTATTTATTAACTATTTTTTGTGAAATATCTCTCTGATTTAAGGGCAAAAAAATTTAAATTTTGAAAATTGCAAAATTTTCAAAATTTTCGCAAAAGTGTCGTTTTTTTCATAAATAAAAACAAGTTATATCAAAGAAATTTTACCACTATCATGAAGTACAATATGTCACGAGAAAATAATCTCAGAATCGCCAAGATCCGTTGAAGCGTTCCAGAGTTATAAGCACATAAAGTGACAGTGGTCAGAAATGTAAAAATTGGCCTGGTCATTAACCTACAAAATGGCTTGGTCATTAAGGGGTTAAAGGTGACACTGCTCAGATATTAAAGCTTCATTTCATCTATGGACTTTCTTTTTTTATCAACATTTGAATTTATGGACTGTGGTTGACACATGACACACGGTCTCAACAATATCTACATGCCATTTATTTCAAAGGAATTATATAAAGACTGTTTTAAAAGAATCAAGAAGACAGAAGACATCAAGATGAAGACCAGATGACATCAGATGATGATGACTGGACCTAAGGTGCTTCGATTTAGATTTAGGGAAGTATAATTATATTTTATATGAATATTGATCATGGCTTACCATAACATGAATTCACATAATTATGTTATTGAGTATGTATAACAATAATCTGATATTATTATTACAATGGAAATTAAATTATTTTGCTAAAGAAGAAAAGAAGAAAGAAGATCTGATTATCCTAAAGATGAACTTCTCTACTTTGAGGGTTCCAATTAATGTCTGTCACACTCAAAAGGGGGTATTGTTAAATATTAATTATTGGTTATTAATTTATTCTTTATACACTCAAGTCAGTACCGAGCACATTGACTTTCGCTGACACTACATACCGTATATACTCGAGTATAAGCCGACCCGAATATAAGCCGAGGCCCCAAATTTTGCCACGGAAAACTGGGTAAGCTTATTGACTCGAGTATAAGCCGGGTGTATAAGCCGCCGTCCTGCTCTGTGCTCCGTGCTCCCCCATCCAGCTCTGTGCTCCCCCATTCTCCTCTGTGCTCCCCCCCTCCTGCTCTGTCCTCCTGTGCCCCCCCGTCTTATTCCGTGCTCCTCTGTGCCCTCCATCCTCCCCCCTGTCCTGCTCCATGCTCCTCTGTGCTCTCCATCCTCCCCCCGTCCTGCTCCGTGCTCCTCTGTGCTCTCCATCCTCCCCCCCATCCTGCTCCGTGCTCCTCTGTGCCCTCCATCCTCCCCCCGTCCAGCTCTGTGCTCCTCTGTGCCCTCCATCCTCCCCCCCCGTCCTGCTCCGTGCTCCTCTGTGCTCTCCATCCTCCCCCGTCCTGCTCCGTGCTCCTCTGTGCTCTCCATCCTCCCCCGTCCTGCTCCGTGCTCCTCTGTGCTCTCCATCCTCCCCCTTCCTGCTCTGTGCTCCTCTGTGTTCTCCATCCTCCCCCTGTCCTGCTCCGTGCTCCTCTATGCCCTCCATCCTCCCCCCCGTCCTGCTCCATGCTTCTCTGTGCTCTCCATCCTCCCCCATCCTGCTCCGTGATCCTCTGAGCTCTCCGTCCTCCCCCCGTTCTGTTCCGTGCTCCTTGTCCTCCTCCATGCTCCCCCCATCCTCCTCCATCATACTCACCTCCCCATGCCATCGCTGAACGTCCTGGCAATCCTCCATAGTACCCGGCTTCCTGCAGCTCTCCTGTGCTGAGCGGTGGCGTAATACTGCTCATTAAGGCCATGAATATGGACGCCACGCCTATGGGAGTGGAGTCGCATCCATATTCATGACCTTAATGAGCGATATTACGTCACCGCTCAGCACAGGAGAGCTGCAGGAAGCCGGGTACAACGGAGGATTGCTGGGACATTCAGCGATGGCATGGGGAGGGTGAGTATGATGTCCCAGCCACAGGCTCCTGCCGCGGCACCCCCTCCCCCGCTGGTTTCTGCTCAATGACTCGTGTATAAGCCGAGGGGGCATTTTCAGCACAAAAAAAGGTGCTGAAAATCTCGGCTTATACACGAGTATATACGGTATGTTATTTCTGTATGGTAAAATGTCAACCCCATATACAGAGAACATGTGCTCTGAAGGACGTATATAAAACATGGCTACAGGAAGGAAGGGGGTCGCTCTTCTTCACTCTCTTCGGACACTCCATGGACACTACGTCGAATGAACAGCTGCTATGTAAGTTATATAACCACGTGTTGCTTCCAAAGGTGCTCCTGACAGAGACAGATGTCATTTACCATTCAGGATCCAAGGAAAGAAGCGTACAAACTTTGCTATGGACAATCTCTTTGTAACTATTTCACACATTTTATGTTTTGCTGCAATGATGTTTTTTGGTAACCAGTCCAATAATCCACTACATTTTTTTTTATAAGAAACATTGTGACTTTTTTTTTTAGATTATCGCATCTGGTAACAAGTCCTGGGAAAAATATACGAAAATAAGTATTTTTTAACAACGTGCTTCACAGAAATTTTTGGAATGTGGAAAAAGATTAACCGTTAACTTTTTTTTCACAAAAAAAAAAACTTCAGATCCCAATTTTTTATCTTGACAAGGGTGACAGGAAAAAATAGACAACAAAAATTGTGTCTACTGAGTATGTCGATACCCCATATGAGGGAGAAAACCAGTGTTTGGGTGCACGGCAGGGCTCGGAAGGGAAGGAACACTGTTATGTTTAGGTAGCTGAGGAGGAAGGAACAAAAAACTGCATAGGCAGCCTAACACCAGAGAGGTTGCAAACTAATAGGTTGCAGACCCCTAAACTAACCGCACAACTAGAAGTAGCCGTGGGATGCTCCTACGGTGCCCTAGACGCCTCGTCACAGCAGGAGAGATACTGTAGCTATCCCTGAAGATGGAAAGAGGAAAGCTATCTGCCCCGGAGTAGACCCCAAAAGAATAGGAAGCCCCCCGACATATAATGGCGGTTAGACAAGATGAAAATACGAACACAGACAGAAAATAGATTGAGCAAACGCTGGGGCCAAAAAACTGTCTCAATAGGACAAGCAAAGGCGAGAATACTGCTTGCAACCCAAAAAACCTAGGAAAAACTCCAACACTTCTGAATCCAAAAATACTGAGACCACACGGTCTCGACCACCTATATCAGATCTCTGGTGTGGACACGTAGCAACCCAGCAGTAAAATATCACAAGAACTGAGCAAATAACATATACAAAAAACGAATGGAGACCAGCCAAGGGCCCCCAAAGGGGACCCGGTTGAAGACAAAAAGCAATGCAGCAAAAAGCAAGGAATTCAAACCACAGTAAAAAAAACTTAAAGAGACTTATCTGAATGCAAGCAGGAGACAGCAGAAAAGCAAGCTGAATTCCAACCTAGACCAGGAAGAACAATTGATCACCGGCGAGGATCATGGGAGGTCAGCTCACTTATATCAGGCCAGTCAGTATCACCTGACAACCACTCGTTAACTGCAGGTGTTGGACTCTTGGTGTTCAACATAGGTTCAATACCATCAGCAACCACCAGAGGGAGCTTCAGCTCCGAAGTCGTCTCCAATACGTTTACAACAGAGCACCATTTGACTTTTTTAATGCAAAATTTGCCGGAACAATTGGCGGACGCCATGTCGCGTTTGGAGAGCACCTGATGTGCTTAAACAGTAAAAATCCTCCACAAGCGACACCATTTTGGAAACTAGACCCCTCAATGAACTGATCTAGATGTGTGGTGAGCACACTGAACCCTCAGGTGCTTCACAGATGTTTATAATATTGAGCCATAAAAATAAAAAAATCAAATTTAACAAATATGTTTTTTAGCACAAAATATTGTATTTTCATAAGGGTAACTGGAGAAATTGCACCATACAATTTGTAGTGCAATTTCTCCTGAGTGCGCCGTTACCCAATATGTAGGGGAATACTACTTTTGAGGCACAGACCAAAGCTCAGAAGGGAAGAGGAGCTAAATTGGAGTTCAGATTTTGCTAGAATGGTTTGAGGGGGCCATGTCACATGGGCAGAGCACCTGAGGTGCCAGAACAACAGAAACCCCATATATGTGAACTCATTTTACAAACTGGACCCCCCAATGAATTCATCTAGGGGTGCAGTGATCATATTAACACCACATGTGTTAGGGGTCGAGTTCCCGCTTCTGCACAAGGGGAATCTCGAGCCATCCTTGCTGCGGTCTCCCATCAGTCTCCAGCCACAGTGGACTCTGCTCAGCAGAGACGTCGGTCCCAGCGTCTCGCCCAGTATAACATTGTTCAGAGGATTACTGCTGCCTCTGCAGGTTCTGCCATTGTAGCCAGTACTGGTCAGCGGCGAGCAGACGTCTTTAGGACTAAGTCCTGCGTTTCCCCTTCTGAGCATGCCCTGGGTAAGATCTCTCATTGGAGATCAGGGGTCACATGCTCAGGTACTGCAGCAGCTCCTATTGGTCCGCTAGGAAGGTCCTGAAACTACATGTGTTCTGGAATAGTTTCTTATTGGTCCTTTTCTGGCAGGCCCTGTAGTTGCTTCTATAAAAGGGTTGTATGACTATGCGGCCATGCGCTAGTATCAATTGCATTATGTGCTTTGCGCCAGTGTGATCTTGCACGCATGTGTTAGGGCTCGGCTGAAATAAGCCCCTAGAATACCGGCACCTCCGGTGAGGAGACTTGTATGCACGTGTTTAGGGCTTGGCTGAAATAAGCCCCTAGAATAGCGGCTTCTCCGGTGAGGAGATTGTCTAATTGCGTTGCTGATTGCGTTATTACGGACTGCTGTCCGCACAGCAGTTTTCTGTGAATCCATGTGGAGTTAACATGACACAGTCCATATCTCTGCGTCTCTACCTTAGCGACTCTGTGGTGTAACAGAGTTCGCTTATACCGCCATATAGTGCCACAGTATCTATAGTTGCGACTGTGAAGTAACAGAGTTTGCCATACCGCCATCTTACTAGCACCAGGCTCTGCCTGCACGGTGGACCCCGGGCTGCGAACGCACCTATTATTTATATTTATTTTGTGCGTTCCGCCAGCCTTAACATAATACTAGCGCCAGGGTCTGGCTAGTAAAATGGCGGACGACAAACGTCTACAGCAGGACATCCAGCAGCTGGAGGGTAGGTTGGCGGCCCTTGAGCGCACAACCTCAGCTGTGGATGTTACCGCAGTCGCTGTTCAGGCTGCTAGCGTGGCTGCAGCCAGTGTGTCCATTGCCACCTCTGACCCTACATTATCCCACCTCCCGCTTCCAGACAAGTTTGCTGATGACAGCAAGCAATGTCGAGGATTCGTGAGTCAGTGCTCTATACAACTCGAGCTTCTGGCTGCTCTTTTCCCCACGGATCGGGCACAAGTGGGCTTTGTAATATCTCTCCTGTCGGGCAGAGCGTTGGAGTGGGCCACCCCGCTGTGGGAGCGTGACGACCGTGTGGTGCGGAGTGCTCCTCGTTTTCTGGAGGCTCTAAAAAAGGTCTTTCTAGGACCTTAGGTCACCCATGATGCGGCGCTCCAACTGCTGGCAAGTTCACAGGGTTCGTCCTTGGTCAGCTATTTTGCTGTCCAATTTCGGACTCTGGCCTCGGAATTAGACTGGCCAGATAAAGTCCTCATTCCCGTGTTTTGGAGAGGACTGGCGGGCCATGTGAAAGACACCTTGGCTACCAGGGAGATTCCCGCCACACTGGAGAAGCTTATCGCCATATCTACCCGCATCAACCTCCGTTTTCACGAGCGGAGGTTGGAGCGGTCCCAGTGTAGGCAGAGGTTCCGGCTGGCTCCCACCTTCGCCAGACCTCTAGAATCTTTCAGTCAGGCGTCCGACTCCCATGAGGCCATGGTGGTTTCTTGAGCAGGACCTAAGTCCCGGGCCGCTCGAGTACGCGTGGTTTGTAACATCTGTCAGCAGTTAGGACATTATGCCAACAAATGTCCACAGCGGTCGGGAAAACGGTCGCATCTAGTGACCCTGGGAGAAGGTTTACTAGACACCGAGGCATTTTCCACCAAGTTGTCCTTCAAGGGGACAATTACTGTAGATCCATCCACTCTCACCGCGGAGCTCTGTGTGGATTCTGGAGCCGAGGGGAATTTCATGTCCTCTGCCTTTGCTCTCCGCCACACTATACCTCAGGTGATGCTCGCCAAACCGGTGACTGTGCGAGTAGTGAATGGATCGACTCTGCCCTCACAAATCACCCACCAGACTATCCCTCTCACTTTATCTATGTCCCCTTCCCATCAGGAGAGTATTTCCTTTCTTGTCCTGCCCGAGGGAATAGACAAGGTTTTGCTGGGAATACCTTGGCTCCATCACCACTCTCCCCATATTGAGTGGTCCTCTGGGAGGATACTGGGTTGGGGTGATTCATGCAGAGGCAGGTGTGTCAAGGAGTGCGTTCAGGTCACCACCACAGAGATATCCGTAGATCTCACTTCCCTTCCCCAGTGTTATTGGTCATATGCAGACGTTTTCTCCAAGAAGGCGGCGGAGACACTTCCGCCTCATCGCCCCTACGACTGTCCTATTGATCTCTTGCCTGGAACAGAACCTCCTTGAGGAAGAGTCTATCCCCTCTCGCTTCCTGAGACGGAGGCCATGTCCCAGTATATTCAGGAGAATCTAGCAAGAGGGTTCATTAGGAAGTCGGTGTCACCAGCAGGGGCGGGGTTCTTCTTCGTGCAAAAGAAGAATGGAGAATTACGTCCATGTATTGACTACAGGGGTCTTAACGCCATCACCGTCAAGAATAAGTATCCGTTGCCCCTAATCTCTGAGCTCTTTGATAGGCTCCGAGGAGCAAAGGTGTTTACCAAAATAGATCTACGTGGTGCCTATAACCTAATTCGCATCCGTGAAGGGGACGAGTGGAAGACAGCTTTTAATACCAGGGATGGGCATTATGAATACCTGGTGATGCCTTCGGGCTCTGTAATGCTCCCGCTGGTTTCCAAGACTTTGTCAATGACATCTTACGGATATGCTCTCCACCTCTGTAGTAGTCTATCTGGATGATATTCTCATCTTTTCACCAGATATAGACTCTCACCGGAGGGATGTCAACAGTCTTCGACCTCTTAAGGGCAAACTCCCTTTATGCCAAGCTGGAGAAATGTGTGTTTGAGCAGGAGTCTTTACCTTTCCTAGGCTATATCATCTCCGCCCAGGGATTGGCTATGGATCCTGCCAAACTACAAGCTGTAATGGACTGGCAAGAACCCAATTCTCTTAAAGCGGTGCAGCGCTTTATGGGGTTCATTAATTATTATAACCAGTTCATTCCCCATTTCTCGACTTTGGTAGCTTCCTTGGTAGCCCTCACCAAGAAGGGAGCAAATCCCAAGTTATGGTCTGAGGAGGTCTCCAAGGTGTTCTCTTCCATCAAGTCGCATTTTGCCAGTGCTCCCATATTACATCGCCCCGATGTTGATAAGCCGTTTATTTTAGAGGTGGACGCCTCTTCTGTTGGTGCTGGAACAGTCCTTTATCAAAAGGATGCTCAAGGTCGGAAGCATCCCTGCTTCTTCTTTTCTAAGACCTTTACACCAGCAGAGAGGAATTATTCCATCGGGCACAGGGAGTTGCTGGCTATGAAGTTGGCCTTCTCCGAGTGGAGACATCTTCTGGAGGGGGCTCGTTTTCCCTTCCAAGTCTTCACTGACCACAAAAACTTGGTATATTTGCAAACGGCTCAGCGGCTAAATTCTCGCCAGGCCAGATGGTCTCTATTTTTCTCTCGGTTCCACTTCACCCTCCATTTTTTCTCGGTGAAAAGAATATTCGGGCCGACGCTCTCTCTCGCTCCTTAGTGTCATCAGAGGAGGAGGATGAGGAGCCTTGGCTTATTGTCCCCGAAGAGAGCCTGAGAACGGTAGCCCCGATTTCGCTAGAGTCTGTGCCTCCGGGCAAGACTTTTGTGCCCACTAATTTGCGACCGGAGGTACTTTCTTGGGCACACTCGTTCAGGGTGGGTGGACACATTGGGGCAAAGTGGACAACTGAATTATTGGCGAGGACATACTGGTGGCCACATATGGTCTGTGACGTCAGGGAGTATGTTCAGGCGTGTGTCTCCAGCGCCAGGAACAAGTCCCCTCGACAACGGCCAGCTGGGTTACTTTTCCCTTTGCCGGTGGATCCACCCGCAGATCCACACACACCACATAGAGAATAATGGAGCCTCCAGCATAGACCTCCACCCGCAGAGCCGCACTCCACATAGAGAATAATGGAGCCTCCGGCACCTACCTCCACCCGCAGAGCCGCACTCCACATAGAGAATAATGGAGCCTCCGGCACCGACCTCCACCCGCAGAGCCACACTCCACATAGAGAATAATGGAGCCTCCAGCACCTACCTCCACCCGCAGAGCCGCACTCCACATAGAGAATAATGGAGCCTCCAGCACCGACCTCCACCGCAGAGCCGCACTCCACATAGAGAATAATGGAGCCTCCAGCACCGACCTCCACCCGCAGAGCCGCACTCCACATAGAGAATAATGGAGCCTCCAGCACCGACCTCCACCCGCAGAGCCGCACTCCACATAGATAATAATGGAGCCTCCAGCACCGACCTCCACCGCAGAGCAGCACTCCACATAGAGAATAATGGAGCCTCCAGCACCTACCTCCACCCGCAGAGCCGCACTCCACATAGAGAATAATGGAGCCTCCAGCACCTACCTCCACCCGCAGAGCCGCACTCCACATAGATAATAATGGAGCCTCCAGCACCGACCTCCACCCGCAGAGCCACACTTCACATAGAGAATAATGGAGTCTCCAGCACCGACCTCCACCCGCAGAGCCACACTCCACATAGAGAATAATGGAGCCTCCAGCACCGACCTCCACCCGCAGAGCCGCACTCCACATAGAGAATAATGGAGCCTCCAGCACCGACCTCCACCCGCAGAGCCACACTCCACATAGAGAATAATGGAGTCTCCAGCACCGACCTCCACCCTCAGAGCCACACTCCACATAGAGAATAATGGAGTCTCCAGCACCGACCTCCACCCTCAGAGCCACACTCCACATAGAGAATAATGGAGCCTCCAGCACGACCTCCACCCTCAGAGCCGCACTCCACATAGAGAATAATGGAGCCTCCAGCACAACCTCCACCCGCAGAGCCACACTCCACATAGAGAATAATGGAGCCTCCAGCACCTACCTCCACCCGCAGAGCCGCACTCCACATAGAGAATAATGGAGCCTCCAGCACCGACCTCCACCCGCAGAGCCACACTCCACATAGAGAATAATGGAGCCTCCAGCACCGACCTCCACCCGCAGAGCCACACTCCACATAGAGAATAATGGAGCCTCCAGCACCGACCTCACCCGCAGAGCCGCACTCCACATAGAGAATAATGGAGCCTCCAGCACCGACCTCCACCCACAGAGCCGCACTCCACATAGAGAATAATGGAGCCTCTAGCACCGACCTCCACCCGCAGAGCCGCACTCCACATAGAGAATACTGGAGCCTCCAGCACCGACCTCCATCCGCAGAGCCGCACTCCACATAGAGAATAATGGAGCCTCCAGCACCTACCTCCACCCGCAGAGCCGCACTCCACATAGAGAATAATGGAGCCTCCAGCATCGACCTCCACCCGCAGAGCCGTACTCCACATAGAGAATAATGGAGCATCCAGCACCTACCTCCACCCGCAGAGCCGCACTCCACATAGAGAATAATGGAGCCTCCAGCACCTACCTCCACCCGCAGAGCCGCACTCCACATAGAGAATAATGGAGCCTCCAGCACCTACCTCCACCCGCAGAGCCGCACTCCACATAGAGAATAATGGAGCCTCCAGCACCGACCTCCACCCGCAGAGCCACACTCCACATAGAGAATAATGGAGCCTCCAGCACCGACCTCCACCCGCAGAGCCGCACTCCACATAGAGAATAATGGAGCCTCCAGCACCGACCTCCACCCGCAGAGCCGCACTCCACATAGAGAATAATGGAGCCTCCAGCACCGACCCCCACCCGCAGAGCGCACTCCACATAGAGAATAATGGAGCCTCCAGCACCGACCTCCCCCGCAGAGCCGCACTCCACATAGAGAATAATGGAGCCTCCAGCACCGCCCTCCACCCGCAGAGCCGCACTCCACATAGAGAATAATGGAGCCTCCAGCACGACCTCCACCCGCAGAGCCGCACTCCACATAGAGAATAATGGAGCCTCCAGCACCTACCTCCACCCGCAGAGCGCACTCCACATAGAGAATAATGGAGCTCCAGCACCTACCTCCACCCGCAGAGCCGCACTCCACATAGAGAATAATGGAGCCTCCAGCACCTACCTCCACCGCAGAGCCGCACTCCACATAGAGAATAATGGAGCCTCCAGCACCGACCTCCACCCGCAGACCGCACTCCACATAGAGAATAATGGAGCCTCCAGCACCGACCTCCACCCGCAGAGCCCACTCCACATAGAGAATAATGGAGCCAGCACGACTCCATCCATAGAGAATAATGGGCCTGACCGACCCACCCGCAGAGCGCACTCCACATAGAGAATAATGGAGCCTCCAGCACCTACCTCCCCCGCGAGCGCATTCCACATAGAGAATAATGGAGCCTCCAGCACCTACCTCCCGCAGAGCCGCACTCCACATAAAGAATAATGGAGCTCCAGCACCGACCTCCCCCGCAGAGCCGCACTCCACATATGAATAAGGAGTCTCCACACCGACCTCCACCCGCAGAGCCGCACTCCACATAGAGATAATGGAGCCTCCAGCACCGACCTCCACCCGCACTCCACATAGAGAATAATGGAGCCTCCAGCACCGACCTCCACCCGCGAGCCGCACTCCCATAGAGAATAATGGAGCCTCCAGCACCTACCTCCACCCGCAGAGCCAACTCCACATAGAGAATAATGGAGCCTCCAGCACCGACCTCCACCGCAGAGCCACACTCCACATAGAGAATAATGGAGCCTCCAGCACGACCTCCACCAGCAGAGCCACACTCCACATAGAGAATAATGGGGCCTCCAGCACTACTCCACCGCAGAGCCGCACTCCACATAGAGAATAATGGAGCTCCAGCACCTACCCACCTGCAGAGCCGCACTACACATAGAGAATAATGGAGCCTCCAGCACGACCTCCACTCCACATAGAGAATAATGGAGCCTCCAGCACTACCTCCACCCGCAGAGCCACACCACAAAGAGAATAATGGAGCCTCCAGCACCGACCTCCACATAGAGAATAATGGAGCCTCCAGCCTACCTCCACCGCAGAGCAGCACTCCACATAGAGAATAATGGAACCTCCAGCACCGACCTCCACCCGCAGAGCCACACTCCACATAGAGAATAATGGAGCCCCCAGCACCTACTCTACCCGCAGAGCCGCACTCCACATAGAGAATAATGAAGCTCCAGCACTACCTCCACCGCAGACCCACACTCCACATAGAGAATAATGGAGCTCCAGCACCGACCTCCCCCGCAGACCCACATCCACAGAGAATAATGGAGCTCCAGCACGACCTCCACCAGCAGAGCCACACTCCACATAGAGAATAATGGGGCCTCCAGCACCTACCTCCACCGCAGAGCCGCACTCCACATAGAGAATAATGGAGCCTCAGCACCTACCTCCACTGCAGAGCCGCACTCCACATATAGAATAATGGGGCTCCAGCACCGACCTCCCCCGCAGAGCACACTCCACATAGAGAATAATGGAGCCTCCAGCACGACCTCCACCAGCAGACCCACATCCACATAGAGATAATGGGCCTCCAGCATGACCTCCACCCGCAGAGCCACACCCCACATAGAGAATAATGGAGCCTCCAGCACCTACCTCCACCCGCAGACCGCATCCACATAGAGAATAATGGAGCTCAGCACCGACCTCACCGCAAGCCACACTCCACATAGAGAATAATGGAGCCTCCAGCACCGACCTCCACCCGCAGAGCCACACTCCACATAGAGAATAATGGAGCCTCCAGCACCGACCTCCACCGCAGAGCCGCACTCCACATAGAGAATAATGGAGCATCCAGCACCGACCTCCACCGCAGAGCCGCACTCCACATAGAGAATAATGGAGCCTCTAGCACGACCTCCACCCGCAGAGCGCACTCCACATAGAGAATACTGGAGCCTCCAGCACCGACCTCCACCCGCAGAGCCGCACTCCACATAGAGAATAATGGAGCCTCCAGCACTACCTCACCCGCAGAGCCGCACTCCACATAGAGAATAATGGAGCCTCCAGCATGACCCACCCGCAGAGCCGTACTCCACATAGAGAATAATGGAGCCTCCAGCACCTACCTCCACCCGCAGAGCCGCATCCACATAGAGAATAATGGAGCCTCCAGCACCTACCTCCACCCGCAGAGCCGCATCCACATAGAGAATAATGGAGCCTCCAGCACCTACCTCCACCCGCAGAGCCGCACTCCACATAGAGAATAATGGAGCCTCCAGCACGACCTCCACCGCAGAGCCCCACTCCACATAGAGAATAATGGAGCCTCCAGCACCGACCCACCCGCAGAGCCCACTCCACATAGAGAATAATGGAGCCTCCAGCACCGACCTCCACCCGCAGAGCCGCATCCACATAGAGAATAATGGAGCCTCCAGCACCTACCTCCACCCGCAGAGCCGCACTCCACATAGAGAATACTGGAGCCTCCAGCACCGACCTCCACCCGCAGAGCCGCACTCCACATAGAGAATAATGGAGCCTCCAGCACCTACCTCCACCCGCAGAGCCGCACTCCACATAGAGAATAATGGAGCCTCCAGCATCGACCTCCACCCGCAGAGCCGTACTCCACATAGAGAATAATGGAGCCTCCAGCACCTACCTCCACCCGCAGAGCCGCACTCCACATAGAGAATAATGGAGCCTCCAGCACCTACCTCCACCCGCAGAGCCGCACTCCACATAGAGAATAATGGAGCCTCCAGCACCTACCTCCACCCGCAGAGCCGCACTCCACATAGAGAATAATGGAGCCTCCAGCACCTACCTCCACCCGCAGAGCCGCACTCCACATAGAGAATAATGGAGCCTCCAGCACCGACCTCCACCCGCAGAGCCCCACTCCACATAGAGAATAATGGAGCCTCCAGCACCGACCTCCACCCGCAGAGCCCCACTCCACATAGAGAATAATGGAGCCTCCAGCACCGACCTCCACCCGCAGAGCCGCACTCCACATAGAGAATAATGGAGCCTCCAGCACCTACCTCCACCCGCAGAGCCGCACTCCACATAGAGAATAATGGAGCCTCCAGCACCTACCTCCACCCGCAGAGCCGCACTCCACATAAAGAATAATGGAGCCTCCAGCACCGACCTCCACCCGCAGAGCCGCACTCCACATATAGAATAATGGAGTCTCCAGCACCGACCTCCACCCGCAGAGCCGCACTCCACATAGAGAATAATGGAGCCTCCAGCACCGACCTCCACCCGCAGAGCCGCACTCCACATAGAGAATAATGGAGCCTCCAGCACCTACCTCCACCCGCAGAGCCACACTCCACATAGAGAATAATGGAGCCTCCAGCACCGACCTCCACCCGCAGAGCCACACTCCACATAGAGAATAATGGAGCCTCCAGCACCGACCTCCACCCGCAGAGCCGCACTCCACATAGAGAATAATGGAGCCTCCAGCACCGACCTCCACCCGCAGAGCCGCACTCCACATAGAGAATAATGGAGCCTCCAGCACCTACCTCCACCCACAGAGCCGCACTCCACATAGAGAATAATGGAGCCTCCAGCACCGACCTCCACCCGCAGAGCCGCACTCCACATAGAGAATAATGGAGTCTCCAGCACCGACCTCCACCCGCAGAGCCACACTCCACATAGAGAATAATGGAGCCTCCAGCACCGACCTCCACCCGCAGAGCCGCACTCCACATAGAGAATAATGGAGCCTCCAGCACCAACCTCCACCCGCAGAGCCGCACTCCACATAGAGAATAATGGAGCCTCCAGCACCTACCTCCACCCGCAGAGCCGCACTTCACATATAGGCTGCTCTGTGCGCACAGGACCTGTGATGAGGTCACAGGAGGGAGGAGTCAGGGGTCACATGATCAGGGGCCTCAGTGGATGTAACTCTTTTATTATAGAATTATAAACAATACATCATAATAAATAATAAACTGTACAGAAATAAAACATCGCTAAAATAAGTAACAGAAACAAAAGAAATCAGCATCAAATAAACCAAAAAGTCCACAGTCCTTCGTCCTTTCAAACTATTGCAGCTTCCAAAAGAACATTACCCCTAACCAAAATTATATATAAAACATAAAAGAAACATGCACACACACTGACACACACTCACACACCCAAAAAGAAAAAGGAAAAAAGGCCTCACCTGGCCATACATACAACTTCATCCTACAGTATAATACGAACACATCCAGCTGCATAGTGTTGGAAAAGGAGGATCGCACATGAACGTGCTTGATCCCATAGACAAAGAGGAAAACACCAACTCATATAAATACATAGAAATCAGGAGAACAAGAAGAGTCTATGGTGATAATAGTAAAAAATGATTTATTAAATAATTAAACAATATCACATAAGTCACCCATAGTATGTGCAAATCAAGAATCAGAACAGACGGAAGGGACCGCAACACCTCCGGATAGTATAGACATCACAGATGTGCCGTAATAAACTCCACCACAAAAGTAACTCCAAAGGCAACCCATGCAAAGATTTAAGTCTCTGTAAAACCATAACAAACATACATGTGATGAATGGCTTACCAAAGGAAATGGTGGAGGGCAGGAGGGGACGGGTCCCAGGAGTGATGGGGTGGACATCCTATTCATCCTACAGTGATGTCCACCCCATCACTCCTGGGACCCGTCCCCTCCTGCCCTCCACCATTTCCTTTGGTAAGCCATTCATCACATGTATGTTTGTTATGGTTTTACAGAGACTTAAATCTCTGCATGGGTTGCCTTTGGAGTTACTTTTGTGGTGGAGTTTATTACGGCACATCTGTGATGTCTATACTATCCGGAGGTGTTGCGGTCCCTTCCGTCTGTTCTGATTCTTGATTTGCACATACTATGGGTGACTTATGTGATATTGTTTAATTATTTAATAAATCATTTTTTACTATTATCACCATAGACTCTTTTTGTTCTCCTGATTTCTATTCATCCTACAGTAATATATATTTTTTCCTTTTTTTTTTTTTTTTCCTTTTTTCCCCCCACCACACCACAGGTCCATGAGTTCATGCCCTTTTCACCACAAGCTTGACGAGTTCATGAAAGTTTATGCCCTTAGAAATTTACAACCCTCGGGTCCATGGCAAGTTCCATGCTCTCCCCCCACACAAAAACCCCCACCCAACCTAAACTATACCCCCCCAAACATATAACTATTTACACTTATATACAAAACATAACATTAACAGACCTACCACACAAGAACACTACATTACATTACTTTACTTTAAACACAACACTATAAACATTTCTAAACATTAACACTATACACTGACCACAGAACTTGCAAGGCCCAAGATCAGCGCTTGCAAGCCCAATATCCATTATTTCCTGAATTTACAAAACAAAAAGCTAAATGTGCCACACCAGCCCACCACAGGGAAACTGGAGTCCTAAGAGGCCCCATCCCTAACCACCAAGACATGCACCCTGTCCCTCACCAACTAAATTTGTCTCTAAAAGAAAAGAAAACTGACCCTAACTATCCCTACCTGTCCCTACCTATCCCTACTCTACCTAGCTTATCATAACTAACTATCTAGCTATCCCTAAACTGGCCCTCCCTGTCCCTACTTTTCTCTCCCTCAACACCCACACCACCTTATCTTACCCTACCAACAATCTCACACAGACCAGCTCTCCCTAGGGCACGTTAAAGGAGAAACCCCTCCAAAGCCAAGAGGCCCTCCTCGCACCCAGCCTCTCGAACTCCAAAGATCGCACCTTCCCCAGGTCACCCAAGATGTTTCTAACCACCTCATCCTGGGGGAGGATTTTCCGCTGCGTGGAAACTAAACTCCGTACATTCCAAGTGTGGAACCTAATGACTACACTAACTAGGAATAAAGTGCTCCGTTCTCAGCCACCCAGAGATCTGTATGCCCCATAAGCCCACTCCGGATAAGAAAGGGACGCCAGGCTAGGCCAGCCTATGGAAGCACCCACCCTTTTGTAGACCCCTGTATTAAAGGGACACTGAAGGAGGAAGTGCTCCATGCTTTCCAACATGTTGCCACACTCCTCACGGGGACAACCCCAATCATCGGAGCTCCTGCACTTCAGGTTGTCCCTTACATACAGCCTCCCATGGGAGCACCCCAGGCCAAGTCCCAAAATTTCAAGTGGATCCGCTTGGAATTTAATAACCCAAGCCCAACCTCCAGATCCCCACCGGCGGATCACCTTCAGAACCGGGGTAGCATAAGCTGGGAGATGTCCGTGTGGTGTGCGCAGGTCCTTCACCTGCCCTCCTGTCTCCCATTCCTGGAAGAAAGGCCGAAACTAACCCTTGCAGGAGACTACCTACGGAGGAGCCCTCTCTGAATAGAGGTTGGCAACATTGATCTAAAGAAAGGTGTTTATCAGAAACACCACCTGGTTGACCATACCCAACCCACCTAGTCTCCTCGTACGGTACGTGACCTCTCTTTTAATTAGGTTAAGCCTGTTCCCCCATAACAGCTGGAAGAACAGGTTATAGACCCGTGTCAAGAGAGGTTCTGGCAAGACGCAGACACTGCCCAGGTATATTAACAAGGGAAGCAGAAAGCCTTTGGCCATGTTGATCCTTTCCCTCAGGGTTAAAGACCAACCATTCCACTGGTCCACCTTTTGGGCGGCGATCTTAAGTCTGCCCTACTAATTTTGCTGGGGGTAGTCCCCGGGGCCAAATTCGATGCCTAGGATTTTGGCGGAGGTCTGGGGCACTGGAAGGGTGTCCGGGAGATCAAAACTAGGATCTCCCCCTCCCAGCCAGAGACTTTCGCACTTTTCCCAGTTGATCATGGACCCGGACGCCTCCGAGTAGCGCTCGACCTCAGACATGACCCAATCCGCCTCCTCTCTCGAGGACACAAACAGGGAGATGTCGTCAGCGTACGCTACCACCCTCAGAGTGGCCCCCGGCTCTGCCCGGTCCATCCTGACTCCCACCAACGGTCTACGATCTACACTCCTCAAGAAGGGATCAATTGCGAACACGTATAAAAGTGGGCTCAGAGGACAACCCTGGCGGACCCCAGAACTCACCTCAAAAGGGTGACCAACCCAACCGTTCACAAGTGGAAAAGTCTCAGCCCCCTAGTATAAGGTCTCTAACCAATTTACAAACCTCCCAGGCAGACCGTACCTCAAAAGGACAGACCAGAGGTACTCGTGATTCACCCGGTCAAAGGCCTTCGCTTTTCTAAGGACAGCAAGTACCCCTTCGAGTGACCAGTCCTGCCCTGCTCCACTGCCTCTCGGTCACCGAGCACAGCACTAAAAGTACTGCGGCCTGGAACAGAGCAGTGCTGAGCCCCTGAAAGGAGCCGGGGTGCAAACTTCACTAGCCGATTAAACAGCACCTTTGCCAGAATCTTCCGGTCCATTGAGAAGAGCTATGGGACACCAATTCTCAATACGGGATGAGTCCTTACCCTTTGATAGGATAATCAGGGCTGACCTCCTCATTGAGCTGGGAAGAGCGCCCGAGGAAAGGCACTCATTAAACGTCTTGTATAAAGGTATGGTATAACTCGGATGTTAAGCCATCCGGACCTGGCGATTTTTTGGGCTGAAGCCCATCAATGGCCAGTCTCACTTCCTCTTCCCTGATTGCCTCTACCAAAACATCAAGAGAGGGGTCATTTCCTGGCTCAGGAATTGTCTCAGCCAGGAAAGCCGACATCCCGTCTTGATCCAGATCCCTTTTTCCCAAGAGGCATGAGTAAAAGGATCTGATCACCTCCAGGATCCCTGATTTGGATCGGTTCAGGGAACCCGTACTGTCGATCAGTCCTGTCACCATCTTACAATTCACTGACATCTTACAGTTTCTGTAAGGGTCGTGCGAGCGGTACCTCCCGAAATCCCTCTCAAAAACCAAAGATGTGTGTCTATCATACTGACACCTCCTGAGGTCACTCTCTTAACGGCATTTTGGCGAGACACCGCCTGTACGGCGAAGTCTCACTATCCGGGCTCCCCCTTCACCAGCTCGTAATTCGACCAGAAGAGCTCTAGCCCGTCTGGCCGGACGAAACTGATGTCGAAGAATAGGGTGGCCGAGTGATGGATCAGGGCAAAGATGTCCGTCGCCCTGAAGCCCCTCTTCAGGAGGAGCTCCACCACCCTACTCCTGGGTGGGCAAGCTTCACCGCCCCTCCAACGAAGACGGACCACATTCCTCCTGGCCGGCCCTTGCCCGGCTGTCGGGAGGGACCAAACGGTTTCCCCCTCCCTTCTATCTTGGAAGGCGGCCAGGCCATGTCTCTCCAACTAGAAAGACAGGTCCACCTCTCTTCCCTCTACATTGACCAACCGCTCTACTTTTTTAAGGGCCTCCAGAAAACGATGGTGCAAAACGGCGTCCCCAGAGTCCGGAGGCAAGGAGACCCAACGAGAACCCCCGGAGCCCCAGCCGTGACCCCCGCAAAAGTATGGGGTCTCACGGCTTGGGGGACAGATGGGCCAGCCCCTCCCTCGCCTCCCGTGCTCCCACTTACACAAACACTCACTCCCTCCGCATTCACTCCCACATCCACTCCCATATCCCACTCATGTCACTCACCTCACTCATACCATTCACCTCAGCCAATTCTTCAAAAATATCAGTGTTATTTTCTTTGCAGATTCGTTTTTTACCTGCTGGGGGCCCTGGCTGATCGGTGCTCTGCCCCGCATTGTTTTTGCCCAGGAGTGCTGCCGCCCCTTTTAGAGCCGCAGAACAGAGCCCACTCAGTAAGCTTTGCCTGGGCTCAGGAGCAGCAACACTTCCTGGGCTCTGTGGCTCCTTTTTTTTTGTTGTTGTCACATTTTGGGCAGGGCTGGGCTCTGCCTCCGCACCCTGCCCCCCACTGGAGACCTGCGCTGGCCTCTCATGGGGCACCGGAGCCCTCGCACCACCAGATGTAGGTAAGTGGGCTGGGGACCCCGGCAACCCCTTACCAGCTCTCTCGGGCATGATTTTTGTGGGCGGGACAGAAGGCAGCGGGCCCTCCGAGGCCACGCCCCCCGCTTGTTACGGCCATGGCGGGTAGAGTGAAGGTCCAAAAGGCCACACACCCCCAGCCACGAGCACACAGAGCGGAGCTGCGGCTGCCGAGGCCACACCCCCCCCGCCAGCCGCAGTCAAAGAGGGTGGAACAGTAGCCCGCAAGGCTACGCCCCCCTGCCAGACGCAACAGTAGCAGGTGGGACAGCGGCCGAGGAGGACATGCCCCCTCGCAGGCCACCACCGCCCTCTTGTACCCACCACTCGCTTTTGGCAAAGTCGGCCACTCCCCCCGGCGTCCAGCGGCGGCGGGGCCCACTGCGCGGACGCCTTATTGGATCTACGTGCAGAGGACCCCGACCATGCCACGGACACCGCCAGGGGAGCGACCAACAACTTGCATTTCTTTACTTGCTGCCTTACGGCAGACTCCGCCCCCTTTCTAGGTCTCTGGACCCCCAAAAGTGATCCAGTCTTAGCGGATCCGTATGTGGGTGGCCCAGAGACTCCAGCTCTCCCCGCCGGAGATGCGGCACTGGCTGTATAGACTCCAGGTGCCGGGCCAGCCCCCCCTGCCACAGAGGTCTGGGCCTGAGCACCACCACGACTCCGCATGTGTACACGGTGTACGGAACGGAGCTGTTTGTGTACAAGGGGTACGGAGCAGATCCGCATGTGTAAGAGGTGTACAGAGCAGAGCCGTGTGTGTACGGGGTGTACAGAGCAGAGCCACGTGTGTACGATGTGTACAGAGCGGAGCCGTGTGTGTACAAGGTGTACGGAGCGAAGCCATGTGTGTACGATGTGTACAGAGCGGAGCCGTGTGTGTACGAGGTGTATGGAGCAGAGCCGCATGTGTATGAGGTGTACAGAGCGGAGTCTCATGTGTACAAGGTGTACGGAGCGGAGCCACGTGTGTACATTGTGTACAGTCCCTGACAGAACTTATGTCGCTTATCCATGTTAAGTAAATCAAAGCTTATAACCTGATGTTAAATTTATCCATTGATTTTATAAATTACTCTTTTGACTCTAATAGCACCACGACTTAATTCACCAATGTTATGCAACATATATTTGCTGTAACGCTGGTATTCTGTACTTTGTTTTCCAGCGTTACTCTGCATGTCTTTTGCATTAACCCTTTTGCTCCTTTCCCCCTAACCAGCTGGGATACTGTTGTCTGTTACCTATATGGATGCTGCTCAGTTCCCGGCTCTGCTGCGTACCCGTACTTGCGTGAGTGGCTCCGCTGCTTTGCATGACCGCCCGCATGTGCGGTCCCTGACCTGCTGTAAAAGCCGTCCGTAGCTTGCAAAGTCCTCTGCAGTGGTGCATGACTTACTACGTGTGTGGCAGCAGCCACTGTCAGGTGTTCCTCTGTGTTGAGCTCTCTGGCTCTGCATAGGGGGCGCGGCCCACACCTGTCCTGCTTTTATGTGGATTGGGTGTTTACTAGAATTACTGCTCCAGCCTATCGCTGTGAAGCAGCTCATATATAAAGTTCCCCAGCCCTAGTGGGCGTTGCCAGAGCTTCACATTGAATCTGCATTGAATCCCTGAACCTAGCCGTATGTGGTTGTGTGTTCAGCTCCTGCTCTGAATTTGATCAGCTCTGGAGAGCTGATTCCCTGTTCCTGCTGTGTCTTGTTCCCTGATCCTGGATCTAACCCGGTACCTGAATGTCTGAACTGTGTCTTGTGTTTCCGCCTATGCTGGGGGCTGATTACCCAGATCGCCGTTCCTGGAGGCTGTATATCCAGGCCTGTTCCTGCTGTGTCTAATTACCTGAACCCCTGATCCTGGATCGCATCCTGTACCTGAATGTCTGAACTGTGTCTTGTGTTTCCACCTATGCTGGGGCTGATTACCCAGATCGCCGTTCCTGGAGGCTGTATATCCAGGCCTGTTCCTGCTGTGTCTAATTACCTGAACCCCTGATCCTGGATCGCATCCTGTACCTGAATGTCTGAACTGTGTCTTGTGTTTCCGCCTATGCTGGGGGCTGATAACCCAGATCGCCGTTCCTGGAGGCTGTATATCCAGGCCTGTTCCTGCTGTGTCTAATTACCTGAACCCCTGATCCTGGATCGCATCCTGTACCTGAATGTCTGAACTGTGTCTTGTGTTCCGCCTATGCTGGGGGCTGATTACCCAGATCGCCGTTCCTGGAGGCTGTATATCCAGGCCTGTTCCTGCTGTGTCTAATTACCTGAACCCCTGATCCTGGATCGCATCCTGTACCTGAATGTCTGAACTGTGTCTTGTGTTTCCGCCTATGCTGGGGGCTGATTACCCAGATCGCCGTTCCTGGAGGCTGTATATCCAGACCTGTTCCTGCTGTGTCTAATTACCTGAACCCCTGATCCTGGATCTAACCCGGTACCTGAATGTCTGAACTGTGTCTTGTGTTTCCGCCTATGCTGGGGGCTGATTACCCAGATCGCCGTTCCTGGAGGCTGTATATCCAGGCCTGTTCCTGCTGTGTCTAATTACCTGAACCCCTGATCCTGGATCTAACCCGGTACCTGAATGTCTGAACTGTGTCTTGTGTTTCCGCCTATGCTGGGGGCTGATTACCCAGATCGCCGTTCCTGGAGGCTGTATATCCAGGCCTGTTCCTGCTGTGTCTAATTACCTGAACCCCTGATCCTGGATCTAACCCGGTACCTGAATGTCTGAACTGTGTCTTGTGTTTCCGCCTATGCTGGGGGCTGATTACCCAGATCGCCGTTCCTGGAGGCTGTATATCCAGACCTGTTCCTGCTGTGTCTAATTACCTGAACCCCTGATCCTGGATCTAACCCGGTACCTGAATGTCTGAACTGTGTCTTGTGTTTCCGCCTATGCTGGGGGCTGATTACCCAGATCGCCGTTCCTGGAGGCTGTATATCCAGGCCTGTTCCTGCTGTGTCTAATTACCTGAACCCCTGATCCTGGATCGCATCCTGTACCTGAATGTCTGAACTGTGTCTTGTGTTTCCGCCTATGCTGGGGGCTGATTACCCAGATCGCCGTTCCTGGAGGCTGTATATCCAGGCCTGTTCCTGCTGTGTCTAATTACCTGAACCCCTGATCCTGGATCGCATCCTGTACCTGAATGTCTGAACTGTGTCTTGTGTTTCCGCCTATGCTGGGGGCTGATTACCCAGATCGCCGTTCCTGGAGGCTGTATATCCAGGCCTGTTCCTGCTGTGTCTAATTACCTGAACCCCTGATCCTGGATCTAACCCGGTACCTGAATGTCTGAACTGTGTCTTGTGTTTCCACCTATGCTGGGGGCTGATTACCCAGATCGCCGTTCCTGGAGGCTGTATATCCAGGCCTGTTCCTGCTGTGTCTAATTACCTGAACCCCTGATCCTGGATCGCATCCTGTACCTGAATGTCTGAACTGTGTCTTGTGTTTCCGCCTATGCTGGGGGCTGATTACCCAGATCGCCGTTCCTGGAGGCTGTATATCCAGGCCTGTTCCTGCTGTGTCTAATTACCTGAACCCCTGATCCTGGATCGCATCCTGTACCTGAATGTCTGAACTGTGTCTTGTGTTTCCGCCTATGCTGGGGGCTGATTACCCAGATCGCCGTTCCTGGAGGCTGTATATCCAGGCCTGTTCCTGCTGTGTCTAATTACCTGAACCCCTGATCCTGGATCTAACCCGGTACCTGAATGTCTGAACTGTCTCTTGTGTTTCCGCCTATGCTGGGGCTGATTACCCAGATCGCCGTTCCTGGAGGCTGTATATCCAGGCCTGTTCCTGCTGTGTCTAATTACCTGAACCCCTGATCCTGGATCGCATCCTGTACCTGACTGTCTGAACTGTGTCCTCTGTGTTATGTTCCTGAAATCCTGCTGTGTCCAGAACCCTGTTCCAGTGACTGTGAATCCTTGCTATATATAACCTGAGTTCATCTTTGAAGGAGGAGTCCGGTGTGTGCTGAGTTTCTGTTACTCTGTGCTCAGCTTCTGTGCAATCCCGGCCAGCTCCCGTTGAGTCTGGCGGGGCTTGCACCAGACCGCTGGGGTTCCTTTTCAGGTCGCTGCCAGATGTCCGGATCCTATGCCTGATGACCATGGCCTGATGTCCGATGTCCGACGACCACTTTCAGATGTCCGGATCCTATCCTCCCTGCCTGATATCCGGGTCCTGCCGATTGTTGCCAGATGTCCGGAGCCTGCTGATCGGTGTCAGATGTCCGGATCCTATGCCTGATGACCATGGCCTGATGTCCGATGTCCGACGACCACTTCCAGATGTCCGGATCCTATCCTCCCTGCCTGATGTCCGGGTCCTGCCGATTGTTGCCAGATGTCCGGATCCTGCTGATCGGTGCCAGATGTCCGGAGTCCGATGCCTGTGTTCCAGTCCGTGTTCCTGTGATCCAATCCATGTTCCTGTCCGTGTTCCTGACTCCCTGAGACCCAATCCGTGTTCCTGATGTTCCTGTCCGTGTTCCTGACTCCCTGAGATCCAATCCATGTTCCTGTCTGTGTTCCTGACTCCCTGAGATCCAATCCGTGTCCCTGATGTTCCTGTCCGTGTCCTCCCTGATGATCACTGCCTGATATCCGATGTCCGATGACCACTTCCAGATGTCCGGATCCTATCCATCTCTACCTGATGTCCGGAGCCTGCCGATCGGTGCCAGATGTCCGGAGTCCGATGCCTGTGTTCCAGTCCGTGTTCCTGTCTGTGTTCCTGATTCCCTGAGATCCAATCCGTGTTCCTGATTTCCTGTCCGTGTTCCTGTGTCCCTGAGATCCAGTCCGTGTTCCTGATGTTCCGATGTCCTGCCGGTTCCTCCTTGGTCTACCCTGTGATGACGTCTGTCCTGGGTCGGTGTCTGATGTTCTCCTGCTGAGCCTGTGCTACGCCTGAGGCCTGAGAGAGAGGCCGTCCTAGTATGCCCGTGCCAGATGACCCTGGACTTCATCAACCCGTGATGACCCCGCCATCGTCTGACGTTCGTCCTGGGCCGGTGTCTGATGTTCTCCTGCTGAGCCTGTGCTACGCCCGAGGCCTGAGAGTGAGGCCATACTAGTATGCCCGTGCCAGATGATCCTGGACTTCATCAACCCGTGATGACCCCGCCATCGTCTGAAGTCTGTCTGAGGTCGGTGTCTGATGTTCTCCTGCTGAGCCTGTGCTACGCCTAAGGCCTGAGAGAGAGGCCGTCCAAGTATGCCCGTGCCAGATAACCCTGGACTGCATCTACCCGTGATGTCCTCCAGCACTCGTCTGTGATCCTGAGTCGTGTACCCTTCTCTGATGTGCGGAATCGGGAGCCCGGTCTTATGTTCTGTTTATGTACTGTGTTTCTTTAAGTAAACTTTATGTTTCTTCTTACCTGAAGTTGTGCGGTGTTGTCTAGTCCTGCAGGTCGTCACCTTGCCCACATGCTCAGCTGCCACGGATCCCGGTCGCTGCCCTTCCCTAGTCCGGGCAGGCCCGGGTCTCCCTCCGTGGTCCAGTGGGTCCACATTCTCTTATCATCTGGGACCCATGCCTCACGTCGTCGTGGACTGGCGGCGTGGGAGCATTGGCTAGCTAGGCAAGCTATGCCATGTCCCGACGCCCCACAGCCGTGGGAAGCGCCACATTTGCATTTTAAGATAAAACTTTTGTCTTGCCAAAATCTGACCATTCTATGTTCATTAAATGATCAATATTTCAGCATTGATGTCAATTTATTTTCTTAACCTAAACCAAATTTGGGAGGGTTTCAGCTTTCAAAAGAGTAATTTATAAAACCAATAGATGAATTTAACGTCAGGTTATAAGCTTTGATTTACATAACATGGATAAGAGACATAACTTCTGTCAGGGACTGTACAGAGCAAAGCCGTGTGTGTATGAGGTGTATGGAGCAGAGCCGTGTGTGTACGAGATGTACGGAGCGGAGTCTTGTCTATGGGATGTACGGAGCAGAGCCTTGTGTGTGCAGAGCCCTTTGTGTAGCTACATACACCCATATAACCCCAGCTTCGGTCGCAGACCCCTCTTTGTATGCTGCATACACCTGTATACCCCCAGCTTCGGTCTCAGACCCCTCTTTGTACGCTGTATACACCCATATACCCTCAGCTTCGGTTGTAGAACCCTTTGTGCACAGACCCCTGTGTACTCTGTATACACCTGAGCCGTCCGCCAGGGCTGTAGGGTACTCAGACCCGAGCCCGTTGATCTCTATGGGGGATGTCACGGTGGCCACGGCTCGGTCCATGGCCCTGGGCGCTCACCCTGAAAAAGGGGGATATTTACAGGGGATAATGTCAGTGAATCGTGACGCCACCTGTTGTGTCTGGTGAGGATCACCAGCGCTGCAGCAGTCCACTGAGGCCGGTATTGTGGCAGCTTAGGTGGTATCGCTCCCCACAGGTGGAGCGGGCCTTCAGGGCAGCGTAAATGTAGGGATGCAGGATGGAGGGAACCCAGCCGGTTAAGAACAAGAACGGGAGAACACACAAGTCACTTCTGTACCTTTACTGGAGTTAGTGCAGGAACATCCCGGAGCACCGTAGGGTGAAGAGTGCACGTCCGGATTCTCCCCAGTGAGCAGGTGTCGGGCCTCGTGCTTCTTGCCTCTCTGTAGTAAGTTTCTGACCTGCCTGTAGCTAGGCCTAACTTTGTCTCTGTCCTGCACCGCTGACTTTGTGGTAGGGCCTTCTCCTGGAGTACACACTCCCTGCTTGTAGGGTCTCCGTGTCCCCTGGCTCTGTTACGTATCAGCTCTTGGGTGCTCCTGGGACCTGTAGTCCTCCAAGAATTCCGGTTGTCTCCTACGGGGTCGTAGAGATCCCTGTAAGCTCGGACCCCTTGCTACTCTCTCCTCTAGCCTTCGGCCTACTCAGGCCCTTACTAGGCTATACACACTGGCAGTTAGCTGGCTGCCTCTTCTGCTGCTCTCTAGAACGTCGGCACGCTCCTAGCTCGCTGACTTGAGCTGAGTGAGTCTCACACTGCAGACTGACCTGTTTCTGTGTCTCAGAGTGTTCTCTGCTAGAGCGAACTGTTCTGTTCCTAGAGTGTCCTCTCTAGAGTGAACTGACTTCCTGCCTTCTCCCTCCTTTTTATCTACCTATATCTGCTCCCTCTGGAAGGGAGAAGGTGTGTGAATGCTCTGAGGGCCTCTTGTGGATGAATCCTTTAGTGCACCCTTCTAGGATTTATGGCACCAAGCGCAGCTGGGCTGCACACACCCATATGCCCTCAGCTTTAGTCACAGACCACCCTGTGTATGCTATATACACCCGTATACCCCCAGATTCGGTCACGGACCCTCAGTGTATGCTGTATACATCCATATACCCCCAGCTTTGATTACAGACACCTCTGTGTAAGCTGTATTGTATACACCCGTATACCCTCAGCTTCGGTTGTAGAACCCTGTGTGTGTGGACCCATCTGTGTGCTGTATACACCGATATACCCCCAGCTTCAGTCACAGACCCCTCTTTGTATGCTGTATAAACCTGTACACCGCCAGCTTCGGTCACAGACCCCTCTGTGTACGCTGTATATGTGTAGCCCTGGTGTTAGGCACACGCAGTACCCTGGAGAGTGTATGGCGAGACAGCAGTTTAATGCTAAATATTCATTCACTCAACATATACTAGACACACCCTTAGGGTAGTGGAGTTTACTCTTGAGGGAGTGGTCAAGGTGGTATGTGTTGGAGTGATTTAGTCAGTCTAGTTCCTGTCTTCGGACAGAGAAGACGTCTGGAGTTTAGTTCCTGACTTGAGAGTGAGAGGACGTCTGGAGGGAGGAAGCAGTCCAGATTGCTCTATCACCAGCTTCGGAAAGTGGAGTCTGGTATAGGTGTTTTAATTCACCTTAGCCTAGTCAGAGCTGTACTTCATCAGCATACACTGGAAGGAAAGAAGAAGTTTAGTGCAGAAAGTCTTCAGCATCCTGTCTAAAGGACGGTATAAGGTTCAGAGACGTGCTCCTGCCTATTGATAACTGAGCATCTGTAACTAACTTTGAAGTGAAGGAAAAGAAAGAAGTGACTACTCGACCCTTGGCTAGTGTGAGTGCTTATGTTACCAGCGTGGACAAGGCGAAAGGCACAGTGGTTTATTGGAATAGTGCTTACGGATTGAAGAAGTCCTGCACATTGCTACCGGTCACTGGGGACCGAAGGATCACTACTGTTTCAAGCATAGTGATAAGAAAACCAGGAATTTACCGGACCTTAGGTCGCGGCAAACAAGCCCCTTATAGTCAGTACGTAACTGGGGTCAGGGGAAGTGAAGACTTTGAGTCAGTGCACGACAAGATAAGAATTCAGCTTCTTCGCAGGAAGGCTCCTAACACAAAGCTGACTGGGCGGTACAGCTATAGATTAGCTGGAGATTTTGAGGGAACTACGCTTCAGGCTGGTTGTACTCGTTGTATTGGAAGTAAAGGAGGCCCCTAACTTGTCCAGCTGCTGTCTCAAGATACACTCTCCTTGGATCAGCCTCCCTGGGACCTGCCTGAACATCTTACAAGTAAAGGTATGGAAAGACGCTGACCGTGTGAGACTGTGTTCTTTATCTGCACCCGACTTCACAATACCCATAGACTCTGAGGGAAGAGTCCCGCCTGTAGGGGACCCGACATCTAGCTGCATCACCATCCCCTCAGAGATCTACAGCAGCGCTGGTACATATTACCAGAAGACTACAGGTGGCGTCACGAACTGTATATAAACCTATCCCCTGTAAATATATCCCCAACATACGCCAGACCGCCCGGGCCACAGACCGAGCCACAGCTACCTGTGACAAATCCCATAGACTTCCATGGGCTCGGCTCTGAGTACCCCATTGCCCTGGTAATCCACAATTGTGGTGGCGGGTCGACACAAAAACTTGGCGTCACGAACAGGATGCGAAACTCGCAGAATTGCGAGCCCTGTGTGCCTAAGGAATTGTTTTTGTGAAGAAGGACTGTTTGCACTTTTGGCGCCAAAATCGCCATTTTTGTCGCCATATTCGCGCCCTCAGGCGCTGGAGAAGAAGGTGGGCGTACCTTCGTGGGCGTCTACCCCCCTGTGGCGTGAAGAAAATGCCTGCCCTCTCAAAGTGCTATTACAACATGCGATCCTGCCCTACAGCAAAGGAGGTCCGCCTCCTCTTCACCTTCCCTGCGAAGAGGAGGAGACGCAAACCCCACCTCCACGGAAGAGACCGGATGTCTCCGCAGAAAGAAGAAAGAATCTTCTGGAACATCATGGAAGCAGGACGTGTGCAGCCGAGCAGGGAAGCGGAGGAGGGCAGGCCCCGTGCCCCAGCCAAGCTGCCACCAGCACCGGAGTTATCCGTGATCCTGCACCTGCAACAGGCGTTGCTAGAGACAAGAGAAGAAAATGCACGCCTGAAGAAGATGGTCCAGTACCAACCTGGCTTTGAAGAGATCGAGAGACGCCGGCGTACCCTGGAACAGCGGAGGCTGTGGGACACGGTGATCTCTCCCCTCAACGAACCCCCACGATTCCAGATACCGAAGAGTCTGCTGCCCAAGGCGAAGGAGCAACCGGAGGCTGCCCCCGAAAGTACCGATCCCGATCCCACCGGTGAAGCGGTGGAAGCGAAGGAGGTTGAGGAGGTACAGCCAATCCCGGAACGCCCGCCCGGCCAAGAGGCCGCAGCAGATGATCGGTCCCCGGCAGGGACACCGGAGGGGTCCTGTCCGTCACTACCAGATGTGGACTGGGACGAAATGGCGCGCCTGGATGACGTCGCCTATACCGCCCAGTGGGAACAGGAATGGCAGAGTCGTGAGGAGAAGAAGAAACGCCAGCAGGAGGAAGAGCGGGAAACTCAGCGGAACCGTCAGCGACAATATGCCGAGCTGATCGCGGACAAAGAGAGTGTCCGGAGAGATAAAGGTACCCTGAGGGAACCGCGGCGGCAGGGGTGTGTGACTGAGTTCCAGCTCCGGAAGGGCTGGGGCTTTATCCGTGAACCGGGCCTCTACCCAGGGGTCTTTGTCAGCAGGCGTGACGTAGAATCCCACCTGCCGCAAGGCCATCCCGGGAGGGACTTAGCAAATGGAGATATCGTCACATATACGCGGCACTGGGGAATGAAGGGATGGTATGCCCTTAACGTCACCATCGTACGTGACCCCGTCCCAGACGCAGGTACCGTCACCATTACCGCTGCGTCCCGTCTCCAGCTCAAGCAGAATCCGGCCGTGCCCCAGCATCGCCCCCTGCAAATTCATCGCAACTAGCGACCCAGAGTTCATCGCAAAAGAAAGTTATATCTTCATCGCAACATGCGACCCAGTCTCAATCGCAATCCATGACGCGGTCCATATCGCTAACTGTGATTGAAACGCAATCGGTGTCACGTGAAGAAAATGTACCCGTTGCGCCCCTAGAGGTTCGCACCAGAACTGTGGCGACCCAGACCCTAATCGCAGCACATGATTTGCTAGTCCTGGGATCTAGGGCCCATTGCATTGTTCCAGCCCCCGGGGTGGAAAGTGTATTTGAAAATGAATAAATAGTTAAGAAGAATCGGTGAGATCCAT
Organism: Oophaga sylvatica; assembly: GCA_033576555.1. Classification (NCBI taxonomy): domain Eukaryota; kingdom Metazoa; phylum Chordata; class Amphibia; order Anura; family Dendrobatidae; genus Oophaga; species Oophaga sylvatica. Next base: position 14,895,864 of record JARQOD010000003.1, read on the forward strand.
ATCGGGTCTACCAAAAGTAAAAAGTTTGAAATGTTTTATAAAGTTTTGCACAAATTATATAGTGAATATATATATTTCTAACTGTAGAATGCCCGGCTGGGTAAATGATAAACAGTAACCAGAAAAGTTGCACTTTCGTATTATGTGATGTTATATAATATGTCTTTGGTTTTACAATGGACTTTGAGGTTGAGGACTGTGCCAACCCAGAACTTACTTGTACATAGTTGCGCTTCGGTGCCTTATTTTGGTTTTACATAAACCAGTACAACTACCTCTGAAAACAAAACCCGTGTGGTGTGGCACTGAGTGAGGTCTGCAATCGGATGTCCTGCAGCCCACCCAGGACCTACGTTGAAGGTTTGGTGCGGGTCCTTCACAAGTATATTGTATATTTATTGAATGCTATTTAATATTTGTATTTTTCAATATTTCGCAACGTTTAAGATATCCTCACCTCCCGGATGGGACGAACCAATGTTAACTGTTTAATGTTTATTGCATAAACAAAATGTCTCTTTTGTATTTTACAGCCCGGGAGTGCTGTCTTTTACCATGGGGGAATGTGTAGCCCTGGTGTTAGGCACACGCAGTACCCTGGAGAGTGTATGGCGAGACAGCAGTTTAATGCTAAATATTCATTCACTCAACATATACTAGACACACCCTTAGGGTAGTGGAGTTTACTCTTGAGGGAGTGGTCAAGGTGGTATGTGTTGGAGTGATTTAGTCAGTCTAGTTCCTGTCTTCGGACAGAGAAGACGTCTGGAGTTTAGTTCCTGACTTGAGAGTGAGAGGACGTCTGGAGGGAGGAAGCAGTCCAGATTGCTCTATCACCAGCTTCGGAAAGTGGAGTCTGGTATAGGTGTTTTAATTCACCTTAGCCTAGTCAGAGCTGTACTTCATCAGCATACACTGGAAGGAAAGAAGAAGTTTAGTGCAGAAAGTCTTCAGCATCCTGTCTAAAGGACGGTATAAGGTTCAGAGACGTGCTCCTGCCTATTGATAACTGAGCATCTGTAACTAACTTTGAAGTGAAGGAAAAGAAAGAAGTGACTACTCGACCCTTGGCTAGTGTGAGTGCTTATGTTACCAGCGTGGACAAGGCGAAAGGCACAGTGGTTTATTGGAATAGTGCTTACGGATTGAAGAAGTCCTGCACATTGCTACCGGTCACTGGGGACCGAAGGATCACTACTGTTTCAAGCATAGTGATAAGAAAACCAGGAATTTACCGGACCTTAGGTCGCGGCAAACAAGCCCCTTATAGTCAGTACGTAACTGGGGTCAGGGGAAGTGAAGACTTTGAGTCAGTGCACGACAAGATAAGAATTCAGCTTCTTCGCAGGAAGGCTCCTAACACAAAGCTGACTGGGCGGTACAGCTATAGATTAGCTGGAGATTTTGAGGGAACTACGCTTCAGGCTGGTTGTACTCGTTGTATTGGAAGTAAAGGAGGCCCCTAACTTGTCCAGCTGCTGTCTCAAGATACACTCTCCTTGGATCAGCCTCCCTGGGACCTGCCTGAACATCTTACAAGTAAAGGTATGGAAAGACGCTGACCGTGTGAGACTGTGTTCTTTATCTGCACCCGACTTCACAATTCCCATAGACTCTGAGGGAAGAGTCCCGCCTGTAGGGGACCCGACATCTAGCTGCATCACCATCCCCTCAGAGATCTACAGCAGCGCTGGTACATATTACCAGAAGACTACAGGTGGCGTCACGAACTGTATATAAACCTATCCCCTGTAAATATATCCCCAACATACGCCAGACCGCCCGGGCCACAGACCGAGCCACAGCTACCTGTGACAAATCCCATAGACTTCCATGGGCTCGGCTCTGAGTACCCCATTGCCCTGGTAATCCACAATTGTGGTGGCGGGTCGACACATATACACCTGTATACCCCCAGCTGCGGTCACAGACCCCTTGTGTACGCTGTATACACCCATATACCCCCAGCTTCGGTCACAGACCCTCTGTGTACGCTGTATACACCTGTATACCCCCAGCTGCGGTCACAGACCCCTTGTGTACGCTGTATACACCCGTCTACCCCCAGCTTCGGTTGCAGACTCCTCTGTGTACGCTGTATACACCAGTATACCACCAGCTTCGGTCACAGACCCCTCTGTGTATGCTGTATACACCCGTATACCCCCAGCTTTGGTTACAGACCCCTCTGTGTACGCTGTATACACCCATATACCTCCAGCTTCGGTCGCAGACCCCTCTGTGTACGCTGTATACACCCGTATATCCCCAGCTTCGGTCACAGACCCCTCTGTGTACGCTGTATACACCCGTATACCCCAGCTTCGGTCACAGACCCCTTTGTGTATGCTGTATACACCCGTCTACCCCCAGCTCCGGTTGCAGACTCCTCTGTGTACGCTGTATACACCAGTATACCACCAGCTTCGGTCACAGACCCCTCTGTGTACGCTGTATACACCAGTATACCACCAGCTTCGGTCACAGACCCCTCTGTGTACGCTGTATACACCCGTAAACCCCAGCTTCGGTCGCAGACCCCTCTGTGTACACTGTATACACCTGTATATCCCCAGATTCGGTTGCAGATCCCTCTGTGTACGCTGTATACACCCGTATACCCCCAGCTAGCTTCGGTCGCAGACCCCTCTGTGTAGCTGTATACACTCGTATATCCCCAACTTCGGTCGCATACCCCTCTGTGTACACTGTATACACCCATATATCCCCAGCTTTGGTCACAGACCCCTCTGTGTACGCTGTATATACCCGTATACCCCCAGCTTCGGTCGCAGACCCCTCTGTGTACGCTGTATGCACCCGTATACCCCAGCTTCGGTCACAGACCCGTCTATGTAAGCTGTATACACCCGTATATCCCCAGCTTCGAATGTCGACCCCTCTGCATGCTGTATACACCCGTATACCCCCAGCTTCGGTCGCAGAGAAAAAAATCGCATTGAACTTGGACCAATGTTAATCTATGGAGCAGCTCCCATCAGCCGATTTTTTTCTCGGCCATTTTATATGTGCAAGTGAAATCGCAGCATGCTGCGATTTGCACCGTATATCAGCCGAGAATCGCCAATGCAAGTCTATAGGGCCGAGAAAAATATGGATTACACACGGACCACATGTGTGACTTGCGAGAAATACGCACCGGTGTCCTTTAGAAAAGCCGACAATTCAGTGCGGTATACTGTAAAATCACACTGACAGGTTTAATAAAGAACAGAAAGAATAGATATATACACATAGAATACATATATATATATACTGTA
>JARQOD010000003.1:14899244-14974663 GCA_033576555.1 Oophaga sylvatica
GGGATCCGCTCTGGTAGGCAGGGGCCGGGCCGCAGTAATGAGGCAATACACAGGCTTTTAGTTCAAGGTTCAGTGGTTTTTAATGCCGGGTTCAAAAGTCCAGATAACAAAAATCAAAAACAGAACATAACATACTCCAGTTTGGAGAACCACTGGTTCCAGACTCACCCTTGTTGGGATGGGCTTAACTAAGCGGCTGCAGGCTAGCAGGGACCGCCAGGTGCCATTCCCGGGTGGACTGGTACTTGCTGCTTGGTGCTCACTGACATATAGTAACAGAAAATCACTCTTCCAGGCTGACTCCAGCCAAACTCCTTCCTTCCACACCCACATACTACAACAGCTCCTGGTTAACCCCTTCACCCCCAAGGGTGGTTTGCACGTTAATGACCGGGCCAATTTTTACAATTCTGACCACTGTCTCTTTATGAGGTTAAAACTCTGGAACGCTTCAACGGATCTTCACGATTCTGAGTTTGTTTTCTCGTGACATATTGTGCTTCATGATAGTGGTAAAATTTCTTCGATATAACTTGCGTTTATTTTTAAAAAAAACGCAAATATGGCGAAAATTTTGAAAATTTTGCAATTTTCAAACTTTGAATTTTTATTCCCTTAAAACAGAGAAATTTGTCACACAAAATAGTTAATAAATAACATTTCCCACATGTCTACTTTACATCAGCACAATTTTGGAACCAAAATTTTTTTTTGTTAGGAAACTATAAGGGTTAAAAGTTGACCAGCGATTTCTAATTTTTACAACAAAATTTACAAAGCCATTTTTTTTAGGGACCACCTCATATTTGAAGTCACTTTGAGGGGTCTATATAGCAGAAAATACCCAAAAGTGACACCATTCTAAAAATTGCACCCCTCAAGGTACTCAAAACCACATTCAAGAATTTTATTAACCCTTCAGGTGCTTCACAGGAGCTGAAGCAACGTGGAAGGAAAAAATGAATATTTAACTTTTTAGCCACAAAAATGATATTTACAAACTTTTTTTTTATGTTCACAAGGGTAAAAGAAGAAAATGGGCAGATAAAGTTGTTGTGCAATTTCTCCTGAGTACGCCAATACCCAATATGTGGGGGAAAACCACTGTTTGGGCGCACGGCAGAGCTCGTAAGGGAAGGAGCGCTGTTTGACTTTTTCAAACTAAAATTGGCTGGAATTGAGATTGGATCCCATGTCGCGTTTGGAGAGTCCCTGATGTGCCTAAACAGTGGAAACCCCCCACAAGTGACACCATTTTGGAAACTAGACCGCCTAAGGAACTTATCTAGATCTGTTGTGAGCTGTTGTGAATGGGCTTGAGATGAGTTCTGAGCAGAGGCTCCCTCTGGTGGTTACAAGCAGTGCTCGTCTGTCCAGTGAAGATTGTGAGGATTGGGAATCAGGTGTTACTGACTGGTCTTATATAAGGGAGTCACCTTCCCATCAGGGTTGCCGGTGATCAATTGTTCTGGTCTCAATCCTTGAATCCTGTTTCCCTTGTAGCCTGCTGTGTCGTGTCTGCATCTCCTGCTAACAGATAAGACATTTTCTTCTTTTTGTTTTTGTGCTAGATTTTTGCATTTTGTCCTGCACTTCTGTGGGGGCCTTCAGGGTCCCTCCGGGGGCTTTTGCCCTCTCAGTTTAGTTCAGCCACTGATGTTTGTACTTTTGCTTTTTACAGTTTTTTCAGTGGCTGCTGTTTTGATTTTGTTACACCAGAGAACTAATTTAGGTGGTAGAGGTCGTGTGATCTCAGGTGTTTTTGAAATTAGTAGAGTTGGTGCTTTTCAGGGTTTTCTGGGATTGCAGTAAGTGCCCTTCCTATCCTTTTCTATTTAGTTAGTTTGGGCCCCAGCGTTTGCTCATACTATTTTCTTTCTGTGTCAGTATTTCTTCTTGTCTAACCGCCATTACATGTTTGGGGGCTTTCTATTATCTTTGGGGTTCTGCTCCGGGGCAGATAGCTTTCCTATTTCTATCTTTAGGTGTAATTAGTTTCTCAGGCTGTGACGAGGCGTCTAGGACCAACGTAGGAACGCTCCACGGCTGCCTCTAGTTGTGGTGGTTAGTCAGGGTACTGCAATCTCATAGATTCCAACTGCTCTGGTGTATTGCCTTTTTACCTGCACTCCTCAGCTACCAAATCATAACAGTATCACCGGCCCAAAAAATTTAATATTGTATGGTACTCACAGAAGGGAAAAATATTGTGAAAGAAAAAAAAAAAAAAAAAAAAAGGTTGTCAGAGTTGTCAGAGATATTTTTCTGTTTGTTGCATTTTTTTTTTCCCTCTGTATCTCTGGGTGCTGGGGAGGATCTTTTCTCTCAATGGAGTTTGCACAGTTGTCTGGCCGTGTGGATCAGCTTGCCACTGAGGTTCAGAGTATTGCTGCATATCTTGCTGGGTTGCCTGTTGTGGAACCTAGGATCCGAATGCCAGATTTGTTTTTAGGGGATCGAGCTAAGTTTCAGAATTTCAAAAATAATTGTAAATTGTTTTTTGCCTTAAAATCTAAGTCCTCAGGGAACGCAGCGCAGCAGGTTCAAATTGTCATCTCTCTCCTGCGCGGCGATCCTCAGGATTGGGCTTTTTCCCTGACACCTGGGGATCCTGTTTTGAGTGATGTTGATGCATTTTTTCAGGCTTTGGGGTTATTGTACGATGAGCCTAATGTCACTGATCAAGCTGAAAAAGCCTTGTTGGCATTAAATCAGGGGCTTGATGACGCTGAGTTATACTGTCAGAGATTCCGTAGGTGGGCAGTCCTGATCAAGTGGAATGACGACGCTTTGGCAGCCCTTTTCCGGAAGGGTCTGTCAGATAATGTAAAGGATGTTATGGTGGGATTCCCTGTCCCCTCTGGTCTCAATGATTCTAAGTGATTAGCGATTCAAATTGACAGACGTTTGCGTGAGCGGAGAAGTATGCGTGGAATAGTGTTGCCTTGTGAACCTGCTTCTGAATCCATGCAGTGTGATAGAGTGGTGTCTGGGGCACAGCGTCATGAGTTTCGAAAGCGCAATGGGTTATGTTTCTACTGTGGTGATGCCTCTCATGCTATTTCAGTCTGCCCTAAGCGGGGAAGACGTTTTGCACGCTCAGTTGTCTTGGGTAATGTTCAGACTAAGTTTTTGTTAACTGTCACTCTGATATGCTCTCTGTCCTCATTTTCTGCACAGGCTTTCGTTGATTCTGGAGCAGCTATTAACCTGATGGATTATGATTTTGCTAAACGTTGTGGGTTTCCCTTGATACCCCTACAGAAGTCTATTCCCCTACTGGGGATCGATTCTACCCCTTTGGCTGAGAATAAACCTCAGTTCTCTACTCAGGTGATAATGAGGGTTGAACCTGATCACCAGGAGTGCTGCAAATTTTTGGTTCTGTATAATCTGCATGATATTATCGTACTGGGTTTCCCTTGGTTACAGTCTCATAATCCTGTTTTGGATTGGAAATCTGTGTCTGTAACCAGTTGGGGCTGCCAATGTGTTAATACCAACACTCCTGTTTTTTCTGCCTCCCCCCAGGCTCAGGATGTTCCTGACTTTTTGATTGATTTTTCTGATGTGTTTAGCGAAAGTAAATCTGCATCCTTGCCTCCCCATAGGAGCTATGACTGCGCTATTGAATTAGTGCCGGGTAGTAAATTCCTTAAAGGTCGCCTTTTTAACTTGTCTGTACCTGAACATGACGCTATGCGGTCTTATATCAAGGAATCATTGGAGAAGGGTCATATCAGACCATCCTCTTCACCCTTAGGTGCCGGTTTTTTCTTTGTGGCCAAAAAGGATGGTTCATTAAGGCCGTGTATTGATTATCGTCTTTTGAACAATATTACTGTGAAATATCAATATCCGTTACCCTTGATTTCTGACCTGTTTTCCAGGGTGAAAAACGCTACTTGGTTTACCAAGCTTGACCTCAGGGGGGCGTATAACCTTATTCGCATTAAGCACGGGGATGAATGGAAGACGGCATTCAATACCCCTGAAGGGCATTTTGAGTACCTAGTGATGCCCTTTGGGCTCACTAATGCTCCTTCCGTCTTCCAGTCCTTCATGAATGACATTTTCAGGGATTTTGTGGACAAATTTCTGATTGTTTATTTGGATGATATCTTGATTTTTTCTAATGACTGGGACTCTCATGTGAAACATGTTCGAACTGTATTCCAGATTTTGAGAGAGAATGCTCTGTATGTGAAGGGATCAAAGTGTCTTTTTGGCGTACAGAGGATCTCATTTCTGGGATTCATTTTGTCCCCATCTGTTATTGAAATGGACCCGGTCAAGGTTCAGGCCATCTGTGATTGGGTCCAACCTACTTCATTAAAGGCTCTTCAAAGATTTTTGGGTTTTGCCAATTTTTATCGTAAATTTATTGGTAATTTCTCGGTTATTGTTAAACCATTAACTGATTTGACCAAAAAGGGTTCTGATGTGGTGAATTGGCCTCCTGAGGCAGTCTCTGCATTTCAGGAACTTAAGCAAAGATTCACTTCTGCTCCTGTTCTACGGCAGCCTGATGTTTCTCTGCCATTTCAGGTGGAGGTTGATGCCTCTGAAATTGGGGCAGGTGCCGTTTTGTCCCAAAAAGATCCAGAGACCTCTAAAAGTAACCCTTGTGCCTTTTTCTCTCGAAAATTTTCTCCTACTGAACGCAATTATGACATGGGTAATCGGGAGTTATTGGCCATGAAGTGGGCTTTTGAAGAGTGGAGACATTGGCTGGAGGGAGCCAAACATCAGGTGGTGGTCCTTACGGACCATAAGAATCTGGTCTATCTGGAATCTGCCAAGCGACTCAATCCTAGACAGGCCAGGTGGGCCTTGTTTTTCACACGTTTTAATTTTGTGGTTTCCTTTCTTCCTGGCACTAAGAATGTTAAGGCGGATGCCCTCTCGAGGAGTTTTCTTGCGTACTCTCCTGAGTTATCTGATCCTTCTGTTATTTTGAAAGAGGGTGTAGTTCTTTCCGCCATCTCGCACAATTTGAGACTTGCTCTGGAGGGGTGTCAGGAGGATAGGCCCGAGTGCTGCCCTGTTGGAAAATTGTTTGTCCCGGACCAGTGGAAAAAGAGTGTGATGTCTGAGATTCATTGTTCCGCATTGGCTGAGCATCCCGGAATTTTTGGTACCAGAGACTTGGTTAGTCGGTCCTTTTGGTGGCCTACCTTGTCTCGTGATGTCAGGGAATTTGTGCAGTCCTGCGGGACTTGCTCTCGCTCCAAGCCTTGCTCTCGCTCTAGTGGTTTGTTGATGCCATTGCCTGTGCCCAAGAGACCATGGACCCATATCTCTATGGATTTCATTTCCGACCTTCCTGTTTCTCAGAGAATGACCGCCATCTGGGTAATTTGTGATAGGTTTTCCAAAATGATACATCTTGTGCCATTACCTAAGTTGCCTTCCTCCTCTGAATTGGTGCCGTTGTTCCTTCAACACGTGGTTCGTTTACACGGCATTCCTGAGAACATTGTGTCTGACAGAGGAGTCCAGTTTGTTTCCAGATTTTGGAGGACTTTTTGTTCTAAACTGGGCGTTCAATTGTCTTTCTCCTCGGCATTTCATCCTCAGACCAATGGTCAAACTGAGAGAACAAACCAGACATTGGAGACTTATCTAAGATGCTTTGTGTCTGCTGATCAGGATGACTGAGTCTCTTTTTTGCCTTTGGCTGAGTTTGCTCTTAATAATAGGGCTAGCTCTGCCACTTTGATGTCTCCGTTTTTCTGTAATTCTGGGTTTCACCCTCGATTTTCTTCAGGACAGACGGAGGCTTCTGTCTGTCCAGGTGTTGACTCTGTTGTGGAGCGTATGCAACAGATTTGGGACCAGGTAGTGGAGAGGTTGTCCCTCTCTCAGGAGAAGGCCCAGCGGTTTGCTAACCGGCATAGGACTGATGGTCCTCGGTTTAAAGTAGGGGACTTGGTCTGGTTGTCCTCAAAAAATATTCCTATGAGAGTAGCATCTCCTAAATTTAAGCCTAGGTTCATTGGACCTTATAAGATCATGGAGATTATTAATCCTGTTTCTTTTCGTTTGCTTCTTCCAGGGACATTTAAGATCCATAACGTGTTCCACAAGTCCTTGTTGAAGAGGTTTGTTGAGCCAGTGGTTCCTGCTGCTGTGCCTCCTGACCCTGTTTTGGTTGAGGGCAATCTGGAGTATGTGGTTGAGAAAATATTAGATTCTCGTTTTTCTAGACGGAAACTCCAGTATTTGGTTAAATGGAGAGGTTATGGTCAGGAAGACAATTCTTGGGTGTTTGCTTCGGACATCCATGCTAGGAGACTTATCCGTGCGTATCATAGAACTCATCCTGACCGACCTGGTTGCTCAAATGAGGGTTCGGTGACCCCTCCTCAAGGGGGGGGTACTGTTGTGAATGGGCTTGAGATGAGTTCAGAGCAGAGGCTCCCTCTGGTGGTTACAAGCAGTGCTGGTCTGTCCAGTGAAGATTGTGAGGATTGGGAATCAGGTGTTACTGACTGGTCTTATATAAGGGAGTCACCTTCCCATCAGGGTTGCCGGTGATCAATTGTTCTGGTCTCAATCCTTGAATCCTGTTTCCCTTGTAGCCTGCTGTGTCGTGTCTGCATCTCCTGCTATCAGATAAGACATTTTCTTCTTTTTGTTTTTGTGCTAGATTTTTGCATTTTGTCCTGCACTTCTGTGGGGGCCTTCAGGGTCCCTCCGGGGGCTTTTGCCCTCTCAGTTTAGTTCAGCCACTGTTGTTTGTACTTTTGCTTTTTACAGTTTTTTCAGTGGCTGCTGTTTTGATTTTGTTACACCAGAGAACTAATTTAGGTGGTAGAGGTCGTGTGATCTCAGGTGTTTTTGAAATTAGTAGAGTTGGTGCTTTTCAGGGTTTTCTGGGATTGCAGTAAGTGCCCTTCCTATCCTTTTCTATTTAGTTAGTTTGGGCCCCAGCGTTTGCTCATACTATTTTCTTTCTGTGTCAGTATTTCTTCTTGTCTAACCGCCATTACATGTTTGGGGGCTTTCTATTATCTTTGGGGTTCTGCTCCGGGGCAGATAGCTTTCCTATTTCTATCTTTAGGTGTAATTAGTTTCTCAGGCTGTGACGAGGCGTCTAGGACCAACGTAGGAACGCTCCACGGCTGCCTCTAGTTGTGGTGGTTAGTCAGGGTACTGCAATCTCATAGATTCCAACTGCTCTGGTGTATTGCCTTTTTACCTGCACTCCTCAGCTACCAAATCATAACAGTGAGCACTTTGAACCCCAAAGTGTTTCACAAAAGTTTATAATGCCTGGGTGTGAAAAAAAAAAACTATTTTCCACAAAAATTATTTTTTAGTCCTAAATTTTTGATTTTTCCCAAGGAAATTGGACCCCAAAAGTTGTTGTCCAATTTGTCCTGAGTACGCTGATACCCCATATGTGGGGGGGAACTGTTTGGGCACATGGCAGGGCATGGAAAGAAAGTAGTAATGTTTTGGAATGCAGACGTTGATGGGGGTCATGTTCCATTTGCAGTGCCCCACATGAGCCTAAACAGTGGAAACCCCCCACAAGTGACCCCATTTTGGAAACTAGACCCCCTAAGGAACTTATCTAGATCTTTGGTGAGCACTTTGAACCCCCAAGTGCTTCACACAAGTTTATAATGCCCGGGCATGAAAATAAAAAATCCTATTTTTTTCCCACAAAAATTATCTTTTAGTCACTAATTTTTTATTTTCCCAAGTGTAACAGGAGAAATTGGACCACAAAAGTTGTTGTCCAATTTGTCCTGAGTACGCTGATACCCCATATGTGGGGGGAAACCACAGTTTGGGCGTACGGCAGAGCTCGGTATGAAAGGAGCCCATTTGACTTTTTCCAACCAAAATTGGCTGGAATTGAGATTGGACGCCATGTTGCATTTGGAGAGCCACTGATGTGCCTAAACAGTGGAAACCCCCCACAAGTGACCCCATTTGGGAAACTAGACCCCCTAAGTAACTTATCTAGATCTTTGGTGAGCAATTTGAATCCCCAAGTGCTATATACAAGTTTATAACGTAGAGCCGTAAAATTAAAAAATCATATTTTATCCACAAAAATGATCTTTTCACCCCAATTTTTATTATCCCAAGGGTAACAAGACCCCAAAAGTTATTGTGCAATTTGTCCTGAGTACGCTGATACCCCATATGTGGGGGTAAATCACTGTTTGGGTGCATGGCAGAGTTTGGAAGGGAAGGAGCGCCGTTTGACTTTTTCAACGCAGAATTGGCTGGATGCCATGTCGTGTTTGGAGAGCTCCTGATCTGCCTAAACAGTGGAAACCCCGGACAAATGACACCATTTTGGAAACTAGACCCCTCAAGGAACTTATCTAGATGTGTGGTGAGCACTTTGAACCCCCAAGTGCTTCACAGAAGTTTATAACGTACAGTCGTAAAATAAAAAATCTTTTTTTTTTTTTTTTTTTTTTACAAAAATGATTTTTTCGTCCCCAATATTTTATTTTCACAAGAGTAACAGGAGAAATTGGACCCCAAAAGTTGTTGTCCAATTTGTCCTGAGTACGCTGATACCCAATATGTGGGAGAAAACTACTGTATGGGCACACGTTGGGGCTCGGAAGGGAAGTAGTGACGTTTTGGATTGCAGACTTTGATGGAATGGTCTGGGGGCGTCATGTCGCATTTGGAGAGCCCCTGATCTGCCTAAACAGTGGAAACCCCCAACAAATGACACCATTTTGGAAACTAGACCCCATAAGGAACTTATCTAGATGTGTGGTGAGCACTTTGAACCCCGAAGTGCTTCACAGAAGTTTATAACGTATAGCCGTAAAATAAAAAATCTTTTTTTTTTTTTACTAAAATGATTTTTTCGCCCCCAATATTTTATTTTCACAAGGATAACAGGAGAAATTGGACCACAAAAGTTGTTGTGCAATTTGTCCTGAGTATGCTTATACCCAATATGTGGGAGAAAACTACTGTATGGGCACACGTTGGGGCTCGGAATGGAAGTAGTGACGTTTTGGATTGCAGACTTTGATGGAATGGTCTGGGGGCGTCATGTCGCATTTGGAGAGCCCCTGATGCGATTAAACAGTGGAAACCCTCCCACAAGTGACCCCATTTTGGAAACTAGACCCCTCAAGGAACTTATCTAAATGTGTGGGGAGAACTTTGAACCCTCAAGTGCTTCACAGAAGTTTATAATGTAGAGCCATAAAAATAAAAAGTCATAATTTTTTTCCACAAAAATGATATTTTTGCCCCCAATTTTTTATTTTTGCAAGGGTAACAGAAAAAATTAGACCCCAAGAATTATTGTGCTATTTGTCCTGAATACGCTGATACCCCATATGTGTGGGGTAAACTACTGTTTGGGCACATGGCAGAGCTCAGAAGGGAAGGAGCACCATTTGACCACCATTTCACCACAAGTGACCCCATTTTGGAAAATAGACCCCACAAGGAACTTATCTAGATGTGTGGTGAGCGCTATGAAGCCCCAAGTGCTTCACAGAAGTTTATAACGTACAGCCGTAAAAACAAAAAAATCATTTTTTTTACAAAAATGATATTTTTGCCCCCAGTTTTTTATTTTCCCAAGGGTAACAGAAGAAATAGGACAAATTTCACAATAACTCTTGGGGTCCAGAGTACGCTGATACCCCATATGTGGGGGTAAACTACTGTTTGGGTGCATGGCAGAGTTCAGAAGTGAAGGAGCACCGTTTGACTTTTTCAACGGAGAATTGGCTGGAATTGAGATCAGATGCCATGTCACATTTGGAGAGCCCCTGATGTGCCTAAACAGCGGAAACCCCCCAATTCTAACTCCAACCCTAACCCCAACACACCCCTAACCGTAGTCCCAACCCTAACCATAACCCTAACCACAAACCTAACCCTAACACACCCCTAACCCTAATCCTAACCCTAATCCTAACTTTAGCGCCAACCCTAACCCTAACTTTAGCCGCAACCCTAACACTAACCCTAATGGGAAAATGGAAATAAATACATTTTTTTAATTTTATTATTTTTCCCTAACTAAGGGGGTGATAAAGGGGGTTTGATTTACTATTTATAGCGGGTTTTTATGATTGGCAGCTGTCACGCTAAAAGACGCTTTTTATTGCAAAAAATAGTTTTTGCATCACCACATTTTTAGAGCTATAATTTTTGGATATTTTGGCCCACAGAGTCATGTGAGGTCTTATTTTTTGCGGTACGAGTTGACGTTTTTATTGGTACCATTTTTGAGCAAGTGACATTTTTGATCGCTTTTTATTTCGATTTTTGGGAGGTTAGAATGAACAAAAACAGCAATTCATGAATTTCTTTTGGGGGAGGCGTTTATACCGTTCCACGTGTGGTAAAATTGATAAAGCAGTTTTATTCTTCGGGTCAGTACGATTTTTCGCTGATGACGCTGTATGGCGGCTCATTTTTTGCGGGACAAGATGACATTTTCAGCGGTATCATGTTTATTTATATCGGTCTTTTTGATTGCGTGTTATTCCACTTTTTGTTCGGCAGTATGATGATAAAGCATTGATTTTTTGCTTTGTGGTTTTTTTTTTTTTAAGGGGTTCACTAAAGGGGTTAACTAGTGGGACCGTTTTATAGGGGGGGTCGTTACGGACGCAGCGATACCAAATATGTGTACTTTTATTGTTTTGTTTTTTTATTTACAGGAATAAATGAATTTATTGGGGAATATTTATTTATTTTTTTTGGAATTTTTTTTACAATTTTTATTTTTTTTAACTTTTATACTTTGTCCCAGGGTGGGACATCACTATGAAGGGTGAGATCGCTGGTGTGACAGTGTGCACAGCACTCTGTCACACCAGCGATCGCTCTGGCAGTGCTGCAGGCTTCTCAGTGCCTGCTCTCAGCAGGCACTGAGGAAGCCGCCTCCCTGCAGGACCCGGCGGCCATCTTGGCTCCGGGTCCTGGGAGGGAGGAAGCCCTCAGAACAGCGTGATCACATCGCGCTGTTCTGAGAGTCTCAGGGGAGCGTGCAGGGAGCCCCCTCCCTGCGCGATGCTCCCCTGTGCCCCTGGTACACCGCGATCGTGTTTGATCGTGGTGTGCCAGGGGTTAATGTGCCGGGAGCGGTCCGTGACCACTCCTGACACACAGTCCCGGGTGTCAGCTGTGATAATCAGCTGACACCTGGCGGCGATTAACTGCGCTTCCCCCGGGAGCGCAGCTGATCGCCCTGCACGTACTATTCCGTCCATGGGAATGAGGTGCAGGGTCACATGGACGGAATATTACGTCCAATGGAATAAAGGGGGTTAAATAGGCCTAGTCCACACCCTCAGGTGAGGTACACATCAGCGGACCTGATCACATGACTATGACCTCATCACAGGTCATTGTGATCAGGGAAAATCCTGACCAAACCTTAGCCTACTGGGAGAAATATTTCTCCCATCCAGCAAGACCCCCGTTGGTGTACCCAGTGCCGTATTTGGCATTCATGCTGCCCTAGGCACTGTAAGTGGTCACTCCCACTATTGGTAAGTCAGAAAACAGTCTCATGCAGCCGTCAGTGTTAAATGTACAAATTCTATCTGTATTTTTCACAACTACAGGTAACCATTATAGTCTATGAGGCAGTCCACACATCCGTAATTTTTCACGGACTGTGTGCCTGTGCAAAACTTATGGAGATTTGTCCGCATTTTTACAGTACAACATATCAAAAGTGCTAACACAAGTCTATGGGTCCCGAAAAAACCATATCACACGTGTAGTATTAGTATACAGTCTGTGCGCCATCCGTGTGCTGCCTGTGATTAACATTGTAAAGTATAACAGAGGCTTCGTCATTTATTTATCCATCTGTGAAAACCACTTACGATAACTAATGGTAAAAACAGGCACATGGACAGTACACTGATGATATACGGACTGTGTACTGATGATACACGGACCGTACACTGATGATACACGGACTGTGCACTGATGACACACGGACCGTACACCGATGATACACGGACTCCCCTGTTATGTTTTGGTAGTTGAGGAGAATAAGCAAAAACGGCAATACACCAGAGAGGCTGGAACCTATTGGATTGCAGTAACCTGAACTAACCACACAACTAGAGGTAGCCATGGAGCATTCCTACGTTGATCCTAGACGCCTCGTCACAGCCTGAGAGATAACTACACCTAAAGGCAGAAAGATGAAAGCTATTTGCCCCGGAGCAGATCCCCAAAGAAAATAGGAAGCCCCCAAACATGTAATGGCGGTTAGACAAGAAGAAGCACGGACACAGACAGAAAATAGAATGAGCAAACGCTGGGGCCCAATCTGTCTAGACAGAAAAGTACAGGAAAGGATACTCACTGCAATCCAAAAAAAAAACCCTAAAAAATACCAACTCTACTGATTGCAAAAACACCTGAGATCACACGACCTCTACCACCTAAATCAGTTCTCTGGTGTAACAAAACTAAGCCGCAGCCACTGAAAAAACAGGAAAAAGCAAATGAACAAACAACAGTGGCTCCAGATAAACTGAGAGGAGCACAAGCCCCCGGAGGGGACCTGGTTGACCTCCACAGAAGTGCAGGGAACAATGCAAAAAGCAAGCACAAAAATAAAAGCAGAAAATATCTTATCTGATAGCAGAAGATGCAGGCAAGACTCAGCAAGCTTCCAAATGAACCAGGAACCACAATTGAGACAAGAACAATTGATCACCGGCAACCATCATGGGAGGGAACCTCCCTTATATCAGACCAGTCCGTGATCCCAGATTGCCATTCCTCGCTGAAAGGTTCAGTACTGTCTGTAACTACCAGAGGGAGCCTCTGCTCAGAAACCATCTCTAGCACATTCATAACAGTACCCCCCCTTGAGGAGGGGTCACCGAACCCTCACTTGTGCAACCAGGTCGATCAGGATGAGCTCGGTGGTAGGCACGGATCAGTCTCCTAGCATGGATGTCCGAAACAAACACTCAAGAATTGTCCTCCTGACCATAACCTCTCCACTTAACCAAATACTGGAGTTTCTGTCTAGAAAAACGAGAATCCAATATTTTCTCAACCACATACTCTAGATTGCCTTCAACCAAAACAGGGTCAGGAGGCGCAGCCATAGGAACCACTGGCTCGACAAACCTCTTTAATAAGGACTTGTGGAACACGTTATGGATCTTAAATGTTCCTGGGAGAAGCAAATGGAAGGAAACAGGATTAAGAATTTCCATGATCTTATAAGGTCCAATGAACCTAGGCTTAAACTTTGGAGATGCAACCCTCATAGGGATATTTCTTGTGGACAACCAAACCAAGTCCCCCACTTTAAACCGAGGACCATCAGTCCTATGCCGGTTGGCAAATCGTTGGGCCTTCTCCTGAGAGAGAAACAACCTCTCCACTACCTGGTCCCAAATCTGCTGCATTCGCTCCACAACAGAGTCAACACCCGGACAGACAGAAGCCTCCGCCTGTACCGAAGAAAATCGAGGGTGAAACCCAAAATTGCAGAAAAATGGAGACATCAAGGTGGCAGAGCTAGCCCTATTATTAAGAGCAAACTCAGCCAAAGGCAAAAAAGAGACCCAGTCATCTTGATCAGCAGACACAAAACATCTCAAATAAGTCTCCAAGGTCTGGTTTGTTCTCTCGGTTTGTCCATTGGTCTGACGATGAAAAGCAGAGGAGAAAGATAATTGAACACCAAGTTTAGAACAAAATGTCCTCCAAAATCTGGAAACAAACTGGACTCCTCTGTCAGACACAATGTTCTCCGGAATGCCATGTAACCGAACCACGTGCTGAAGGAACAAAGGCACCAATTCGGAGGAGGAAGGTAACTTGCGTAATGGCACAAGATGTATTATCATGGAAAACCTATCACAGATTACCCAGATAACGGTCATTCTCTGAGAAACAGGGAGGTCGGAAATAAAATCCATAGAGATATGGGTCCATGGCCTCTTGGGCACAGGTAATGGCATTAACAAACCACTAGAGCAAGGCTTGGAGCGAGAGCAAGTCCCACAGGACTGCACAAATTCCCTGACGTCACGAGACAGAGTAGGCCACCAAAAGGACCGACTCATCAAGTCTCTGGTACCAAAAATCCCGGGATGACCAGCCAACGCAGAACAATGAATCTCAGACTTCACACTCTTCTTCCACTGGTCTAGGACAAACAATTTCCCAATAGGGCAGCGCTCAGGTTTATCCTCCTGACACCCTTCCAGAGCCAGTCTCAAATTGGGCGAGATGGCGGAAAGAACTACACCCTCTTTCAAAATAACAGTAGGATCAGATAACTCAGGAGAGTCCGCAAAGAAACTCCTCGAGAGGGCATCCGCCTTGACATTCTTAGTACCAGGAAGAAAAGAAACCACAAAATTAAAACGTGTGAAAAACAAGGCCCACCTGGCCTGTCTAGGATTAAGTCGCTTGGCTGATTCGAGATAAACCAGATTCTTATGATCCGTGAGGACCACCACCTGATGTTTGGCTCCTTCAGCCAATGTCTCCACTCTTCAAATGCCCACTTCATGGCCAATAACTCCCGATTACCCACGTCATAATTACGTTCAGTTGGAGAAAATTTTCGAGAGAAAAAGGCACAAGGGTTACTCTTAGAGGTCTCTGGATCTCTTTGGGACAAAATGGCACCTGCCCCAATTTCAGAGGCATCAACCTCCACCTGAAAAGGTAGAGAAACATCAGGCTGCCATAGAACAGGAGCAGAAGTGAATCTCTGCTTAAGTTACTGAAACGCAGAGACTGCCTCAGGAGGCCAATTCACCACATCAGAACCCTTTTTGGTCAAATCAGTCAATGGTTTAACAATACCGGAGAAATTACCAATAAATTTATGATAAAAATTGGCAAAACCCAAAAATCTCTGAAGAGCCTTTAATGAAGTAGGTTGGACCCAATCACAGATGGCCTGAACCTTGACCGGGTCCATTTCAATAACAGATGGAGACAAAATGAATCCCAGAAATGAGACCTTCTGTACGCCAAAAAGACACTTTGATCCCTTCACATACAGTGCATTCTCTCTCAAAATCTGGAACACAGTCCGAACATGTTTCACATGAGAGTCCCAGTCATTGGAAAAAATCAAGATATGATCCAAATAAACAATCAGAAATTTATCCACAAAATCCCTGAAAATATCATTCATGAAGGATTGGAAGACGGAAGGAGCATTAGTGAGCCCAAAGAGCATCACTAGGTACTCAAAATGCCCCTCTGGGTATTAAACGCCGTCTTCCATTCATCCCCGTGCTTAATGCGAATAAGGTATACGCCCACCTGAGGTCAAGCTTGGTAAACCAACTAGCACTTTTCACCCTGGAAAACAGGTCAGAAATCAAGGGTAACGGATATTGATACTTCACAGTGTTCTTATTCAAGAGACGATAATCAATACACGGCCTCAATGAACCATCCTTTTTGGCCACAAAGAAAAAACCGGCACCCAAGGGTGAAGAGGATGGTCTGATATGACCCTTCTCCAATGACTCCTTGATATAAGATCGCATAGCATCGTGTTCAGGTACAGACAAGTTAAAAAGGCGACCTTTAGGAAATTTACCACCAGGCACTAATTCAATAGCGCAATCATAGCTCCTGTGAGGGGGCAAGGATGCAGATTTACTTTCACTAAATACATCCGAAAAATCAGTCAAAAAGTCAGGAACATCCTGAGACTGGGGAGGCATAAAAAACAGGAGAGTCGACATTAACACATTGGCAGCCCCAACTGGTCACAGACACAGATTTCCAATCCAAAACAGAATTATGAGACTATAACCAAGGGAAACCTAGTACAATAATGTCATGCAGATTATACAGCACCAGAAATTTGCAACTCTCCTGATGATCTGGTTTAACCCTCATTATCACCTGAGTAGAAAACTGGAGTTTATTCTCCGCCAAAGGGGTAGAATCAATGCCCAGTAGGGGAATAGACTTCCGCAGGGGTATCATGGGAAACCCACAACGTTTGGCAAAGTCAAAATCCATCAGGTTAATAGCTGCTCCTGAATCAACAAAAGCCTGAGCAGAAAATGTGGACAGGGAGCAAATCAGGGTAACAGTCAACAGAAATTTAGTCTGAACACTACCCAAGACAACTGAGCGTGCAAAACGTCTTCCCCGCTTAGGGCAGACTGAAATAGCATGAGAGGCGTCACCACAGTAGAAACATAACCCATTGTGCTTTCGAAACTCATGACGCTGTGCCCCAGAAGTCACTCTATTACACTGCATGGGCTCAGAAGCTGGCACACAAGGCAACACTATCTCACGCATACCTCTCCGCTCACGCAAACGTCTGTCAATTTGAATCGCTAATGACATAGAATCATTGAGACCAGAGGGGACAGGGAATCCCACCATAACATCCTTTACATTATCTGACAGACCCTTCCGGAAAAGGGCTGCCAAAGCGTCGTCATTCCATTTGGTCAGGACTGCCCACCTACGGAATCTCTGACAGTATAACTCAGCGTCATAAAGCCCCTGATTTAATGCCAACAAGGCTTTTTCAGCTTGATCAGTGACATTAGGCTCATCGTACAATAACCCCAAAGCCTGAAAAAATGCATCAACATCACTCAAAACAGGATCCCCAGGTGTCAGGGAAAAAGCCCAATCCTGAGGATCGGCGCGCAGGAGAGAGATGATAATTTGAACCTGCTGCACTGCGTTCCCTGAGGGCTTAGATTTTAAAGCAAAAAACAATTTACAATTATTTTTGAAATTCTGAAACTTAGCTCGATCCCCTAAAAACAAATCTGGCATGGGAATCCTAGGTTCCACAACAGGCAACCTAGCAAGATAGGTAGCAATACTCCGAACCTCAGCGGCAAGCTGATCCACACGGCCAGACATCTATGCAAACTCCATTGAGAGAAAAGATCCTCCCCAGCACCCAGAGATACAGAGGGAAAAAAATGCAACAAACAGGAAAATATCTCTGACAACTCTGACAACCTTTTTTTTCTTTCACAATATATATATATTTTTTTCCCTTCTGTGAGTACCATACAATTTTCAATTTTAGGCCGGTGATACTGTTATGATTTGGTAGCTGAGGAGTGCAGGCAAAAAAGGCAATACACCAGAGCAGTTGGAATCTATGAGATTGCAGTACCCTGACTAACCACCACAACTAGAGGCAGCCGTGGAGCGTTCCTACGTTGGTCCTAGACGCCTCGTCACAGCCTGAGAAACTAACTACACCTAAAGATAGAAATAGGAAAGCTATCTGCCCCGGAGCAGAACCCCAAAGATAATAGAAAGCCCCCAAACAAGTAATGGCGGTTAGACAAGATGAAATACTGACACAGAAAGAAAATAGTATGAGCAAACGCTGGGGCCCAAACTAACTAAATAGAAAAGGATAGGAAGGGTACTTACTGCAATCCCAGAAAACCCTGAAAAGCACCAACTCTACTAATTTCAAAAACACCTGAGATCATACGACCTCTTCCACCTAAATTAGTTCTCTGGTGTAACAAAATCAAAACAGCAGCCACTGAAAAAACTGGAAAAAGCAAAAGTACAAACATCAGTGGCTGAACTAAACTGAGAGGGCAAAAGCCCCCCGGAGGGGACCCTGAAGGCCCCCACAGAAGTGCAGGACAAAATGCAAAAATATAGCACAAAAACAAAAAGAAGAAAATGTCTTATCTGTTAGCAGGAGATGCAGACACGACACAGCAGGCTACAAGGGAAACAGGAATGAAGGATTCAGACCAGAACAATTGATCACCGGCAACCCTGATGGGAAGGTGACTCCCTTATATAAGACCAGTCAGTAACACCTGATTCCCAGTCCTCACAATCTTCACTGGACAGACCAGCACCGCTTGTAACCACCAGAGGAAGCCTCTGCTCAGAACTCATCTCAAACCCATTCACAACACTGTCCTCTGTGGTTCTAGCACCATCACGCTTGGTTTCCTTCCTAGGTCCGATGCTTAAAGCCTGATGACTGCAGTCTGGAACCTAATGACCGCTGCCTGGAGCTTGGAGCCTGATGACCGCGGTGGTGCCTGTAGGTCGTGTCGGATGTTCGGAACCGAACGACTCTTGTCTGATGTCTGCCGGTGACCCTTATGTCCTGATGCCCTGCCTGTGTCCTGATGTGCTGTCTGCGCCCTGATGACCTTGTGTCCTGATGTCCTGCCTGCATCCTGATGACCTCATGTACCCTGATGTCCTGCCTGTGTCCTGATGTCCCGCCTATGTGTGCCTCGGTGATCCGTTGG
The DNA here is from genome assembly GCA_033576555.1 of Oophaga sylvatica. NCBI lineage: Eukaryota > Metazoa > Chordata > Amphibia > Anura > Dendrobatidae > Oophaga > Oophaga sylvatica. The sequence continues at coordinate 14,917,499 of JARQOD010000003.1, forward strand.
TGCCTTGGGGTCCACTGGGTGGTACCCTTCTGGGAGGTGTGGAATCGGGAGCCTGGCATAGTCATGTTTGGTTTATGTACTGTGTGACTTTACTTCAGTAAACTTTACTTTCTCTATACCTGAAGTTGTGCGGTGTAATCAAGTCCTACGTGTCCTACGTTTCCTTGTCCACATGCTCAGCTGCCACAGAACCCCAGTTTCTGCCCTTCCCTAGTTCGGGTAGGCCCGGGTCCCCCTCTGCGGTATAGAGGGTCCACCATATTGCATCTCCGGGGACGTCCGCCCTACGCCGTTGTGGTCAGTTGGCATTGGTGCGTTTATGGACTGGGACGCGCGCCTTGGCAGCTGCAGCCAATCATGACAAGAGCCATCCGATAAGTAGTAGTCCTTGCTCAAACTTGGTAGGATGTCCATTTTTATCAGTGAAATCAATTTTTTGAGGAACAAATGAACAGCTATGAATCATGAAGTAAGCACTCAGATATCAGAACTACACTGTTGTATTTTATTTCTGACTGTAAGCAGAGCCAGCTTATTACTATTCAGCTAAGAAGACAACAGACCGGACGCTGCGCTCATCACACAGGGCCCTGGGGGAGACATTGCACAAAGGAGACACCGCCGGGACCAACCCCTGTAATGGTCATCACTGATGACTCTTCATTTCAGGGCGGCAAAGAAAGTAAGGGGAGTGTCGGGATGTCCCATCCCCATCTCCTTCAATGTCACTTCATTTCAGGGTGGTAAGGGGAGTGACAGCAGTTTCAGCCAGCAGATGATGAATTGTTTGAGTATTCCATTATGCACTGAGAATTCTCAAACAAATCGTCATAGGAAGCAAGTAATATAAGCAGAACCCCAAGTCCAGCACAGAGTGACTGGTGGGGAATTTAACAATGACTGTAAATACAAAAGTTATTAGTTTTTAAAGATTTATTAATTGAAAATTTACTTTTGGGATTTGGACTAACACTTTAAGGACTGTCAGCTGGTCACAAAAATGTTCTACAAAGTCTTCTGCACTTTTAGAAAGAGTGTCAAAAGTCTGTCTGTCACCAGATATCCTCTGTTTATAAATGATTTAGTATTTTTTCTTGGAGAGCCATTACTGGAGGACATTTTTTGCAGATTGAACTCTTTTCTGGACACATTACTAGAGGCACATACTTTGTATACACCAAGGTTGTACTCCCCAATCTAAGGCTACTTTCACACATCAGGTTTTTACAATCAGGCACAATCCGTCAAAGTTCAAAAAAAGACTGATCCAGTGCAGATTGTGAAAAACTGATGCGACGGATCAGGTTTTTTGATGGATCCGTCATGAACTATTGAACCTTGATAAATGCACTCTGAGCATGCAAGAGAGAGAGAGAGAAGAAAAAAAAAAAAAACGTTGCTAGAGACTTTTTTTCAAAACGCAGTAAAGAAAATTTTTGTCGCATCCGCGTGGCCAGACGGCGCAAAACGGCGATAATACAATTCAATGTGAAAAAAATGGATCTGGCGGTAGATTTTGCCGGATCCGTTTTTTCAAAAAATAGCCGGATCCTACCTGACGGCAAAAAACTGATGTGTGAAAGTAGCCTTACTATCTTTCAGTTTACCTCCTTCAATCATAAGCTTAGTGTTCTGGTGCGCGCTACATACGCATACTAAGTGTGCACCACAACCACCAGCCAGGACAGAATTCTTAGGTCACCGGGCAGCACATTTTGAAAATACTATTTTAGCAAAAGTTGAATTAAAAAAAAAAATGTGTAGGTCTCTTTAAAACTGGCAAGAAGCAGCATCATATAGACTTGAGTTTTCTTACTGTTCTCTTTCATAGAGGCACAGTCTCTCCTGCCAGGTGTAATTCGTCTTACATCATCACTATTGTATCACAGGAAGGATTGCAAGAGAACTCACGAAGTGCAATCTCCCGGAAGACGGGTACAGAAGAACGCTTCAGGCTCCTAGGAACGTGGGGTGAGCAGCGCAGGAGAGAGATAGTTTCAGGACCTGAATCACCTGACGTAGGGGGCGTGGCTTCAGCTCCTGAGAGCTAGAAGCTGAAGGAAAACTAGAAATGTAACTACGGGACGAAGTTACCAAGGGCAAAGACAGTGACGTAAATCAGAACAGGCCGGGATCAAAGCACAAGATAGCAGGACAGTACCAAAGGATTAGGCAAAACGGATCGTCGGGGCCAGGCAGAGGTCAAAACCAAACAGACAGAGAAGGTACAGAAACAGAATCCAACAAGCAGTATCCAGAGAACAGACTGAGTCAAAACCAAAGTATCAGGCAAAAAGAAACACAGCACGAACACACTCAGGGGTCAACACACTCTGCCAAGGGCGAAAGTATAACTGACGGGGATTGGAGCTTCCTAGGGCTATAAGAATCTCTCCCCAAACCAAGGAGAGGCACAATAATAAGCCCCAGGTGTGCAGGTAAGAGCTTGCACTGGGATCAAAACATTAACCCCTGGCGTGCAGGTCAAACCTGTACTGGGCTCAAGACATTAACCCCTGGCGCGCAGGTCAAACCCGCACTTGGATCATGAGAGTACCCCCCTCTCAACGGGGGTTCTCTGAACCCCCAGGCTTGGCTGGGTACCTGGCATGGAAATCCCGAACCAGGCGATCTGCATGCATCAAATGGGCCGGCACCCAGGACCTGTCCTCCGGCCCATACCCCTTCCAATGAATCAGGTACTGTACCAACCGCTGCACCAACCTGGAATCTACGATATGATCAATCTTGTATTCCATGTGTCCCTCAACCAAAACAGGAGGAGCAGCGGACTCTGACTCTCCCCGAACTGCCGCAAAAGGTTTCAGTAGGGATTTATGGAAGACGTTAGGGATCTTGAATGAGGCTGGAAGACACAACCTGTAAGCCACTGGATTGATCTTTTCCACAATCTTGTATGGGCCAATGAACTTTGGGCCCAACTTGGCTAATGGAACCTTCGACTTAATGTTTCGCGTGGAGAGCCAAATTTTCTCTCCAACCCGAAACCTGGGGTTCTTTTCTTGTCAGCGAAAACTTGAACCTGCCTTGAGGCCTGAATATATTCTGCTGGATCTCCGCCCACATATTCTTTAATCGCTGAACAGACCCCTCCGCCCCAGGACACCCAGAATCCAAATGAGAAAACTCGCCGAAATGAGGACTAAAACCATAATTGATCAAGAAAGGAGATATACCAGTAGATTGGCTCACCCGACTATTGAAGGCGAATTCCGCCAATGGCAGTACATCACACCAGTCATTCTGTCTTGCAGAAGTCAGACATCTGAGGATCTGTTCAAGAGACTGATTAGTGCGTTCCGTCTGACCATTGCTCTCAGGATGGTATGCAGACGAAAAGGACAGAGACATCCCCAATTTCTTGCAGAAAGCACGCCAAAACTTTGGACAAACTGCACTCCACGATCAGACACCACATTCAAGGGTATCCCATGCAACTGGATCACATGCTGCACAAACAATCTGGACAAAGTCTCAGCTGAGGGTAGTGCGGACAAGGGTACAAAATGAGCCTGCTTCAAAAACCTTTCCACCACTACCCATACCACTGTATTGCCCTTGGACGGAGGAAGATTGGTAATAAAATCCATGGACAAGTGAGTCCATGGCCTTTCGGGAACTGCTAAGGTCATCAGTTCCCCAGCCGTTCGGCTATGTGAGTTTTTAGAACGAGAGCAGACCCCACAACCAGAAATGAATTTTTTTTATATCAGAACTAAGAGTAGGCCACCAAAAGATCCTAACCACCGCCATACGCATGGCTGATATACCAGGGTGAGCACTAAGCTTGGATTCATGGAATTCCTGCAGGAGTTTAAGCTGAAGCTGCTCTGGGACAAACAACTTACCCCCTGGCTTGGCAGCAGGGGCCAGAGACTGGGCCCCCTCAATCACTTGTTCCAACTCAGATGAGATCCCTGCCAACACAACCCCAGGGTGAAGAATGGAGGACGGTGGCTCAGGGGAGACACCGGATGAAAACTGCAAGATAAGGCATCCGCCTTGATATTCTTAGACCCCGGACGAAGCATAATAGTAAACTGAAAATCGGAAAAAAAAGCGACCAAAGGGCCTGTCTGGGCGTTAGTCTTATAGCAGACTCAATATATGATACATTTTTGTGGTCGGTAATCACAGTAACCGGGTGACTGGCCCCCTCCAAAAAATGCCTCCATTCTTCAAACGCTAATTTGACCGCAAGAAGCTCTCTATTGCCTACATCGTAATTCCTCTCAGCAGCAGAGAACTTGCTGGAAAAAAAAGCACATGGCCTGAGGTTGGTCAGAGTGGCATGCCCTTGGGACGACACAGCACCCACCCCCACCTCAGAGGCACCCACTTCCACAATAAATTGTTTGGACGAATCTGGCTGTACCAACACAGGAGCAGACATAAAGCATTTTTTCAGAGCAGCAAAGGCCTCTTTTGCGAGCGAGGACCAATTTTTCACATCCGTACCTTTGCGTGTTAAATCTGTGAGTGGTTTGACCACCTGCGAAAACCACCGAATAAATTTGTGGTAGTAATTGGCGAACCCCAAGAAGCGCTGGAGCCCTTTAAGATCTCGGGGTTGCACCCAATTCGCAATGGCCTGCACCTTCTTGGGGTCCATACGAAAACCGTCACAGGACACAATCAATCCCAAAAAAGATAACTCTTGAACAAAAAACACACACTTCTCCAATTTAGCAAACAGATGATTTTCCCTAAGTCTTTGGAGAACGGTTCGTACATGATTCAGATGAGAATGATTGTCGGGGGAATATATCAGAATATCATCTAAGTAAATAACAGCAAAACGACCAATGAGATCAGAAAACACTATGTTGATGAAATTCTGAAATATGGCGGGGGGGCATTGGTAAAACCAAACGGCATGACTAAATTTTCAAAAAGTCCCTCGGACGTGAGGAACGCCGTTTTCCATTCATCCCTCTCCCGGACCCTTATCAAATTATATGCTCCCTGAAGATCCAGTTTAGTGAACCATTTTGCCCCTGATAGTTGTTTATATAAATCAGGAATCAATGGAAGGGGATACGTATTTCGTACAGTTATCTTATTAAGTTCACGAAAGTCGAGACAGGGACGTAGACCACCATCTTTTTTCTTCACAAAAAACCCCCCGCCACCACAGGTGAGACTGAGGGACGTATGTGTCCCTTGCGAAGACTTTCAGCAATATAATCCTTCATAGCTCATGGCCAGACAAATTAAATATACGCGCTTTAGGTAGTTTAGCCCTGGGACTAACTCGATGGCGCAGTTAAAGGGTCTATGCGGCGGCAACGTCTTGGCCTCGCTTTCTGAGAACACATCTTCGAAGTCTTTCAGGTACTCCGGAATACCTTCCAGGTCGACAGATGACACAGACACAAATTTAACAGGTTCAACCAGCAGTGCAGATTCATAACATAACTTAGAACCATTAAACCCCCATTGAACAATCTCCCCGTTTTCCAGTTAATAACTGGGTTATGTCGTTGTAACCAGGGCATGCCCAACACCAACCCTGCTTGTAGATTGTCCAGAACTACGATCAGAGAAAGCTTTGGCCCACAGCCCCCATTGCCCCTCTTAGCTGTTCAGCCCTGTTCCTCCAAAACCAACTTCTCCACCATGACAGAAGATCAGCTCTCCACCCTCCTAACAAGATCACACCTCACCACTTGCATGCTTGACCCGCTCCCATCCCACCTCATCCCTAGCCTCGCCACAGTCTTCACTCCTACTCTAACACACCTCTTCAACCTCTCACTTACAAATGGTGTCTTCCCCTCATCCTTCAAACATGCCTCGATCACACCCATTCTCAAAAAGACCTCCCCTGACCCATCCTATGTGTCTAGCTATCGCCCGATATCTCTTCTCCCCTATGCCTCAAAACTACTGGAACAGCATGTCCATCTTGAACTGTCCTCCCACCTCTCCTCCTGCTCCCTCTTTGACCACTTACAATCAGGCTTCTGACTGCATCACTCAACTGAAACTGCCTTAAATAAAGTCACCAACGACCTACTAACCGCCAAGAGCAAGCGACACTACTCTGTCCTCCTTCTCCTGGACCTGTCTTCTGCCTTCGACACTGTGGACCATTCCCTCCTGCCACAGATTCTCTCATCTCTTGGCATCACAGGCTTGGCCCTATCCTGGATCTCATCATATCTAACAAACCAAACTTTCAGTGTCTCAGTTCTAGGACCCCTACTCTTCTCCATCTACACCCTCGGCCTGGGACAGCTCATAGAATCTCATGGTTTGCAGTATCATCTCTACGCCGATGACACACAGATCTACCTATCTGGACCTGACCTCACCTCCTTTCTGACCAAAATCCCACAATGTGTGTCTGCTATTTCCGCTTTTTTCTCTGCTCGCTTTCTAAAATTGAACATGGACAAAACAGAATTTATCATCTTTCCCCAATCTCACTCTACCCCCCCAGCAGACCTATCCATCAATGTCAATGGCTGCTCACTTTTCCCAGTCCCGCATGCTCGGTGCCTCGGGTGATCCTCGACTCTGCCCTCTCTTTCAAGCCACATGTCCAAACCCTTGCCTCCTCATGTCGTCTCAAACTCAAAAATACAGTACAGACCAAAAGTTTGGACACACCTCATTCAATGATTTTTCTGAATTTTCATGACTATGAAAATTGTCGAATCACACTGAAGTCATCAAAACTATGAATTAACACATGTGGAATAATACATTACACTTTACAAAAAAGTGTGAAACAACTGAAAATATGTCTTATACTCTAGGTTCTTCAAAGTAACCACCTTTTCCTTTGATTAATGCTTTGCACGCAGAAAAGGTGAATGGATGGACTCTACATGCCTAGTTCCAACTGTGAAGCATGGAGGAGGAGGTGTGATAGTGTGGGGTGCTTTGCTGGTGACACTGTTGGGGATTTATTCAAAATTGAAGGCATAGTGAACCAGCATGGCTACCACAGCATCTTGCAGCGGCATGCTATTCCATCCGGTTTGCGTTTAGTTGGACCATCATTTATTTTTCAACAGGACAATGAACACAAATACACCACCAGGCTGTGTAAGGGCTATTTGACCAAGAAGGAGAGTGATGGGGTGCTACGCCAGATGACCTGGCCTCCACAGTCACCAGACCTGAACCTAATCGAGATGGTTTGGAGTGAGCTGGACCGCTCTCCGCTTCAATTTTGAATAAATCCCCAACAGTGTCACCAGCAAAGCACCTCCACACCATCACACCACCTCCTCCATGCTTCACGGTGGGAACTAGGCATGTAGAGTCCATCCGTTCACCTTTTCTGCATGCAAAGCAGTAATCAAAGCAAAAGGTGGCTACTTTGAAGAACCTAGAATATAAGACATATTTTCAGTTGTTTCACACTTTTTTGTAAAGTGTAATGTATAATTCCACATGTGTTAATTCATAGTTTTGATGCCCTCAGTGTGATTCTACAATTTTCATAGTCATGAAAATACAGAAAAATATTAGAATGAGAAGGTGTGTCCAAACTTTTGGTCTGTACTGTATTTCCCGGATCCGTGCATTCCTTGACCATGAAACTACAAAAACACTAGTGCATGCCTTCATCATCTCCCGCCTCGACTACTGCAACCTCCTACTCGCTGGCCTCCCCTCTAGCACTCTGGAACCACTCCAATCCATCCTGCACTCTGCTGCCCGACTAATCCACCTGTCTCCCCGTTATTCCCCAGCCTCTCCTCTCTGCCAAGCCCTTCATTGGCTTCCTATTGTCCAGAGGCTCCAGTTCAAAACCCTAACTATGACATACAAAGCCATCCACAACTGTTATGTTTTGGTAGCTGAGGAGGCAGGAGCAAAAAAACGCATAGGCAGCCTAACACCAGAGAAGTTGGAAACTAATAGGTTGCAGACCTCTAAACTAACTGCACAACTAGAAGCAGCCGTGGAGTGTACCTACGGTGGTCCTAGGCGCCTCGGCACAGCCAGAGAGATAGCTATCAATGAAGATGGAAAGAGGAAAGCTAACTGCCCCGGAGTAGACCCCAAAAGATTAGGAAGCCCCCAAACATATAAAGGCGGTTAGACAAGATGGAAATACGAACAGAGACAGAAAATAGATTGAGCAAACGCTGGGGCCCAAAACTATCTAGATAGGACAGCACAGGAGAGAATACTGTCTGCAACCCAGAAAAACCCTAGGAAAAACTCCAACACTTCTGAATCCAAAAACACTGAGACCACACGGTCTCGACCACCTATATCAGATCTCTGGTGTGGACACGTAGCTACCCAGCAGTAAAATATCACAAGAACTGAGCAAATGAACAAATACAAAAAACGAACGGAGACCAGCCAAAGCCCCCCAAAGGGGACCCGGCTGAAGACAAAAAGCAATGCAGCAAAAAGCAAGGAATTCAAACCACAGTAAAAAAAACTGAAAGGGACCTATCTGAAAGCAAGCAGGAGACAGCAGGAAAGCAAGCTGTAAGGTTCTTTGTACATGTTTCTTGAAACTCAGCTTTTCCGTCGGCCATTTTGCTTTCTGTCTTGCTGCAGCTATCTTGCCCTCAGTCAATATGGAGTTTCCAGCTTTCATGTTCCCGCCCTGATTCTCTCCCTCTTGCTTCTTAAGCAGCCTCAGCTGAGCAATCAGTGCTTCAGAATCAAGCCTGCAGTGAGCCTGTGACCTGACTCCTGGAAAACCTTGGACTTTGTACTCCAGCTATTTCCTACTGAGGAACTTGGAACACTTGTGGACTCTGGAAACCTGCTATTTGATAAATCCACGTTTGCATGGAATTACGGTAACAGAGAAGAGATCCTGAACCTGTTGTGGAGAGTTATTGCTGAGCTTAAGTTACTCTGGCCTGCTGTGTCTCCTGCTTCTGTACCTGCAAACTGTGTGACCCTTTTTGCCACTTGTATGAAGTAATACAAGTCCTTCTATATCAAACCTGTGTCTCATGTGATTTCCTCGCACCCAAGCACAAGACGCTATATGAACTGTACACCATACATTACAAGATTCTGAAGCCAAACGTTAGTGTCTGCTGGGTCTGGGAAGGCTGTGTCTGCTGTGACTGTGGATATCAGATGTCCGGTTATACTTTCTGTGATGACAGTGGTTGTGACTTCTCACAACCATTCCAGGTGAGCAATTCCCTTAATTTTACTCTGCAGTGTTACCACAGGTAAACACTATTGTTTTTTTTTTTTCTCTTCTCCTTCCAGTACTCCTGTCTTAAAAGATCTGGAAGATGGAGGCTCGCATAAAGGAGCTTTGCGGAGTGACAGATACAATCCTTGCAGATATACAGACTATAAAGACCCGTTTTGCAAACCTACAGGATCTCACTAATCACAATTTGCAAGTGTTTGGACAAACTACCCAGGATTTACGAGCCAGGATTGAGGTTCTAGAGGAACGAGTCCAGGCTCCTGCCATAACCCCGAGTTCTGGGATTCCCAAGTTACCCCCTTTTCATTTTGGCGGTGAACGTGAGAAATTCAGGGGATTTATTAAGCCTTCACCCCCAAGGGTGGTTTGCACGTTAATGACCAGGCCAATTTTTACAATTCTGACCACTGTCTCTTTATGAGGTTATAACTCTGGAACGCTTCAACGGATCTTCGCGATTCTGAGATTGTTTTCTCGTGACATATTGTACTTCATGTTAGTGGTAAAATTTCTTCGATATAACTTGCGTTTATTTTTGAAAAAAACACAAATATGGCGAAAATTTTAAAAATTTTGCAGTTTTCAAACTTTGAATTTTTTTTCCCTTAAAACAGAGAAATATGTCACACAAAATAGTTAAGAAATAACATTTCCCACATGTCTACTTTACATCAGCACAATTTTGGAACCAAAATTTTTCTTTGTTAGGAAATTAGAAGGGTTAAAAGTTGACCAGTGATTTATCATTTTTACAACAAAATTTACAAAGCCATTTTTTTAGGGACCACCTCACATTTGAAGTCACTTTGACGGGTCTATATGGCAGAAAATACCCAAAAGTGACACCATTATAAAAACTGCACCCCTCAAGGTACTCAAAACTACATTCAAGAAGTTTATTAACCCTTCAGGTGCTTCACAGGAGCTGAAGCAACGTGGATGGAAAAAATTAATATTTAACTTTTTAGCCACAAAAATGATCTTTTACAAACTTTTTTTTATTTTCACAAGGGTAAAAGGAGAAAATGGACAGATAAAGTTGTTGTGCAATTTCTCCTGAGTACGCCAATACCCCATATGTGGGGGAAAACCACTGTTTGGGCACACGGCAGAGCTCGTAAGGGAAGGAGCGCCGTTTGACTTTTTCAAACTAAAATTGGCTGGAATTGAGATTGGACGCCATGTCGTGTTTGGAGAGCCCCTGATACGCCTAAACAGTGGAAACCCCCCACATGTGACACCATTTTGGAAACTAGACCCCCTAAGGAACTTATCTAGATCTGTTGTGAGCACTTTGAACCCCAAAGTGTTTCACAAAAGTTTATAATGCCTGGGTGTGAAAAAAAAAAAAACAATTTTCCACAAAAATGATTTTTTAGTCCCAAATTTTTGATTTTTCCCAAGGAAATTGGACCCCAAAACTTGTTGTCCAATTTGTCCTGAGTACGCTGATACCCTATATGTGGGGGGGGGAAACTGTTTGGGTGCACGGCAGGGCTTGGAAAAGAAGCAGTAACGTTTTGGAATGCAAACATTGATGGGGTCATGTTCCGTTTGTAGTGCCCCAGATGAGCCTAAACAGTGGAAACCCCCCACAAGTGACCCCATTTAAAAGCTAGACCCCCTAAGGAACTTATCTAGATCTTTGGTGAGCACTTTGAACCCCCAAGTGCTTCACACAAGTTTATAATGCCCGGGCATGAAAATAAAACATCCTATTTTTTTCCCACAAAAATTATCTCTTAGTCACTAATTTTCCCATAGGTAACAGGAGAAATTGGACCACAAAATTTGTTGTCCAATTTGTCCTGAGTACGCTGATACCCCATATGTGGGGGGGAACCACTGTTTGGGCGCATGGCAGAGCTCGGAATGGAAGGAGCACTATTTGACTTTTTCCAACCAAAATTGGCTGGAATTGAGATTGGACGCCATGTTGCATTTGGAGAGCCCCTGATGTGCCTAAACAATGGAAACCCCCCACAAGTGACCCCATTTGGGAAACTAGACCCCCTAAGGAACTTATCTAGATCTTTGGTGAGCAATTTGAACCCCCAAGTGCTTCACACAAGTTTATAACGTAGAGCCGTAAAATTAAAAAAATTATATTTTTTCCACAAAATTGATCTTTTCACCCCAATTTTTATTTTCCCAAGGGAAACAAGACTCCAAAAGTTATTGTGCAATTTGTCCTGAGTGCGCTGATACCCCATATGTGGGGGTAAACCACTGTTTGGGTGCATGGCAGAGTTTGGAAGGGAAGGAGCGCAGTTTGACTTTTTCAACGCAGAATTGGCTGGATGCCATGTCGTGTTTGGAGAGCTCCTGATCTGCCTAAACAGTGGAAACCCCCCACAAATGACACCATTTTGGAAACTAGACCCCTCAAGGAACTTATCTAGATGTGTGGTGAGCACTTTGAACCCCAAAGTGCTTCACAGAAGTTTATAACGTACAGCCGTAAAATAAAAAAATTCTTTTTTTTTTTTACAAAAATGATTTTTTCGCCCCCAATATTTTATTTTCACAAGGGTAGCAGGAGAAATTGGACCCCAAAAGTTGTTGTCCAATTTGTCCTGAGTATGCTGATACCCAATATGTGGGAGTAAACTACTGTATGGGCGCACGTCGGGGCTCAGAAGGGAAGTAGTGACATTTTGGATTGCAGACTTTGATGGAATGATCTGGGGGAGTCATGTCGCATTTGGAGAGCCCCTGATGCGCCTAAACAGTGGAAACCCCCCACAAGTGACCCCATTTTGGAAAATAGACCCCACAAGGAACTTATCTAGATGTGTGGTGAGCACTTTGAACCCCGAAGTGCTTCACAGAAGTTTATAACGTACAGCCGTAAAAATAAAAATCCTTTTTTTTTTTACAAAAATGATTTTTTCGCCCCCAATATTTATTTTCACAAGGGTAACAGGAGAAATTGGACCCCAAAAGTTGTTGTCCAATTTGTCTTGAGTACGCTGATACCCAATATGTGGGAGTAAACTACTGTATGGGCGCACGTCGGGGCTCGGAAGGGAAGTAGTGACGTTTTGGATTGCAGACTTTGATGGAATGGTCTGGGGGAGTCATGTCGCATTTGGAGAGCCCCTGATGCGCCTAAACAGTGGAAACCCCCCACAAGTTACCCCATTTTGGAAAATAGACCCCACAAGGAACTTATCTAGATGTGTGGTGAGCACTTTGAACCCCGAAGTGCTTCACAGAAGTTTATAACGTACAGCCGTAAAAATAAAAAATCCTTTTTTTTTTTACAAAAATGATTTTTTCGCCCCCAATATTTTATTTTCACAAGGGTAACAGGAGAAATTGGACCACAAAAGTTGTTGTCCAATTTGTCCTGAGTACGCTGATACCCAATATGTGGGAGTAAACTACTGTATGGGCGCACGTCGGGGCTCGGAAGGGAAGTAGTGACGTTTTGGATTGCAGACTTTGATGGAATGGTCTGGGGGCGTCATGTCGCATTTGGAGAACCCCTGATGCGCCTAAACAGTGGAAACCCCCCACAAGTGACCCCATTTTGGAAAATAGACCCAACAAGGAACTTATCTAGATGTGTGGTGAGCACTTTGAACCCCGAAGTGCTTCACAGAAGTTTATAACGTACAGCCGTAAAAATAAAAAATCCTTTTTTTCTTTACAAAAATGATTTTTTCGCCCCCAATATTTTATTTTCACAAGGATAACAGGAGAAATTGGACCCCAAAAGTTGTTGTCCAAATTGTCCTGAGTACGCTGATACCCAATATGTGGGAGAAAACTACTGTATGGGCACACGTCGGGGCTCGGAAGGGAAGTAGTGACGTTTTGGATTGCAGACTTTGATGGAATGGTCTGGGGGCGTCATGTCGCATTTGGAGAGCCCCTGATGCGCCTAAACAGTGGAAACCCCCCACAAGTGACCCCATTTTGGAAAATAGACCCCACAAGGAACTTATCTAGAAGTGTGGTGAGCGCTATGAAGCCCCAAGTACTTCACAGAAGTTTTATAACATACAGCCGTAAAAACAAAAAAATCATTTTTTTTTTTACAAAAATGATTTTGTCGCCCCCAGTTTTTTATTTTCCCAAGGGTAACAGGAGAAATAGGCCAAATTGCACAATAACTCTTGGGGTCCAGAGTATGCTGATACCCCATATGTGGGGTAAACTACTGTTTGGGCGCATGGCAGAGCTCAGAAGTGAAGGAGCACCATTTGACTTTTTCAACGCAGAATTGGCTGGAATTGAGATCAGACGCCATGTCACATTTCGAGAGCCCCTGATGTGCCTAAACAGCAGAAACCCCCCAATTCTAACTCCAACCCTAACCCCAAACACCAATAACCCTAGTCCCAACCCTAACCACAAACCTAACCCTAACACACCCATAACCCTAATCCCAACCCTAATCCTAACGTTAGCGCCAACCCTAACACTAATACTAACGTTAGCGCCAACCCTAACCCTAACTTTAGCCGCAACCCTAACCCTAACGGGAAAATGGAAATAAATACATTTTTTTAATTTTATTATTTTTCCCTAACTAAGGGGGTGATAAAGGGGGTTTGATTTACTATTTATAGCGGGTTTTTATGATTGGCAGCTGTCACGCTAAAAGACGCTTTTTATTGCAAAAAATAGTTTTTTGCATCACCACATTTTGAGAGCTATAATTTTTGGATATTTTGGCCCACAGAGTCATGTGAGGTCTTATTTTTTGCGGGACGAGTTGACGTTTTTATTTGTACCATTTTTGAGCACGTGACGTTTTTTGATTGCTTTTTATTTCGATTTTTGGGTGGTTAGAATGAACAAAAATCAGCAATTCATGAATTTCTTTTGGGGGAGGCGTTTATACCGTTCCACGTGTGGTAAAATTGATAAAGCAGTTTTATTCTTCGGGTCAGTACAATTATGGCGATACCTCATTTATATCATTTTTTTAGGTTTTGGCGCTTTTATAGAATGAAAACAATTTTATATAAAAAATTATTATTTTTGCATCGCTTTATTCTGCGAGCTATAACTTTTTTATTTTTTTGCTCATGATGCTGTGTGATGGCTCGTTTTTTGCGGGACAAGATGACGTTTTCAGTGGTACCATGTTTATTTATATCGGTCTTTTTGATTGCGTGTTATTTCACTTTTTGTTCGGCGGTATGATGATAAAGCATTGATTTTTTGCTTCGTTTTTTTTTTTTTTTTTTAAGGGGTTCACTAAAGGGGTTAACTAGTGGGACAGTTTTATAGGGGGGTCGTTACGGACGCGGCGATATCAAATATGTGTACTTTTATTGTTTTGTTTTTTTTATTTACAGGAAAAAATGAATTTATTGGGGAATATTTTTTTTTTTTTATGATTTTTTTTTACACTTTTTATTTTTACTTTTTTTACTTTTTTACTTTGTCCCAGGGTGGGACATCACTGTATTTTATCAGATCGCTGGTGTGACAGTGTGCACAGCACTCTGTCACACCAGCGATCGCTCTGGCATCGCTGCAGGCTTCCCCAGCGCCTGCTCTCAGCAGGCACTGAGGAAGCCGCCTCCCTGCAGGACCCCGGCGCCATCTTGGATCCGGGGACCTGGAAGGAGGACGGACCCTCGGAACAGCGCGACACATCGCGCTGCTCTGAGGGTCTCAGGGGAGCGCGCAGGGAGCCCCCTGCCTGCGCGATCCTCCCCTGTGCCCCGGGTACACCGCGATCATGTTTGATCGCGGTGTGCCAAGGGTTAATGTGCCGGGAGCGGTCCGTGACCGCTCCTGACACACAGTCACGGGTGTCAGCTGTGATAATCAGCTGACGCCCGGCGGCGATCAGCTGCGCTCCCCCCGGGAGCGCAGCTGATCGCCCATGACGTACTATTCCGTCCATGGGAATTAGGTCCAGGGTCACATGGACGGAATAGTACGTCTGATGGCAGAGAGGGGTTAACCAATGCAATCTTTTTTTTTCTGCACATGCTTCACAATTTCCCACTGAACGATCTAAAGTGCTTACTATAATCATGTTGCTTACCAACAAGGCTTTGATGTGGGCAAACCCTCTGATTGAGACTGAGGATGAATGTTTGGATCATCTTGATGCTTTCATTTCAGCCATGGGGCAGGTGTTTGATGACCCCAATCGAGGTGCAACAGCTGAAGCAGCCATGTTAACTTTGCGCCAAGGTAAGCGCTCAGTAGCCGAATATGCCTTGGATTTCAGGAGATGGGCCCTCGATACCACTTGGGACAGTTCACTTCTGAGGACGATGACTGTGTAAACGCTGCAATTTTTCAAGTTTCCTCAGCGGTGTCCCAGCTGAGTTGTAAGAAAAACAATTCTCATTGCTTCCTTTCCATCAAACTCTGGGTTGACTCAGTCTGGGTGTCTAGCTCTGCTATGATCGACTCAGGGGCAAGTGGAAATTTTATGGATATCTCATTTGCTCTGAAACAGGGGATACGTTCAGTGAAGAAGGCTACTCCAGTACAGATGGAGACTGTGGATGGCTCCCTGCTGACCTCTGGACCAGTGGATCAGGAAACGGAGCCTTTGAGGGTCCTTATGGGTAAAGATCATCAAGAGAAACTGTCCTTTATGCTTATCTCTTCTCCCCACTTTCCCATTATTCTAGGGCTACCATGGCTGCAGGCTCAGAACCCTACCATTAACTGGGAGACCAAGGAATTACACTTTCCAGAGAAACAGATGAGTCCAGAAGTTTCAGCTTGCTCTGTTCCTAAAGAAACCATGTCAGTCCCTGAACTACCAGCTGTATACCAGGACTATGTGGATTTATGTGACAAGAAGAACGCTGACCAGCTTCCCCCTCACCGTCCATATGATTGTCCAATTGAATTATTGCCTGGAGCAGAGATACCTTTTGGTAAGATCTACCCCCTGGCGGGGCCCGAGCTAAAGGCTTTAAAGGATTACATAGACGAAAATCTAGCCAAGGGCTTCATACGCCCCTCTTCATCTCCTGCAGGTGCACCCATCTTCTTTGTGAAGAAGAAAGATGGATCTCTGAGACCCTGCGTAGACTATAGGGAACTCAATAAGGTTACTATTAGAAACCGTTATCCATTGCCTTTAATCCCTGAGTTATTGGAGAGAGTGCGGCATGCCAAAATTTTCTCTAAACTGGATCTCCGTGGGGCCTATAACTTGGTCCGTATTAGACCTGGGGATGAATGGAAGACTGCATTCAGGTCACGCTATGGACACTTTGAATATCTAGTTATGCCTTTTGGTCTGAGTACCGCCCCAGCCACTTTCCAACACTTGGTGAATGACATCTTCAGGGATCTCCTAGATACATTCGTGGTGATTTATTTGGATGATATTCTAATTTTTTCTAACTCCACAGAGGAACATCATGGACATGTGAGAATGGTCTTAGAACGTCTAAGACAAAACCATCTTTACATCAAACTTGAAAAGTGTGAATTCCATAGGACCGAAATTCAATTTCTGGGGTATGTACTGTCTACACAAGGAATTAGTATGGATGGAAGCAAGACCCAAGCCATCAAGGATTGGCCAATTCCTAGAAATGTGAAGGAGGTGCAGCGCTTCATCGGGTTTGCCAACTTCTATAGACGTTTCATTAGGAATTTCTCTGAGGTAGTGTCACCTATCACCCAACTTACCCGGAAAGAGTCTAGGTTCTCCTGGACCCCCCAAGCCCAGGAAGCATTTTCCCATCTAAAGGATAAATTTACCACCGCACCTATCTTAGTACATCCCAACCCCGAACTTGCCTTCATAATAGAGGTGGATGCTTCAGACTGTGCCGTGGGAGCTATACTCTCTCAGAGAACAGGTGAGAAGAATGTCTTGCATCCCTGTGCCTTCTTTTCCCAGCAGTTGTCTTCAGCTGAGAGGAACTACGATGTGGGCAATAGAGAGTTGTTGGCCATTATTGCCGCCTTCAAAGAATGGAGACACCTTCTTCAGGGAGCTGCACAGCAAATAGTCGTCCTGACAGACCATCGTAACCTTGAATTTATCAGGTCGGCTAAGTGCCTGACTCCTCGCCAGGCTCGCTGGAATCTTTTCCTAAACCAATTTAATTTTGTAATTTCTTATAGGCCAGGATCGCGCAATGGAAAGGCTGATGCACTCTCTAGGATTCATTCAGCAGAGACCCGTCCACTTACTCCTCCTAAGACTATTCTTCCTGACTCTAGATTCCTGGGAGTGATTCATAATCAAGACCTACTTAAGGACATCAAGGAAGCATACCATGCGGATTCCTTGTTGGCACAACCCCCAAGGGACGTAAGTCTTGTCTTTAAGAATGGTGTGTGGATTCAGGGACAACGTCTGTATATACCTGAAACAGTCAGATTGAGAGTATTGCAACTCATCCACGATTCCAAGATAGCTGGGCATAGAGGAATTCTAAAGACACAGGAATTTCTTTCTCGTTTCTTTTGGTGGCCCACTTACAGGAAAGATGTCTTAAACTATGTCACTTCATGTGAAGTCTGTGCAAGATGCAAAACACCTCGCTCCTCACCAACTGGTCTGTTGCAACCCCTTCACACCCCATCCCGCCCATGGGGATCCATTTCTATGGACTTCATTGTGGAGTTACCAACCTCTCAAGGGAAGAACACCATTCTAGTGGTGGTTGATCGTTTAACAAAGGCAGCTCATTTTATCCCTTGTGTCGGCTTACCCACTGCAAAACAGACATCAGATTTGATGATTAAGAATGTGTTTCGCTTACATGGAGTACCGGATGAGGTTATTTCGGATCGAGGGGTGCAATTCACTTCAAGGTTTTGGCAAAATTTCTGTGCCGCATTGGACATTAAAGTAAACCTTTCTTCTGCTTTTCATCCCCAGACTAATGGACAGACAGAACGAACCAATCAGACCCTGGAGCAGTATCTCCGCTGCTTTATCTGCCACCTACAGGATGATTGGGTGGATCTACTTCCACTGGCTGAGTTCTCTTATAACAACTCTCAGAGCGCCTCCACTAAGCAGTCTCCTTTTTACTCCAATTTAGGTTATCATCCTAACATTCTTCCTCGATTTCCCATAGAAACGCCCTTGCCAGCAGTGGCTGAAAGAATCACGTCTTTACAAAAGAATATGGATCTTCTAAAGGAAAATCTGGAATTGGCTCAGGAAAGGTACAAGAAAGCAGCAGATAAATTTTGTAAACCTGCACCAGCTTTCAAGGTAGGAGACTTGGTCTGGCTGTCAACCAGAAATCTTAAGTTAAAGATTCCATCGTCTAAGTTGGGACATAAGTACATTGGACCCTATAAAATCAGTAAAATTATAAGTGCCGTTGCTTGTCGTCTTCAACTGCCCAGAACTATGAGAATCCACCCTGTCTTTCATGTATCCCTACTAAAGGCTGCAACACCCAATACGTTTCCTGGACGTTCTTCTCCTTGCCCTGACCCAGTGCTAGTCGATGGTCAGGAAGAATTTGTGGTGGAAAGGATTCTAGATTCCAGGTTGTACAGAAATCAGTTACAATATTTGATTAAATGGCAGGGCTACCCAGTGGAGGACAACTCATGGGCCAGTCAATAAAGTTAATGCTCCTCGCTTGCTCCGCCAGTTTCATCAGAGGTACCCAGACAAGCCTGGTCTGAGGTCATCCGGAGGTTGTCCCTAAGGGGGGAGTAATGTAAGGTTCTTTGTACATGTTTCTTGAAACTCAGTTTTTCCGTCGGCCATTTTGCTTTCTGTCTTGCTGCAGCTATCTTGCCCTCAGTCAATATGGAGTTTCCAGCTTTCATGTTCCCGCCCTGATTCTCTCCCTCTTGCTTCTTAAGCAGCCTCAGCTGAGCAATCAGTGCTTCAGCGTCAAGCCTGCAGTGAGCCTGTGACCTGACTCCTGGAAAACCTTGGACTTTGTACTCCAGCTATTTCCTACTGAGGAACTTTGGAACACTTGTGGACTCTGGAAACCTGCTATTTGATAAATCCACGTTTGCATGGAATTACGGTAACAGAGAAGAGATCCTGAACCTGTTGTGGAGAGTTATTGCTGAGCTTAAGTTACTCTGGCCTGCTGTGTCTCCTGCTTCTGTACCTGCAAACTGTGTGACCATTTTTGCCACTTGTATGAAGTAATACAAGTCCTTCTATATCAAACCTGTGTCTCATGTGTTTTCCTCGCACCCAAGCACAAGACGCTATATGAACTGTACACCATACATTACACAAGCTGAATTCCAACCTAGACCAGGAAGAACAATTGATCACCGGCGAGGATCAAGTGAGGTCAGCTCACTTATATCAGGCCCGTCAGTACCACCTGACAACCACTCGTTATCTGCAGGTGTAGGACTCTTGGTGTTCAACATAGGTTCAATACCCTCAGCAACCACCAGAGGGAGCTTCAGCTCCGAAGTCGTCTCCAAAACGTCCACAACAGTACCCCCCCCTTGAGGAGGGGTCACCGAACCCTCACTTGTGCCACCAGGATGATCAGAATGAACTCGGTGATAGGAACGGACCAGTCTTTCAGCATGAATGTCAGAAGCAAACACCCAAGAATTGTCCTCCTGACCATAGACTTTCCACTTCACCAAGTACTGGAGTCTCCGCCTGGCCAAACGAGAATCCAATATCTTCTCAACCCCATACTCCAAATTGCCCTCAACCAAAACAGGATCAGAAGGCGCAGCCATAGGAACCACTTGCTCGACAAATCTCTTCAATAAGGATTTGTGAAATACGTTGTGAATCTTGAATGTTCCTGGAAGACGCAAACGGAAGGAAATGGGATTAATAATCTCCACGATCTTATAAGGTCCAATGAACCTTGGCTTAAATTTTGGAGATGCGACCCTCATAGGGATATTTTTTGAGGACATCTAAACCAAGTCACCCACTTTAAATCGAGGACCATCAGTCCTATGCCGGTTGGTAAACAGCTGGGCCTTCTCCTGAGAGAGGGACAGCTTATCCACTACTTGATCCCAAATCAGCTGCATTCTCTCCACAATAGAGTCAACACCAGGACAGACAGAAGCCTCCACCTGCCCTGAAGAAAATCGAGGATGAAACCCGAAATTGCAGAAAAATGGAGACATCAAGGTTGCAGAACTAACCCTATTATTCAAAGCAAACTCAGCCAAACGCAAAAAAGAGACCCAGTCATCTTGATCAGCAGACACAAAATAGTCAAATAAGTCTCCAAGGTCTGGTTTGTTCTCTCAGTTTGTCCATTGGTCTGAGGGTGGAACGCAGAGGAAAAAGACAGCTGAACTCCCAGTTTGGAACAAAATGTCCTCCAAAATCTGGAAACAAACTTGACTCCTCTGTCAGACACAATGTTCTCTGGAACGCCGTGCAACCGAACCACCTGTTGAAAAAACAAGGGCACCAACTCGGAGGAGGATGGCAACTTAGGTAGTGGCCAAGATGTATCATCTTGGAAAACCTATCGCAGATTACCCAAATAACGGTCATTCTCTGAGAGACAGGGATGTTGGAAATAAAATCCATAGAGATATGGGTCCATGGCCTCTTGGGCACAGGCAATGGCATTAACAAACCACTAGAACAAGAGCAAGGTTTGGACCGAGAACAAGTTCCACAGGACTGCACAAAGTCCCTGACATCACGAGACAAAGTGGGCCACCAAAAGGACCGACTCACCAAATCTCTGGTACCAAAAATACCAGGATGGCCGACCAACGTGGAGCAATGAATCTCGGACATCACATTCTTTCTCCACTGGTCTGGGACAAACTATCTCCCAGCAGGGCAACGTTCAGGTTTATCCTCCTGAAATTTCTCCAAAGCCAGTCTCAAATTGGGCGAGATAACGGAAAGAACCACACCCTCCTTCAGAATAACAGCAGGCTCAGTTACCTCAGGAGAATCCAGAAAGAAACTCCTCGAGAGGGCATCTGCCTTAACATTCTTAGTGCCCGGGAGAATCATAGAATCATAGTGTGTAGCCCAGCTGCGCTTGGAGCCACATTTACCCAGGAGGATGCACAGAAGGTAAACACACACACACCTGATATTCATTCACACCTTCACTATTTAATGGAGCCACCAGAGGGAGCCCTTGAAGAGTATGTATATATATAAGAGTAGTGGAGAGACGGCAGTTAGATTCTAGTCTACCTCAGGGTGAGTTGTTAGATGACCTCAGGGAGTTGTTAGTGTTTTACCTCAGATGAGCTGAGAGGGAGAGTTACCTCAGATTAGATCAGATTACCTCAGAGAGACGGGGTGTTCTGTCTAGTCTAGCTGAGAACTGAGTCAACTGAGTGTAGTTTCAGTGAGCAAGCGTGCCGACGCTTTGAGAGCGGTGAAGAGAAAGGAGAATCAGCTATCTACTGCTAGTGTGCTTATGTTAAGGGTCGGAGTAGGACGAAAGGCGAGTGGAGAGGAAAAGAGAGGGACAGAGGTTGAAACAGCATTGATCGCTTACCTCTACTCTGAACAACCGGACACCGGGTCCGAGCTTGCTAGCATCTACACGACTAGTAGGAGATACCGGAGACCCTGTGGGACTTCAAGTCACAGGGGCCCACAAGAGCTGATACGTAACCGGGGTCAGGAAGACGGAGTCTAGCAGGGCCCTGCATACAGAGACACTGTTCTATCCTAGAGAAGGCCTCACCACAAAGTCAGCCGGGCGTATACGAGAAGACAGAGTTAGACTTCGTTTCATACAGGTCAGAAACTCACACATACTGGAGTACGGAGGCCCTACACCTACTCAGTGGGATTACTGGACGTGCATCCTCCACCCTGCCAGCTTCCCGGGATGTGCCTGCAACTACCATCAGTAAAGATACCGAGACTTTCGTGTGTGTGTCTGCCTTATTGCTCCTGCACCCCTACACCGCCATATACCCTGAGGGATCCAGTCTTGCCTGTGGAAGACTTAACACCTTGCTGCCCAGTAACAACCCCTCAGCGGATCTACCCTGCAGCGCTGGTCACCCTGACCAGGTACCACAGGCGGCGTCACGAACAAACTGTATATACTTTATTCCCCTGTAAATATCCCCTTTTATTGAGGTGAGCCCCAGGGCCACGGACCGAGCTGTGCTACCCGTGACATTCCCCATTGAAGTGAACGGGCTCGGTGCCAAGTACCCCACAGTCCTACTAAGGGCAACTCAATAGAATGGTAGAGTTGGAAGGGACCTCCTCGGTCATCTGGTCCAACCCCCTGCTCAAAGCAGGATTCACTAAATCATCCCAGACAGATGTCTGTCCAGCCTCTGTTTGAAGACTTTCATTGAAGGAGAACTCACCACCTCTTGTGGCAGCCTGTTCCACTCATTGATCACTCTAACTGTCAAAAAGTTTTTTCTAATATCTATTCTGTGTCTCCTCCCATTCTGTTTCATGTGGTGCCCAAAACTGGACACAGTATTCCAGATGAGGTCTGACCAAAGAGGAGTAGAGGGCAATAATGACTTCACATGATCTAGACTGTATGCTTCTGTTAATACATCCCAGAATTGTATTTGCCTTTTTTGCTGCTGCATCACACTGTTGACTCATGTTCAGTTTGTGATATATTAGTATGCCCAAGTCTTTTTCACATGTGCTGTTACTTAGCCCTATTCCTCCCATTCTGTATACGCTTTTTTCATTTTTATTTCCCAGATGTAGTACTTTGCATTTTTCCCTGCTAAAAACCATTCTGTTAGCTGCTGCCCACTGCTCCAGTTTATTTATATCTTTTTGAATTCTCTCTCTCTCTTCTCTAGTATTAGCTATCCCTCCTAGCTTTGTGTCATCAGCAAATTTAATCAGTTTACCCTCAATTCCTTCATCTAAATCATTGATAAAGATGTTGAACAATACAGGGCCCAAGACAGAGCCCTGTGGTACCCCACTTGATACATTCTTCCAACTGAATGTGCAGCCATTTACTACCACTCTTTGGGTCCTATCTTTAAGCCAGTTATGAATCCACCTAATAGTTTTTTCAATAAGGATTGTGTGAGATACTTTGTCAAATGCTTTGCTGAAGTCAAGATATAATATATCTACAGCATTTCCCTGATCCACCCAGTCAGTGATTCTGTCATAGAAGGAAATTAAATTTGCCTGATAGGACTTTTTAGTTACAAACCCATGCTGACTCTGGTTAAGCACTTCATTCTTGTCCAGGTACTTACATACATGTTGTTTAATAATTTGTTCAAAGATCTTTCCTGGTATAGATGTCAGACTCACCGGCCTATAGTTCCCTGGGTCCACCATCTTCCCCTTTTTGAAGATAGGAACAACATTTGCTCTTCTCCAGTCTTCTGGGACTTCTCCTGTTCTCCAAGAATTTTCAAAGATTATGGACAGTGGTTCAAGAATTTCTTCTGCTATCTCCTTCAGTATTCTGGGGTGTAATTCATCTGGACCTGGAGACTTGAATTCATTTAGGTTAGCTAAGTGTTTCCTCACTGTCTTTCTGTTTATAGATATCCTGGATTCTTCTATTCCTTTAATAGGACAGTGAAGATCAGTTGATGTTACATTTCCTTTCTGAGAGAAAACAGATGCAAAATAGGAATTTAAAAGTTCAGCCTTCTCAACATCCTTTCTTACCATTTCATCATTTTCATCCTGTAAAAATCCTATAGCATCTTTGACTTTTTTTTTTACTTTTGACGTATCCCCAAAATCCTTTTTTGTTGCTTTTGACATCTCTTGCAAGCCTTAATTCATTGTCAGCTTTAGATAATCTGATTTTTACCCTGCAGGTTCTGCAGATGGCATTATATTCTTCTTTAGATATGCCTCCCTTTTTCCATTTGATAAACATTTCTTTCTTCCTTTTTAGCATGTGTTTAAGTTCTGTGTTCATCCATCCAGGTTTCCTTAAATGCTTCCCATTCTTCCCTCTTTTTGGAATTGTTAACGATTGTGCTTTGAGAATCTCATTTTTCAAGATGTTCCATCCTTCCTGGACATTTTTGTCCTTAAGGATATCCTGCCATTGGATCCCTCCAATTCTCTTTCTGAGTCCCTTAAAATCTGCCTTTCTGAAATCTAACCTTGACGTCTGAGTCTTCACAGGTCTTCCTCCTCTTGTTATCCAAAATTCTAAAATAGCATGGTCACTACCTCCTAGGGTCCCAGCCACTCTTACCTCCTCAACCATTTCCTTCCTGTTTATAAGGATTAGATCCAAGATAGCAGATCCCCTTGTTTTCTCCCCTACCTTTTGAAAGATAAAGTTGTCAGCAAGAGAGGATAAGAATTTCCTGAACCTGTTAGTTTTGCCTGAGAAAGATTCCCAACAAATGTCTGGATAGTTGAAATCTCCCATGACCACTATGTCATATTTTTTGGAGAACTTGGCCATTTGATGCATAAAGAGTTCATCCATATCTTCAGCTTGCATAGGCGGCCTGTAGTAAATGCCTACAATGGTGTCCTTTCCATTGTTCTGTCCTTGTATTCTTACCCAAACAGTTTCCACAGAACTCCCAGTCTCTGAAGCTTCAATCTCTGTGCAGATATATGCTTTTCTAACATACCATGTGACACCTCCTCCTCGTATATCAAGTCTGTTTCTTGCAAATAAGTTGTATCCTTCTAGCCTTGAATTCCAATCATGCGTATCGTCCCACCAAGTTTCAGTGATTCCAGTGACAACATATTTCTTTTCCTGCATTAGTAGTTCCAATTCTCCTTGTTTGTTGCCCATGCTTTGTGCATTTGTATAGAAACATTTTAGTTTGTGTGTGGTTTCTCTTCCTCCAATATTTTTATTATTTAGATTTTTTTGTCTTCGTTCTTCCTTTCCACTTCTAATAGAAGAGTTCTCAATAGCATTTGTCAGGTGTATGGATTTTTCTGGCCGTTTGCTTCCCTTCCCACATTGTTCTAGTTTAAAGCACTCCTGATGAGTGTGGCAAGGCGACTTCCAAATACATGGTTTCCAGTCTTCGTAAGGTGCACCCCATCTCTAGCAAGTAGTCCATCGTATAGGTAATTCACTCCGTGATCCAGAAATCCAAATCCTTGCTGACGGCACCATCGACGTAGCCAGTTATTCACCTGCAGAATTTTATTCCACCTGCTTGTTCCATGGCCATCCACTGGAAGGATGGAAGAGAAGACCACCTGCGCTCCCAGTTCTTTCACTTTCTTGCCTAAGTTTTCAAAGTCACTGCAGATGGTTTCCAGGTCACTTCTTGTGGTGTTATTTGTCCCCACACATCTTTAGTTTTTGCACCTGGAAGACAGCACATTTCTCTTGAGATTATTTCCGGTCTGCAGATAGCAGCCTCTTTTCCTCTCAACAGGGAATCCCCCCTGACCACAACTCTCCGTTTCTTCTTCACAACATTTTTCTTTCTCCATCCAGGAGGACTCTGAGGGCGTACAAGGTTGTTCTTTGTGGGCAAAGTCTTATCCTGATGTATTTCTTCATCGTTCTCTTGTGTGAGAGCATGGCACTGGTTCCTGAGCAGTATGGGTACTGACTGCCTCCTGCTTCTCTGGGTCACATGCTTCCATTCCTCTGTTTCTTCAGGTGCACTTCGAATTTCTTCTCTTTCTGTACCATGAAGAGATAATTCTGCTCTGTCTAAGAACTCTTCATCTTCCTTAATGATCTTCAATGTAGCTAACCTCTCTTCTAGATTTCGCAACTTTTCCTCCAACATGGACACAAGCTTGCATTTGTGGCATGTGAAATTTGGCTTTTCCACTGGTAAATCTGTGAACATGTAGCAAGAAATGCAGCTCACCACATGGCTCCTGGCCTCTTCCATGCTCTTATTGTTAAAGAGATATCAAAGTGGTGAAAAACGTACCGATGTCCTCCTTTCAGCTGCAACGGCCAAAACCCAGTATTCTTGGAACTCGCGGAGATCTTTCACTTATCCCAGAATGAGCTGGGAATATGCAAATGATCTCCTCAGGACTCCTTCCTTGGTTTACCGATGTCCTCCTTTCAGCTGCAACGGCCAAAACCCAGTGTTCTTGGAGCTCGCGGAGACTCTTCACTTATCCCAGAATGAGCTGGGAATATGCAAATGATCTCCTCAGGACTCCTCCCCTGAGGAGACCACAAAATTAAAACGTGTGAAAAACAAGGCCCACCTGGCCTGTCTAGGATTAAGTCGCTTGGCTGATTCAAGATAAACCAGGTTCTTATGATCCGTGAGGACCACCACCTGATGCTTGGCTGCTTCCAGCCAATGTCTCCACTCCTCAAAAGCCCACTTCATGGCCAATAACTCCGATTACCCACATCATAATTACATTCCGCTGGGGAAAATTTTCGAGAGAAAAAGGCACAAGGGTTAATCTTAGAGGTCTCCGGATCCCTTTGGGACAAAACGGCTCCTGCACCAATCTCAGAAGCATCAACCTCCACCTGAAATGGTAGAGAAACATCAGATTGGCGCAGAACAGGAGCAGAAGTGAATCTCCACTTAAGCTCCTGAAACGCAGAAACTGCCACAGGAGACCAATTCACTACTTGGTCAAATCAGTCAGTGGCTTCACAATACCAGAGAAATTAGCTCTTAGGGTACGCAATCCTGTTCGTGACACCAGATAGATGAGCCGCCCTCCCAGGGCAGTGGGGGGTACTTGGAGCCTATTAACTCCTATGGGGGATGTCATGGCAACACAGCTCAGTCCGTGGCCCTGGGCGCTCACCATAAATGGGGGATATTTTCAGGGGAATAAATGTTTGTATGATGATTCGTGATGCCACCTGTAGTACCTGGTCAGGGGGACCAGCGCTGCTATGCAGATCCTCTGGAAGGGATGGTGTTGTGCAGCTAGATGTTAGGCCTCCTACAGGTGAGGCTGTGTCCTTCCAGGGCAGGTAGATGTGTAGGGATGCAGGACGGAGGGGAACCCGGCAGGGTAGGACAAAAAGGTGGACACACACACAAGTCACTTTGGTACCTTTACTGAAGATGTTGCAGGCACATCCCGGAGCACTGTAGGGTGAAGGGTGCACATCCAGATTCTCCCACTAAGTAGGTTTAAGGCCCCCTTGTTCCTTGCCTTTCCGTAATGAGTTTCTGGCCTGCCTGCAGCTGGGCCTAACTTAGTCTCTGTCCTGCACCCGGCTGACCTTGTGGTTGGACCTTCTCTTGAAGTACAGTGTCCCTGCTTGCCTGAGCTCCGTCCTCCTGGCCCTGTTACGTATCAGCTCTGTGGTGCTCCTGGGACTTGTAGTCCTCCAGGAATTCCGGTGTTCTCCTACTTGGTCGTGGAGATCCCTGTAGGCTCGGACCCAGCGTCCAGTTTATACTTGCTGGGGTGGGCTGGTTAGGCTCTTCTGCCCCTTTGCTACTCTCCTCTTGCCTTCGGCCTACTCGGGCCCTCACACGATTATACACACTGGCAGTTGGTGGGCTGCCTCTTCTGCCGCTCTCAGAGCGTCGGCACGCTCCTAGCTCTCTAACTTGAGCTATTGCGTCTCTCACTGCAAACTCCACTCTGCTCTGCAGGCTAAAACTCTTCAGACTCAAACACTAAACTAAACTCTCTTCCTGCCTTCACCCCCTTTTATATTCCTATCAGGCTCCCTCTGATGGTCTTAGGGGACGGGTGAAGGTGTGTGTATGTATAGTGAGACCTCTAGTGGTACAATCCTTCATGCACCCTTCTGGATTTGTGGAACTGAGCGAAGCTGGGCTCCACATTCCCCCCTAATACAACTCAGCACTCCGGGGCTGAAATACTTTTTCTACAAAACAAAACAGTAAACATTAGACAAACTCTATCTTCCCTTTACGTGAGGTGAGGCACTTGAACTGTTGCATAGACAAATAAATAACTATATACATAGTGTGAGACAGTGAAGGAATGTGTGTTGAATGGGGTGTGCATTTCGCCTAGGTATAAGGGAAATGTGTGGCTTTGTAAACCTAGTGGTAGAGAAAGGTCACTACACCTCACATTCAGCACACACTTGCAGCACAGGCCTGAAACTACTCAGGTCTTGATTAGGAGACCAGAAGTAGGTGTCTGCAAACACAATCTGAGAGCTCATTCAGTCTGGACAAGGGGTCCAGGCACAGAAGGTGTCTCCAAGTGTGTGGGAGCTAGTTTAGCCTGGACACAGGGAGGTGTCCTGGCACAAGAAACAGTCTCCAAGAGTGTTAGAGCTGTCTTCAGCCTGGACACAGAGAGGTGTCCTGGCACAAGGAAGCAGTCTCTGTAAGCATGCATGCTGATGATTACTGAAGAGGAGGGGAGCCGTCTCAGTCTGGGTGCAGGAAGTACCCCGGACACAGGAGTGTCTCTGTGAACCTCCATGCTGATGATTACTGAAGAGGAGGGGAGCCGTCTCAGTCTGGGTGCAGAAAGGACCCCGGACACAGGAGTGTCTCTGTGAACCTCCAGCATAATGACTACTGAATAGGAGTGGATCTCTCTCAAGTCTGGTCATGGAAGGTGCCTTCAGACACAGGAGGAGTATCTGTGAAGCTCCATACTGGTAACATATGTGATATGTGTTGTTTTGGGCACAGACTGGTAGAGTCTGGGTCCCGGATAGAGAGGGCCATCTATCTAAGTGTAATTAGAGGCTAGACAAGCCCAGGTTTTCTGTTTATGCTTTGTTTTAATCTGTTTGCTGTGGACTTTAATAAAGCTGGTTGCGGCCAGTTTTTTACCATAATTGCTGTCTGAATGAACTGTTTCCATGCCATTCTGTCTACCCAGACAGCGATCCTAGAGCTAAAACCCCGGAAAGGCTACAATTGGTGGAGAATGCTGGGGCAGCGCAGGGCCTGGTACAGTTAGTGCTGGAGTGTGCATGCAGCACAGTGGCAAGAGACAGCATTAAAGGTGAAGTCTATTGAAATAGCAACAGAGGAAAAAAAAAAAAAAGTGTGTGTCAGCAGAAACGTCTGTTTGGAGCAGTCTTGGAGAGACAGTGGCCCTGATAGGGTCTGCAGAGAGAAAATGTATGCACAGCAAAGCTGAACTTGTTGTGAAAATGACTGTGGAATGTGCAGCAGCAAAAGAAAAGTTTGTGGAGCAGTCTTAAAGAGACAGGAGCCCAAATAGACTTTGCAAAGGAAAAAAAAAAAAAAAAAAAGTGGTTGCACAGCAAGGCTGAATTTTCTGTGGAAAAAAGCTGTGTAGTGTGTATGTCTTGAGTGAAGACTGCCGTTGTTAAGACAGAGAAGTCTGACAGCATGGATGACAGCATGGAGGCGCTGTTTGAACAAATGGCACAAGTTAATGTGCAACATAAAACTGCCGTGGTTGAGACAGATAAGTCCGGCCGTGTGAAGGAGCTCATTGAGTACCTGGTACAGGCCCAGCGAAGCATGCAGCAGAGCATGGAGCAGCAGCGCCTGCAGTACCAGCGGCAAATGCAGCAGTACCAGCAGCAAATCCTGCAGCAGCAGCAGGAGAATAACCGGTTGTTTTTTGAGCAGGTTGCAGCACTGCAGGGGACTTGTGGTGCATCGTCCCAAAGTAATGTTGCAAAGTCACCTGACTTGTCCGCTGTGAAGAGGGCGGTAAGACGGTCCTTGGAAAAGATGACACCTCGTGATGATGTGGAGGTATATCTCACTAGGTTTGAGAGACTGGCAGAGAAGGAGAATCTGCCCCTATCTGAATGGGCCATGATGGTCGCACCATATCTGATTGGAGAGCCCCAAAGGGCATATGCTGACCTGAGCGAGCAGGACAGCCAAGACTATGCTAAGATGAAAGTGGAGATTCTTACCCGGCTGGGTGTTACGGTGACAGCCCATGCCAGGGGAGTTCATGACTGGAGATACAGTTGGGAGTCTGCAGTCAGCAGGCCTGATTATGGAGTTGAAAAGGTGGTAGTGAACCGCTACACCCGAGCATGTCCTACAGTGAACCGCTACACCCGAGCATGTTCTCCTGAGGTACAGCCGTCTGAGAGGACGTCACTTCAGAGTTCCCGGACGTCGAACTCTCCCGGTAAGAGCGTTCCAGCTGTTGGGGACATGGGGTATGCTGATAAGCGGGTTCAGGCCCGAGGGGACATGTGGGTGGAAGAGTGTGATGGACAGTGTTGGAGATGTCGTGAAATTGCACCCAACTGTCCACTAGAGGGGGAGCCTATGTGCCGTGATGTTGGCAGATCCCTCTCTCTCTGCGCAGAACCTGTGTGTGTGACCACCGCAACCGAAGAGACTGGACCACAGGTGTCCCCGGTGGTTACAAATGGTTGCTCAGCGCAGGCCCTCTTGGACTCAGAGAGTCCAGTGACTTCCGTATGTGACAGCCTGATTGATAGGGACTTCATCCCTGATAAGCACTTGAGTATGGTGTGCATCCATGGAGACACCAAAGTCTACCCAGAGACTGCCGTGGACTTGGTCCCCAAACTCGGGGAGATTTCATGTGAAGTGGGGGTAGTGAAGACCCTGGTGCAACCCGTTATATTGGGTAATGACTTTCCCCGGTCTAAGGATCTCTGGGGGAAGGGTGATTCTGATGGACAGTGTGATGAAGCCCCTACTGAGGGTACGCAGTCCCGAGGGGCGGAACACGATGCTAGTGGGATGTTAAAATTATGTGATAATGATGATGATAATGCTAATGATGATGATGAACCTGATAATGATGATGACCATGAAAATGGTGCTGATGCTGGTAATGATAGTGATGATAATACTGATCATAGTCATGATAATGATGTTGATAATAATGATGACTGTGATAGTGATGAAATTCCTTTGCAGGTGATGTTGGGAGACGAGGATGGTGGTTCTCGGGAACCGAGTGTCCCTGACTTGCCTGTGTCCTGTGACGGTTTTGAGAGTGAGCAGTGGCGAGAACCCTCTCTTAAAACAGCACAGGAAAATATGATTGTTCTAAATGAGGTTTCCCAGGAGCCTGACTCTGAGGAGAGGTTCTCTCATGTTGCCATAAACACTGAAGTCCAGGGAGAGGTTGTGAGTCAGCTCCTAGTACCTGAACTATATAGAAGTGTAGTGCTGGGGTTGTCACATAGTCACATACTTGAGGGACCAGATGATGAAGTTAATGTTGTGGATGACATGTTAACTAAGGTTCCAGATCAGGATGTGAATGAGAATGAATTCTATACTCCTGAAAGTGAGCAGGATATGAATGAGAATGAATTCTATACTCCTGAAAGTGAGCAGGATATGAATGAAAATGAAGGGTATAGCCCTGACAGTGAGCCAGAGGTGACTGAGGAAGTAGAGTGTGGGACGGACGGTGGGGCTTCTGGGCATGTCTTGCCAGAAGAGCCTGAAAGTGGGGAACTGGAGAAAAGTGAAAAAACCCCCTATACCTTCTGTGATAGTTGGTGACACAGGGTCAGTGCACCAGGGACAGGAGGTACGTGAGTTTCTGAGGAAGAGTCAGCAGAAGTGTTCTGATGTGTCGGGTCGTACTTCTCTGGCCAGGCACTATATCGAAAATGAGCCCGGCCCTAAGGTCAAGATGAAACCGTGCAGGATACCCGAGGCCCGCAGAGAGCATAGGCCTGGGAGGGTACAGGGTAGTGCGGATGCTTCAGATGAAGAGAAAGCTGATGTTGGCTATGACAGTGGTGAGGATGAAGTTGATGAGGGCCATGACTGGTCCAGAGGTCACTGTCTCTGTTGGATTGTTGACCAGCCCTCCGGTCTGGATGACCAGCCCTCCGGTCTGGAGAAGAGGGAGGGGATATGTGAGACAGTGAAGGAATGTGTGTTGAATGGGGTGTGCATTTCGCCTAGGTAAAGGGAAATGTGTGGCTTTGTAAACCTAGTGGTAGAGAAAGGTCACTACACCTCACATTCAGCACACACTTGCAGCACAGGCCTGAAACTACTCAGGTCTTGATTAGGAGACCAGAAGTAGGTGTCTGCAAACACAATCTGAGAGCTCATTCAGTCTGGACAAGGGGTCCAGGCACAGAAGGTGTCTCCAAGAGTGTGGGAGCTAGTTTAGCCTGGACACAGGGAGGTGTCCTGGCACAAGAAACAGTCTCCAAGAGTGTTAGAGCTGTCTTCAGCCTGGACACAGAGAGGTGTCCTGGCACAAGGAAGCAGTCTCTGTGAGAATGCTCCAAGAGTGTTAGAGCTGTCTTCAGCCTGGACACAGAGAGGTGTCCTGGCACAAGGAAGCAGTCTCTGTGAGCATGCATGCTGATGATTACTGAAGAGGAGGGGAGCCGTCTCAGTCTGGGTGCAGGAAGTACCCCGGACACAGGAGTGTCTCTGTGAACCTCCATGCTGATGATTACTGAAGAGGAGGGGAGCCGTCTCAGTCTGGGTGCAGGAAGGACCCCGGACACAGGAGTGTCTCTGTGAACCTCCAGCATAATGACTACTGAATAGGAGTGGATCTCTCTCAAGTCTGGTCATGGAAGGTGCCTTCAGACACAGGAGGAGTATCTGTGAAGCTCCATACTGGTAACATATGTGATATGTGTTGTTTTGGGCACAGACTGGTAGAGTCTGGGTCCCGGATAGAGAGGGCCATCTATCTAAGTGTAATTAGAGGCTAGACAAGCCCAGGTTTTCTGTTTATGCTTTGTTTTAATCTGTTTGCTGTGGACTTTAATAAAGCTGGTTGCGGCCAGTTTTTTACCATAATTGCTGTCTGAATGAACTGTTTCCATGCCATTCTGTCTACCCAGACAGCGATCCTAGAGCTAAAACCCCCGGAAAGGCTACAATAGGTACATGGTAAAAACAATTAGGGGATGAGCAACCGAAAAGTCCAAGTCTCTTTTGGAAAGATTGCTCAAAGGGTAATAGAAAAACAAGTAAATAGTGTCCATTTCACCTGAATTGGCATTAAAAGCAAAAGACAAATTAGTAAGCAACTGGGTAAGGCATAATAGAAATAACAATACAATTATGTACAATACCTCTAGGGTAAATATCTACTGTTATTAGGAGGTTGCCTAGTCTTTATACCTTGCAGGGAGTTGTCCTTTCGTACTAAGGGTTGACTTACGTAGTGCAGGGGTATGCGTGGTGTCAGTGTCCCTGTCTGTTCTACGTGCTGGTAGGTTATAGAATTGCCTTAATCTCTCTAGAGGACTGGCAAGTATACTCTGGGCTGGGTTATCCGGTTCTGTCTCTGCAGGGGATCCTTCTTCCTGAGATTCTGCTTCTTGGGATTCTGCTTCTTGGGATTTTGCTGGAGCAGGTTCCTCTGGAACAGACTCTGCTGCGGCAACCGGCTCAACTTGATGTAGAGGTTCTCCTTGTTGTTGATAGAATTGGAGTACAGGGATGATAACGGCTTCTCCAATTCGGGGCCAATCCGCCGGGAAATCTCCCAATTCCGTATGTATGACTGCTTTGCCATGTTCCTCCTTATTGATGACAGGTTCTTCCTCTTGGAGTTTTAACAGATCCGGACACAACTTTAGGTGATCTCTGAATACAGTTGTAGTCATTTTCCCTCCATCCTTACTGATTAAACACATTTTCCTGTTATCAAACCTTAAATTCAACACAGTGTAGGGCTCTCTTTCCCACTGATCATCGAGTTTGTGCATCCTTCTCTTCCTTTTCAGCACTACTTCACCAGGTGTGAAGGGTTCTGCTGGCGCACACTTGTAGCGAATCTCTTGCTTGTCTCTCACCCGATTGAGACTATCTTCACTGCAGGCCTGTACTTTTCTGTACTGTTCCTGTCTGGTCATATCCCAGTCCTCAGTAGTCACATCTGCTTCTGGTTCTACAACACCAAGCTCCAGATCCATGGGCAGCTTTCCTGGTCTTGCCCGCATGAGATAAGCTGGGGTGCAATTGGTGGAACTCACAGGTATGTGATTGTACAGATCTACCAGGTCAGGTAGTATGTCTGGCCACTGATTTCTCTCCTCAAGTGGTAAGGTCTTCAGCAGGTCAATGACGATGTGATTCATCTTTTCACAGAAACCATTGGTTTGTGGGTGGTACGGTGTGGTTCTTATCTTCTTACATCCGTACAGATGGCAGAAATCTTTGAACAATTTGGCCTCGAAGGCTGGGCCTTGATCCGTTAACACCTGCTCAGGATATCCATGTGGTCTGCAGAAATACGCTTGGAACGTCTTTGCTGCTGTCTGTGCCGTCAGATCTTTGACAGGAGCGACCACCAGGAACCTGGAGTAGTGATCCATCATGGTCAGGGCATAGGAGTATCCTGACCTGCTGGGTGACAACTTGACATGGTCCAGAGCCACGATCTCCAATGGTCGAGTCATCTTGATGGGTTGCAGGAGTGCCTTCTGGCTGCTGTAGTCTTTTCTTCTGAGGCCACAGGGTCCACAATTTTTGCACCACTTCTCAATGGAGCTGCGCATTCCCACCCAGTAGAAACGACACTTCAACAGGGTCTCTAGCTTCTTCCAGCCAAAGTGCCCCGCCTGATCGTGGTAGGCTTCCAACATCATCTGTATATCCGTCCTGGGGACAACTATCTGCCATACCATCTCATGGGTTTTTGGATTGACGTACGTCCGGCACAGCTTCTCACGGTAGATGAACAGCCGGCTTCTCTCATTCCACAGCTGCCTTGCTTGTGGAAACGCATCCTTCTCCAGGGAGGAACCTTCTTGAGTTATCAGCTCCTTGATACGTCTGACAACTGGATCACTGTCCTGGGTCTCCATCCTGCTGTGGTAAAGTAAAGGATTCAATGTCTTACCACGCTGCCTCCTGAAGGCTCGTTGCTCGTGGATCATCCTATTCCTGTGAAGGGCAGGTAGTTCAATCTCCTCCAGGTCATCCACTTCCTCTTCTGTGTCTGACTCGTGAGGCATCCTAGACAGGGCATCAGCGTTGGCATTCTTGCGGCCCGCCTGGTACTTGATTGTGAATTGGTAGTTTGACAGCCGAGCCATCCAGCGTTGTTCCATGGCTCCCAGCTTGGCTGTTTCAAGATGCATCAAGGGGTTATTATCAGTGTAGGCAGTGAACTTGCTGGAGGCTAGGTAATGCGTAAACCTTTCCGTGATGGCCCAGACCAGCGCTAGGAACTCCAACTTGAAGCTGCTATAGTTCTCGGGGTTCCTCTCGGTCGGGCGGAGCTTCCTGCTTGCATATGCGATGACTTTCTCTAGGCCATTTTAATTCTGACTTAGGACAGCTCCCAGTCCTTCTTTGCTGGCATCAGTATACAGCAGGAACGGTTGGCTGTAGTCAGGGTAGGCTAGGATCTCATCTCCTGTCAAGATATCCTTCATTTCTTTGAATGATTCAGCCTGTTCTTTACCCCAGTGGAACGGGGAATTTCTGCTCTTGAGAGACTGTCCTACCAGGAGGTCTTGCAGAGGCGCTGCTTTCTTGGTGTAGTCCTTTACAAACCTCCGGTAGTATCCTGTCAATCCAGGAACTGACGCACCTCTTTGAGGTTCTTCGGCTCCGGCCACTTCTGAATGGCGGTGATCTTCTCGGGGTCGGGCGCTACTCCCTCTGAACTGACAATGTGTCCCAGGTACTGTACCTGTTGTTTGAGTAGGTGGCACTTTGAAGGCTTCAGTTTCATCCCATACTGGGACAGTGACTCAAATACCTCCGCCAGGTGCTTCAAGTGGCCTTCATACGTCTTAGAGTACACAATTACGTCATCCAGGTACAGTAAAACAGTTTCGAAGTTGAGATGTCCCAGGCAGCACGCCATCACTCTCTGGAACGTTCCAGGGGCACTTCTGAGTTCAAATGGCCTTCTGTCGAACTCACAGAGTCCCATCGGGGTGGTGAAAGCCGTCTTCTCCTGATCCTCCTCAGCCACAGCTACTTGCCAGTACCCACTAGTGAGGTCAAGGGTGGAAAAGTAATTAGCAGACTTTAAGGCTGCCAGAGATTCCTCAATACGTGGCAAAGGGTATGCATCTTTATGTGTAATGCGATTTACTTGTCTGTAATCTACACACATTCTCATGCTTCCATCCTTTTTCCTGACTAGAACTAGAGGAGCTGCCCAGGGACTACAACTATCCCTTATCACCCCTGCCTCTTTCATGTCACGCAACATCTCCTTGGCTTTCTGGTAGTGTGCTGGAGGTATAGGCCTGTACCGTTCCTTAATGGGAGGATGGTTGCCTGTGGGAATATGGTGTTGCATTCCCTCAATCTTCCCAAAGTCAAGTGGATGTTTGCTGAATACCTGTGTGTATTCCTGGACTACTCGATGTACCCCCTGTTTCTGGTGAGCTGGAGTGGTGTCTGTCCCAACATGGATCTGCTGACACCAATCTTCCACCTTGGTTGCCGGGCTGTTATCCTCCACTGGTTGTGGGGGAGTTAAGGGCTCCGTCGGGTGAATGGAGTTATTATCTACAGCATGTAACTTGGCAACAGTGGCATAACGTGGTAATTTGACTTAATCTTCCCCCCAGTTGAGAAGACGCACTGGCACCCTCCCATTGCGTACCTCCACTACCCCTCTGGCAGTTAAGAGTGTAGAAGAAAAACAAAAAACTTAACATGCTTCTACATCTTGCATGTCATTCAAGTCTACTTCAGTTCAGTTTTTTGTTTTTCTTTAGCATTTTTGTATTCAGTACAAATAGGTGTGGCCTCCTTTCTACTGAGCTGTGTAGTTCATATATAGTCCCTCTGAAGCTGGGTGTCCATTTGGGACCCAGACTCTCTGCCACTATTCACACCAGGTAGGTTTTAACCTTAGAGAGTGTAGTGACTGTCTCAAATGGGTACACCTTGCCGTGGTGGGACAGCTTTATGCTCTTTTGATCAAAACAGTGTTTACTAAGTACCCTATGTTAATTATTTAATGCACTTGCTTTTTTACTTATTTATTTTCATTAGGGTATATACACACATTGCTTTTTCCCTTGTTTTTGCTTGCTTTTATGGCCAGTGTTAACATGCTTCTACATCTTGCATGTCATTCAAGTCTACTTCAGTTCAGTTTTTTGTTTTTCTTTAGCATTTTTGTATTCAGTACAAATAGGTGTGGCCTCCTTTCTACTGAGCTGTGTAGTTCATATATAGTCCCTCTGAAGCTGGGTGTCCATTTGGGACCCAGACTCTCTGCCACTATTCACACCAGGTAGGTTTTAACCTTAGAGAGTGTAGTGACTGTCTCAAATGGGTACACCTTGCCGTGGTGGGACAGCTTTATGCTCTTTTGATCAAAACAGTGTTTACTAAGTACCCTATGTTAATTATTTAATGCACTTGCTTTTTTACTTATTTATTTTCATTAGGGTATATACATACATTGCTTTTTCCCTTGTTTTTGCTTGCTTTTATGGCCAGTGTTAATGTGTCGACCCGCCACCACAATTGTGGATTACCAGGGCAATGGGGTACTCAGAGCCGAGCCCATGGAAGTCTATGGGGGTTTTGTCACAGGTAGCTGTGGCTCGGTCTGTGGCCCTGGCGGTCTGGCGTATGTTGGGGATATATTTACAGGGGATTGATTTATGTACAGTTCGTGACGCCACCTGTAGTATTCTGGTAATTAGTACCAGCGCTGCTGTAGATCTCTGAGGGGATGGTGAGGCAGCTAGATGTCGGGTCCCCTACAGGTGGGACTGGTCCCTCAAAGTCTATGGGATTTGTGAAGTCGAGTGCAGATAAAGAACACAGTCTCACACGGTCAGCGTCTTTCCATACCTTTACTTGCAAGATGATAAGGCAGGTCCCAGGGAGGCTGATCCAAGGAGAGTGTATCTTGAGACGGCAGCTGGACAAGTTAGGGGCCTCCTTTAACTCCAATAAACGAGTACAACCAGCCTGAAGCGTAGTTCCCTCAAATCTCCAGCTAATCTTAGCTGTACCTGCCCAGTCAGCTTAGTGTTAGGGGCCTTCCTGTGAAGGAGCTGAATTCTTACGTGGTCCTGCAGAACTCCAAAGTCTTCACTCCCCCTGACCCCAGTTACGTACTGACTATAAGGGGCTTGTCTGCCGCGACCTAGGGTCCGGTAGATTCCTGGTTTTCCTATCACCGTGCCTGAAACAACGGTGACCCTTCGGTCCCCAGTGACCGGGTGCAATGTGCTGGACTTCTGCAATCCTGAAGCACTAATTCTATAATCCACTTGCCTTTCGCCTTGTCCACGCTGGTAACATAAGCACTCAAACTAGCCAAGGGTCGAGCAGTCACTTCTTTCCTTTTCCTTCCTATGAAGTTAGCCACAGATGCTCAGTTATCACAGGCAGGAGCACGTCTCTGAACCTGATACCGTCCTTTAGACAGGGATGCTGAAGACTTTCCGTGCTAATACTTCTTCTTTCTTCAGTGTGTGCTGAGAAGGTGATACAGCTCTGACTAGACTAAGGTGTATTCCAAACACCTATACCAGACTCCACTATATGAACTGGTGATGAAGCAGGCTAGACTCTTTCCTCCCTCCAAACGTCTTCTCACAGAAGTCTAAGCTCTACTCCACACGTCCTCACTGTCCAAAGACAGGAACAAGACTAATCACTCTAACACCTACTACCTTGACCACTCCCTCTAGAGTATACTCCACTACCCTAGGGGTGTGTCTAGTGTGTGTCGAGTGAATGGATATTTAGCATTAAACTGCCGTCTCGCCATACACTCTCCAGGGTACTGCGTGTGCCTACCACCAGGGCTACACATTCCCCCATGGTAAACGACAGCACTCCCGGGCTGTGAAATATAAAGAGACATTTTGTTTATGCAATAAACATTAAACAATAACATCTTCCCATCCGGGAGGTAAGAAAATCTTGAACGTTGCAAAACTTTATAGAAAAATACAAATATCAATTAGCATTCAATAAATATACAAGATACTTGTGAAGGACCCGCACCAAACCTTCAACGTGGGTCCTGGGTGGGCTGCAGGACGTCCGATTGCAGACCTCACTCAGTGCCACACCACACGGGTCTTGTTCCTCAGAGGTAGTTATGGATGGTTTAAGTAAAACCAAGATAGGGCACCGAAGCGCAACCATTCACAATTAAGTTCTGGGTTAGCACAGTCCTTAACCTCAAAAGTCTATTTGCAAAGGAAGACATATTATATTAAACCACATTATAAAAGTGCAACTGTTTATCATTTATCATCTACCAATTACCCAGCCGGGCATTCTATAATTAGAAATATATATTCACTATATATAACCTGTGCAAAACTTTTTCAAAACACTTTAAACTTCTTGCTTTTTTTACTTGTGGTAGATCCGATAGGGATCTCACCAACTCTTTACTATTTATTCATCTTCTACTAATACACCTTCCACTACATCTTTCACCCCGGGGGCTGGAACGATGCAATGAGCCCTAGATCCCAAGACCAGCAAATCATGTGCTGCGATCAGGGTCTGGGTTGCGACAGTTCTGGTGCGAACCTCCAGGGGCGCAACTGGTACAGTCTCTCCACATGACACCGATTGCGTCTCAATTACTGTTAGCGATATGGACCGCGTTAGGGATTGCGATCGAGACTGTGTCGCATGTTGCGATGAAGAGGTGACTTTAACTTGCGATGAACTCTGGGTCGCTAATGGCGATGACTTTGAAGGGGGCGATGCTGGGGCACGGCCGGACGCTGCTTGAACTGGAGACGGGGACGCTGCGGCAATGGTGACGGTACCGGCGTCGGGGACGGGGTCACGGACGATGGTGACATTCAGGGCATACCACCCCTTCATTCCCCAATGTCGCGTATAGGTGACTATATCTCCGTTTACTAAGTCCCTCCCGGGATGACCTTGCGGCAGGTGAGATTCCACGTCACGCCTGCTGACAAAGACCGCCGGGTAGAGGCCCGGTTCGCGGATAAAGCCCCAGCCCTTCCGGAGCTGGAACTCAGTCACACACCCCGCCGCCGCGGTTCCCGTAAGGTACCTTTGTCGCGACGGACAGTCTCCTTGTCAGCAATCAGCTCGGCATATTGTCGCTGGCGGTTCCTCTGAGTTTCCCGCTCTTCGTCCTGCCGACGCCTCTTCTTCTCCTCACGACTCTGCCATTCTTGTTCCCACTGGGCGGTGTAGGCGACGTCATCCAGGCGCGCCATTTCGTCCCAGTCCACATCTGGTAGTGACGGACAGGACCCCTCCGGTGTCCCTGCCGGGGACCGATAATCTGCTGCGGCCTCTTGGCCGGGCGGGCGTTCCGGGATTGGCTGTACCTCCTCAACCTCCTCCGCTTCCACCGCTTCACCGGTGGGGTCAGGAACGGTACTTTCGGGGGCAGCCTCCGGTTGCTCCTTCGCCTTGGGCAGCAGACTCTTCGGTACTTGGAATCGTGGGGGTTCGTTGAGGGGAGAGGACGCCGTGTTCGTCATTTGCCACTTCAGCAGGTTACATCGGCGTCTCTCTATCTCCTCCAGTCCAGGTTGGAACATCTTCTTTAGGCGTGAGTTCTCCTCCTGAACCTCTAACAACGCCTGTTGCAGGTGCAGGATCGCATAAGACTCCGATGCCGATGGCAGCTTGGCGGGGGCACGGGGCCTGCCTTCCTCCGCTGCTCCGCTCGGCTGCTCACGTCCTGCCTCCATCATGTTCCAGAAGATTCTCTCTTTCTGCGGAGACATCCGGTCTCTTCCGTGGAGGTGGGGTTT
This sequence comes from Oophaga sylvatica, assembly GCA_033576555.1. Classification (NCBI taxonomy): domain Eukaryota; kingdom Metazoa; phylum Chordata; class Amphibia; order Anura; family Dendrobatidae; genus Oophaga; species Oophaga sylvatica. The sequence goes on from JARQOD010000003.1 coordinate 14,958,110, forward strand.
GCGTCTCCTCCTCCTCGCAGGGAAGGTGAAGAGGAGGCGGACCTCCTTTGCTGTAGGGCAGGACCGCATGTTGTAGTAGCACTTTGAGAGGGCAGGCATTTTCTTCGCGCCACTGGGGGGTAGACGCCCACGAAGGTACGCCCACCTTCTTCTCCAGCGCCTGAGGGCGCGAATATGGCGACGAAAATGGCGATTTTGGCGCCAAAAGTGCAAACAGTCCTTTTTACAAAAACAAGTCCTTAGGCACACAGGGCTCGCAATTTCGCGAGTTTCGCATCCTGTTCGTGACGCCAAGTTGTGTCGACCCGCCACCACAATTGTGGATTACCAGGGCAATGGGGTACTCAGAGCCGAGCCCATGGAAGTCTATGGGGGTTTTGTCACAGGTAGCTGTGGCTCGGTCTGTGGCCCTGGCGGTCTGGCGTATGTTGGGGATATATTTACAGGGGATTGATTTATGTACAGTTCGTGACGCCACCTGTAGTATTCTGGTAATTAGTACCAGCGCTGCTGTAGATCTCTGAGGGGATGGTGAGGCAGCTAGATGTCGGGTCCCCTACAGGTGGGACTGGTCCCTCAAAGTCTATGGGATTTGTGAAGTCGAGTGCAGATAAAGAACACAGTCTCACACGGTCAGCGTCTTTCCATACCTTTACTTGCAAGATGATAAGGCAGGTCCCAGGGAGGCTGATCCAAGGAGAGTGTATCTTGAGACGGCAGCTGGACAAGTTAGGGGCCTCCTTTAACTCCAATAAACGAGTACAACCAGCCTGAAGCGTAGTTCCCTCAAATCTCCAGCTAATCTTAGCTGTACCTGCCCAGTCAGCTTAGTGTTAGGGGCCTTCCTGTGAAGGAGCTGAATTCTTACGTGGTCCTGCAGAACTCCAAAGTCTTCACTCCCCCTGACCCCAGTTACGTACTGACTATAAGGGGCTTGTCTGCCGCGACCTAGGGTCCGGTAGATTCCTGGTTTTCCTATCACCGTGCCTGAAACAACGGTGACCCTTCGGTCCCCAGTGACCGGGTGCAATGTGCTGGACTTCTGCAATCCTGAAGCACTAATTCTATAATCCACTTGCCTTTCGCCTTGTCCACGCTGGTAACATAAGCACTCAAACTAGCCAAGGGTCGAGCAGTCACTTCTTTCCTTTTCCTTCCTATGAAGTTAGCCACAGATGCTCAGTTATCACAGGCAGGAGCACGTCTCTGAACCTGATACCGTCCTTTAGACAGGGATGCTGAAGACTTTCCGTGCTAATACTTCTTCTTTCTTCAGTGTGTGCTGAGAAGGTGATACAGCTCTGACTAGACTAAGGTGTATTCCAAACACCTATACCAGACTCCACTATATGAACTGGTGATGAAGCAGGCTAGACTCTTTCCTCCCTCCAAACGTCTTCTCACAGAAGTCTAAGCTCTACTCCACACGTCCTCACTGTCCAAAGACAGGAACAAGACTAATCACTCTAACACCTACTACCTTGACCACTCCCTCTAGAGTATACTCCACTACCCTAGGGGTGTGTCTAGTGTGTGTCGAGTGAATGGATATTTAGCATTAAACTGCCGTCTCGCCATACACTCTCCAGGGTACTGCGTGTGCCTACCACCAGGGCTACACATTAACATGCTTCTACATCTTGCATGTCATTCAAGTCTACTTCAGTTCAGTTTTTTGTTTTTCTTTAGCATTTTTGTATTCAGTACAAATAGGTGTGGCCTCCTTTCTACTGAGCTGTGTAGTTCATATATAGTCCCTCTGAAGCTGGGTGTCCATTTGGGACCCAGACTCTCTGCCACTATTCACACCAGGTATGTTTTAACCTTAGAGAGTGTAGTGACTGTCTCAAATGGGAAAAATATTTAGAGTTGAGAGTCCTCAGTGGTTGATACCTTTTAATGGCTAACTGAAAAGATGGTAACAAATTGCAAGCTTTCGAGACTACTCAGGTCTCTTCATCAGGCTGAACTAATAAAAAATCTGAAGAATCACATATTTATACACAAAAACACAGAAAAAATGCAATAGGTAAGACAAGTGACGTGAAGCAGAATAGTCATTATGGCAGAGGAATGAGCATAAATATTGGAACAATTCATAGATAAGGAGAGAAAGTTTTATTACCCTCTGATTGGGGTCTGGTAATGTTTTGTGATGTTTTCACAGGGTATTTGGAGTAAATTCCTTAATTGATGTAATAGGCCATAAAACCATGTGACAGGTTCATTCCAGCATTAAGAGTGTCAAAGGTCACCATCAATTTGTATTCGCAAATTCTTCTCTGCCTCTGAGATGTGAATCTGCTTCTTAGTACCAGTATTTTCATATCTGACATGCTATGATCAGGGGAGCAAAAATGTTTTGCCACAGGTAGATCCATTCTTTTTTCTCTTATTGCGTGGCGATGAGAATTCATCCTTGTTCTCAGTTTTTGCCCAGTCTCCCCCACATACAGACCCCAGTTGGACATTTAGTACATATAATTAGGTACACAACATTAGATGTGATGCAGCTGAAAGTACCTGGTATCTTGTAGTCCTGATGTGAGTTGGGGATCTTTATCTTGTCCGTGGTCATTATAAATGGACAGGTTTTGCATTTCTTCTGATTGCAAGGCAAGGTTCCTGCAGCTGTTGGGGAGGACAGGGAACTTCTGACAATGATGCTTCTTAGATTTGGGGGCTGCCTAAAACACAGTAGTGGGGGGTCTGGAAATATGGATTGTAACCGGGCATCTTTTTGTAGTAAAGGTTGTAGTTTCCGTGCAGCTCCCCTTAGCACCTCCAGATTTGGATTGTAGGTGACCACTAAAGGCACCCGGTTATTTTCTTCTTTAGCTTTGTAATGTAGCAGGTGATCCCTTGATATTCTGGTGGCTCTTGTAATTTGGTTTTCAATTGTTCTTGGATGGTAGCCCTGATTTAAAAAGGTCTTTCTAAGGCGACCAAGGTGTTCATCTCTATCCATGGGTTGGAACATATACGGTTGTATCTGATGGCTTGGCTGTAGACAATGGAGACACCTTGCCGTGGTGGGACAGCTTTATGCTCTTTTGATCAAAACAGTGTTTACTAAGTACCCTATGTTAATTATTTAATGCACTTGCTTTTTTACTTATTTATTTTCATTAGGGTATATACACACATTGCTTTTTCCCTTGTTTTTGCTTGCTTTTATGGCCAGTGTTAACATGCTTCTACATCTTGCATGTCATTCAAGTCTACTTCAGTTCAGTTTTTTGTTTTTCTTTAGCATTTTTGTATTCAGTACAAATAGGTGTGGCCTCCTTTCTACTGAGCTGTGTAGTTCATATATATTCCCTCTGAAGCTGGGTGTCCATTTGGGACCCAGACTCTCTGCCACTATTCACACCAGGTAGGTTTTAACCTTAGAGAGTGTAGTGACTGTCTCAAATGGGTACACCTTGCCGTGGTGGGACAGCTTTATGCTCTTTTGATCAAAACAGTGTTTACTAAGTACCCTATGTTAATTATTTAATCCACTTGCTTTTTTACTTATTTATTTTCATTAGGGTATATACACACATTGCTTTTTCCCTTGTTTTTGCTTAGTTAAGAGTGTAGGTCTGTGCTCTGAACAAAGGGGTTCTACTACTGCTTGGTAGCTCTGCCCTCTCAGACCTATGGCTGCTCTACACCAAATAAGCATTTCACTCATTGGGGGTATCACAATGGGGTTCGGGTCTGTTACCCGTACATTACCAATCTCACCACCAGTCAGATTCACTTGCTGCTGGCACATCAGGGCCCGGATCTCCTTCTGGATCGCTCCCTTTTGCTTTGGTCTGGCAACATCGGCGAGCTGTTGGAGTAAAAACACAACCTCCTCCAAACAGTTACCAATAATGTTAGTGCCTAAAACCACATTCAATCCATTTTCCTCATTAACAGTCTTCACTACAAGAAGTCCCTGGTCCTTTAACTCCACCCTCCCCACTTTTACGTCTATGTTTTTAGCCCCCAGTAAGTCAAGAGGGAGGCCGTTAGAGGTGTATACTGCAAAGTCAGGGTTTTGGGGTTGGAGACTGTCCATGGACCAGAACCTGTTATAAAGGATATCAGGTATGATGGTTACCTGCGATCCAGTGTCCAGCAGGGCAGGTATTGCGATCCCGTCCAGTATGATGGACAGGAATGGTCTTCCTCCCACAAACCTGCGGTTTCAATCAGAGGGGCCTGATGAGTCTATTCCTGGGTGCTGGCCCTCGGACCCAGGGTTTGCTCATTTAAAGGACACTGGCGTGCGGTGTGACCTTCCTTCTGGCAGTGGTAGCAGACGATCTCTTGGTGAGGATGATGCTGGTCGCTGGTCTTTCCTGGGGGTGGCATTGTCCTCCTCCGGAGTGGTGTTGTCCTCCTTCTCCTCCAGGGGACATCCTCTGGGCAGTCAGCTATCAGGATCTTTCCTTCTGTTTCTGTCCGCAGTTGCAGGGCACTCATTACAGTGGCCAGGTTTTTGGTTAGCTGGCGCACTTCTGAACGTAGACAGTCCAGCTCAGTAGGGAATGTCGCCTGTGTTTTGGCTTCTGCAACCAGCAGGGGAAAGGTGGATGCTGCTCGCGTTAGGGTGGCCTCACCCTGGTATCATTGAGTTGCCGTAGTTGCTGTTTCCAGGGGTTGCAGTCCTTTTATAGCTATGTCCTTGAGGGCATCAAAGGTAGCATCTGGATGATCCAAGGACCACCAACGCACAGTCCTGCTTTCTGCTTGGGACCTCAGTCCCCGTACAAATTGTTCCTTTAGCATTTTATTCTCATTGGTGACGCTCATGGGATTACCCTGTTTGAGAGCTCGCAGGACCCCTTGTAAACGGCAGGCATAATCCCGCACGCTGTCATCTGGTTTCTGGGAGCATTGGTAAAACCTCATCCGGAGGTCTGTTTCGGTGCACTCCTCAAATGCAGTTTGTAACTTTAGGAAAATTGTAAGCACTGACTCCTGATCTGCAGCTGACCAAGTCTCTACTTCTCTCTCCGCAGCACCAGTCAATTGTCCCACTACCACTGCAGCTTTCTGCTTCTCTGACATTGAGTACATGTCCAGTATGCTGCATATTTTTCGCTTGAACCCTGACAGAGTGTCTGGTTTGCCGCTGTACTGGGGAAGCCACTTTGCTCCAGGCATATATGGCAATGTCAGCGGTACTATCGGGGTCACAGGCCCAAGTGAGGGGGCAGCGGTTCCAGCCTGCGCAGCAGCGCCTGTTGGTAAGTTATTGGGGCTGTCGGCCTGGGCCGCGCCGTCGGCCTGCTGCTGTGACATTTCTGCTCCCCCCTAGTGAAACGTGGCCTACCTTCTTCTGTAGGCTGCAGCTCCACTGGGTACACTTGCTTGCTGGACCTGCGTCGCCGGCGCTCCGACGTCAGAGAGCTCACTGGAGCTCCCTGCCAGGACCTGCCGCCGTGTCAGCGCATGGGGGCGTGTCCAGACTTCAGTGCGCTTTTACAGGTACGCCTCCTAGTTTTCGCGCGGTAACGCTGTAAATGGCGGGCAATGGTGGGAAATCTTCACCACTATACGACATACAGTCTTTTAGCAAGGCACACAGTACTCGGTGGCAACGGGCACAAGTTACTCCGTTACTGCAGGGCACGCAATCCTGTTTGTGATGCCAGATAGATGAGCCGCCCTCCCAGGGTAGTGGGGGGGTACTCGGATCCGAGCCTATTAACTCCTATGGGGGATGTCACGGCAACACAGCTCGGTCCGTGGCCCTAGGCGCTCACCATAAATGGGGGATATTTACGGGGGAATAAATGTTTGTATGAGGATTCGTGACGCCATCTGTAGTACCTGGTCAGGGGGACCAGCGCTGCTGTGCAGATCCTCTGGAAGGGATAGTGTTGTGCAGCTAGATGTTAGGCCTCCTACAGGTGAGGCTGTGTCCTTCCAGGGCAGGTAGATGTGCAGGGATGCAGGACGGAGGGGAATCTGGCAGGATAGGACAAGAAGGTGGACACACACACAAGTCACTTTGGTACCTTTACTGAAGATGTTGCAGGCACATCCCGGATCACTGTAGGGTGAAGGGTGCACATCCAGATTCTCCCACTAAGTAGGTTTAAGGCCTCCTTGTTCCTTACCTTTCCGTAATGAGTTTCTGGCCTGCCTGCAGCTGGGCCTAACTTAGTCTCTGTCCTGCACCCAGCTGACCTTGTGGTTGGACCTTCTCTTGAAGTACAGTGTCCCTGCTTGCAGGGCCCTGCTTGCCTGAACTCCGTCCTCCTGGCCCTGTTACGTATCAGCTCTGTGGTGCTCCTGGGACTTGTAGTCCTCCAGGAATTCCGGTGTTCTCCTACTGGGTTGTGGAGATCCCTGTAGGCCCGGACCCGGCGTCCGGTTTATACTTGCTGGGGTGGGCTGGTTAGGCTCTTCTGCCCCTTTGCTACTTTCCTCTTGCCTTCGGCCTACTCGGGCCCTCACACGATTATACACACTGGCAGTTGGTGGGCTGCCTCTTCTGCCGCTCTCAGAGCGTCGGCACGCTCCTAGCTCTCTAACTTGAGCTATTGCGTCTCTCACTGCAAACTCCACTCTGCTCTGCTAAAACTCTTCAGACTCAAACACTAAGCTAAACTCTCTTCTTGCCTTCACCCCCTTTTATATTCCTATCAGGCTCCCTCTGGTGATCTTAGGGGACGGGTGAAGGTGTGTGTATGTATAGTGAGACCTCTAGTGGTACAATCCTTCATGCACCCTTCTGGATTTGTGGAACTGAGCGAAGCTGGGCTCCACAGTAACGCCAAGGCATCCTGCAGCCGCTCGGACAAGCCTCTGCGAAAGAGTCCTTGGAGGGAGGCGGCGTCCCAAGAAATCTCTGCGGGCCAGCAGCGGAACTCAGTACAAAACCACTCGTCCGAGTGCTTCCCCTGACAGACACTCATCACCATGTCCTCTGCCAATCGCACTTGGTCAGGCTCATCACATATGTGCCCGAGGGCCTCAAAGAATGCATTCACCGACACTTTCTCAGGGGCAGTGGGAGGAAGGGAAAATGCCCAAGCTTGTGGGGACCCTCTCAATAAAGACATGACGACCCCTACCCTCTGACTTTCATCCCCAGAGGACCGTAGTCTCAAACTAAAGAAAAGTTTGCAACCCTCCATGAAAATCCTAAACTCCTTTTTGCCTGAAAAGAAGTCAGGCAGTTTAACAGGTGGTTCTGAGGACACCAGAGCAACATCACTCACCATAGCCCTCAGTGGACCAGCAGATAAAGCCCCTGCACAGTCTCAGAAACCTGCCGCTGTGAACGAGCAAGGGCTTGCTGTTCCAGAGATAAACCCTGAAACATCTGTTCGGACAGAGACTGTATGGGATCCATAACTCTCTGCACAACCTGTGCCACAAACTCAGCCGTGAAGCAAAAAAAACTTAGTGGTCAGTTATAATATCATGGGAAGGATTGCAAGAGAGCTCACCAGTGCAAACTCAGTGAAGACAGGTACAGAAGACAGCTTCAGGCTCCTAGGAAAGCGGGGTGAGCAGGGCAGGAGAGAAATAGTTTCAGGACCTGAATCACCAGATGTAGGGGGGTGTGGCTTCAGCTCCTGAGAGCTAGAAGCTGAAGGAAAACTCCTAGAAAGGTAACTACGGGGCAAAGTTACCAAGGGCAAAGACAGAGACGTAAATCAGAACAGGCCGGGATCAAAGCACAAGATAGCAGGACAGTACCAAAGGATTAGGCAGAACGGATCGTCGGGGCCAAGCAGAGGTCAAAACCAAACAGACAGAGAAGGTACAGAAACAGAATCCAACAAGCAGTATCCAGAGAACAGACCGAGTCAATACCAAAGTATCAGGCAAACAAGAACAAAGCACGAACACACTCAAGGGTCAACACATTCTGCCAAGGGCGAAAGTATAACTGACGGGGATTGGAGCTTCCTAGGGCTATAAGAAGCTCTCCCTGAACCAAGGAGAGGCACAATAATAAGCCCCAGATGTGCAGGTATGAGCCTGTACTGGGATCAAAACATTAACCCCTGGCATGCAGGTCAAACCTGTACTGGGCTCAGACATTAACCCCCTGGTGTGTAGGTCAAACCTGCACTGGGATCATGACATATTGTAAAGACCTGTCACTGTATCCACTATAGGTTTATGTAATGATTTGCCTGGTTTACAATTAAGACAGGTCATGAAACCTTTTTTTTAATTATACGTTTTATTTGGAAACTATAGATCCCACACCTTCAGACCACAGGCTGAGCAGATCTGAATTCAAAATTTTCAAATTGACGCTGTTCATATAGATTTTTTTTTTAAATTATTTATGCTGACCTGACAGTAGATGGAGATGTTGTGTAACGTTTCCTTCTGTTTAATGTATTGTATAAGAAATAGTCTCACTTGTAGTTTCACTTTCCTTTTTGTTCCTGGTTTCCTGATACAATGCTGACATGACTGTGCATTTATCCTTTTACCTCATGTTGTTAGAAGTTAAAGCTTGTTATCCCATGCAGCCTGCTCTGTGAAGTTTTCTACTGCAAAGGTGTGGATTCAGAAGCTGTGCAACAGGTTATGGGCCCAGACACCCAGACACCAGAGAATCCAGACACCACAGATCCCAAGCACCAAGAATACCAGATACCCAGGACACTGGAAATCTCAGCAAGACCCTGGTGAATGCAGAAGAATTCTTCAGTGCAAGTCTCTCCAAACAAGTAAGATAAGTTAAAAATGACAAGTAGCACAGAGCTAAAACTCGCAGTAGCTATGGAAGTTCAAAGTAGAGATGTTATTGTCTAAAGATGATTTATGGGAAGTAATCACTACAGATAGACCTGATCAAGATAATCAGACATGGGATAAGAAAAATAGACAAGCGAGAGCCACCATTAGCTTATTAGTGGATGATGCTCAATTAATACATATAAGAAATGAAGAAACAGCGAAAGGAATGTGGGAAGCATTAAGAAAGCTATATGAGAGACCCAGCTTAAATCACAAGTTATTTTTATTAAGAAAGCTTTACAGTATGAGACTAAGTGCGGACAGTGACATGCAGAAGCATATATTCTCTATTATGGAAGTGATATCACAGCTAAGATCTATTGGTGAAGATATTAAAGAAAGTCATATAGCAGCTATATTGTTGTGCAGTTTACCAGATTCGTATACAGCTTTAATAAATGCACTAGAGACAAGACCAGAAACTGACATTACATTAGAGTTTGTGAAAACAAGACTAATAGATGAATATCAGAGAAGAAAAGAACAAAGCAATGATTCTTCTACTGAAAAAGACAGTGAAAACGCTCTTAAAGCTACAGAATTTAAAAAACCTTATAATAAAGAGACAAGAGAATGCTTCAGATGTAAGAAAAAAGGTCATTTAAAGAAAGACTGTACCATATGGAAAGCAGAACAAAAATTACAACATAAAAAGAATACACAGAAAGTAAAAAACACAATTTCCGATTCGTGTGAGAATAATTGGAATGGCACATTCAAAATAACAGACAAGAAATCATCACTTGGTTGGTTTATTGATTCAGGAGCAATGAGTCATATGATAAGTGACAAGAATTTCTTTATGGATCTTGATTTAGATAAGAAAGAAGCCATTTATCTTGCAGATGGAAGCAAAATAACTGCAGAAGGTATCGGACAAGGTATGCTAAATTGTTCAAACAAGTTCGGACAAGATTCAAAGATACTTGTACAGGATGTGTTGTATGTTCCAAAATTGGAAGGCGGATTATTATCTGTGAAACGTTTAACAGCAAAAGGACTTACAGTAAAATTCAAAGATAATGAGTGTGCAATTATTGCAGGAAACAAGTTGATAACCAAAGTCAAGGCAGATGAACAATTATATAATTTTGACAAACCAAAGGAACAGATGAAGGTATGTACACATGATCACAAAAACTGTATTCACATGTGGCATAGACGTCTAGGACATAGACACCCGGACAGTATAAGGGAACTACAAAGAAAAGAATTGACAAAAGATTTAAAGATATCAGATTGCTCAATTACCATAAGATCTGAATGTTGTATAAAATCCAAAGCCACAAGGATATCTATTCCAAAAGAAAGTGAGATGAAAAGCGAAAAACCACTTGATTTGTTGCATACTGACGTATGTGGACCCATAAAAGTGACTACATCAGGAGGCAATAGATACATGTTGACTTTTAAAGACTACTACTCAAGATACACAGTCACATACTTAATTAAGAACAAAAGTGAAGTTTTTGATAAACTTGTAGACTATGTAACAAGATCAAGTAACAAATTTCAAAGGAAGCCAATTGTCATCAGAAGTGATAATGGAGGTGAATTTACAGGTCACAGAATAGAAGACTACTTAAGACAAAATGGAATAGAACATCAGAAAACTGTTCCATACACACCTGAACAAAATGGAGTAGCAGAAAGGAAAAACAGAACTCTAACAGAAATGATGAGATGTATGCTGACAGATTCTAAACTACCAAAAAAATATTGGGGTGAGGCAGCAATGACAGCTACATATCTACAGAACCAACTTTTTTCCAGAAAACTGAAGAAAACTCCATATGAACTGTGGCAAGGTATGAAACCAAGTGTCAATCATTTAAAAGTTTTTGGATGTAAAGTTTTTATATTCCTTCCAACAGAAAAACGTTCTAAACTTCAAAACAGATCCATGGAAGGAATATTCGTTGGGTATAGTGAAAATTGCAAAGGATATAGAATCTTAGATCCCAAAACAGACAGAGTTACAGTGAGTAACAGTGTGACATTCATTGAAGATTTAAATGAAGACATTATGATTTCGGTTGAAACAAAAAATGAGAAACACAATAGTGACATAACTGAAGAAATATCTGATGAGAAAAAAGTAGAAATTAATGAAGAACAAAATACTGAAAGTGAAGAATCACAACTACAAACAGACACAGAACCAAGACGTTCAATAAGAGAGAACAAAGGAAAACCACCAAAACGCCTCTCATACAAGGCAAGTTCAAGTAAAATCTATGAGCCTACCTATTGGGAAGACATAGCTCGACTTCCAGAAGAAGAAGACTATGATGAAACATTTGCTCCAGTTGTCAAACACACTACAACAAGAACTTTACTTACAGTTGCAGCAATGGAACAGATGGAACTAAGACATCTGGATGTAAAGACAGTTTTTTTGAATGGAGATTTCACAGAAGACATTTACATGGAACAACCTCCAGGATTCAAAGATGAAGGAAATCCAAACAAAGTTTGCAAACTAAAGAAAAGCATATATGGTTTAAAGCAAGCAGCTAAAGCGTGGAATGACAAAATCACGAAAGTACTAACAAATGAAAAATGTCAGGAACACCGCACTGCACATGCTCACTGAGCCAGTGCACATGTCCTGAATAAAACAAACTGTGCTCGAGGATACCTGAGGAGCGGGACAGCAGTAATGAATGATGTGTACTACAGACTAACAGGACCTGCAGCATGTGACTGCTGGGGGCGTGGCCTAAGCTCCAGAGATCTAGGAACTGCAGGAAAACTCCTAGCAGGGTAACGACAAGATAAAGTTACCAAGGGGCAAAGACAGGGACGAAAACCAGGACAGGCCGAGATCAGAGCACAAGATAGCACGACAGTACCAAAGGGTTAGACAGAACGGATAGTCAGGACGAAGCAATAGATCAGTAAACCAGAGCGGGCAATAGACAGTACAATAGGGACAAAACTGTAACGGAGCATCGATAGCCAAGCCAGGAGGTCAGAACCGGAGAAGACAATATTAGCAAAACGTGAGACAGAGCAAACAAGCAGAGCAGTATACATGCAAACCAGGGGGTCAGACACACAGTCACAACAAAAGTATAGCTGACAGAGAATCTTCCTCTGGACTGGGTATAAATACCCTCCCAGATCCAAAGGGAGGCCAGCAAAAGTTAACCCTGAGTGGACAGGAAATTAACCATGTCCTATACCATGACAGTACCCCCCCTTAACGGGGGGCCACTGGATCCCCAGGTCTCAGGATATCTGGCATGAAAAGCCTGTACCAGTCGATCGGCATGTACCGAACTGGCCGGAACCCATGACTGATCTTCAATGGAGTATCCCTTCCAATGAATAAGGTACTGAAGTCTCCGGAGCGCCCAAAGCGAATCAATGATGCGCCCTACCTCGTACTCCAGTTGACCCTCTACCAACACTGGTGGAACCACGGATGAGGGATCTTCTCTAACCGTCCCCACAGGTTTTAATAGGGACCTGTGGAAGACGTTAGATATTTTGAAGGAGGTGTGCAACTGAAGCCTGTACGCCACTGGATTGATCACCTCTACAATCTTGTATGGGCCAATAAATTTGGGGCCCAGCTTCATAGAGGGTATCTTAAGTTTGATGTTACGGGTGGACAACCAGATCTTTTCCCCCACTGTCAACGCAGGACCCAACACCCTCCTCCTGCCCGCAAAATGCTTGTACTTCTTCTTGGCTTTGGAGATGTTCCCCTGCACCTCCCTCCAAAGGTTTATTAACTGTTGAACCATCCCCTCGGCACCAGGACAACCAGAATCCATACAGGAAAATTCCCCAAACTGCGGAACAAACCCATAATTGACCTGAAAAGGAGACTTTCCGGTAGACTGATTGATACGACAGTTGAACGCAAATTCTGCCATGGGTAAAACCTCACACCAATCTTCCTGTCTAGAGGAGACCAGGCATCTCAGAATCTGCTCCAACGACTGATTGATGCGTTCAGTCTGTCCGTTGGTTTCCGGGTGATAGGCAGAGGAGAATGATAATGTAACCCCCAACTTCTTACAGAGCGCTCTCCAAAACCTGGCCACAAACTGCACACCCCTGTCCGACACGACATTCACAGGCACTCCATGCAACCGAACTATGTGCTGTATAAACAAGCGGGCCAAGGTTTCAGCAGACGGCAACGCGGGTAACGGCACAAAGAGGGCTTGCTTAGAAAATCTATCAACCACTACCCATACCACTGAATTGCCCTTGGATGAGGGAAGATTAGTGATAAAGTCCATGGACAGGTGTGTCCATGGTTTATCCGGAATTGGTAAAGGCACCAATTCCCCGGCCGGCCGGACCTGAGAGCTTTTAGAGCGAGCGCACACCCCACAAGTATTAACAAAATTTTTTATATCAGTACCCATAGAGGGCCACCAAAAACCTCTAGCCACTGCCCCCCAGGTAGCTGCAATACCAGCGTGTGCACTTAACACAGAATCATGAAATTCTTGCAGGAGTGTGAGACGGAGCTGTTTGGGTACGAACAATTTACCTGGGGGTTTATTCCTGGGAGCTTGTGCTTGTGCTTCCAGAATCTCTCTCTGTAACTCAGAGGAGACTTCGGCTACAACCACTCCCGGTTGAAGAATGGAGGAAGGAGGTTCTGGAGGGGACACAGAATCAAAACTTCGGGATAAGGTATCTGCCTTTACATTTTTAGACCCTGGTCGGAATGTGATGGTAAAATGAAAGCGAGAAAAAAAAATGCCCACCGAGCCTGTCTGGGGGTCAATCTCTTAGCGGACTCAATGTAGGCCAGGTTCTTATGATCAGTGATGACCGTAATGGGATGAGCGGCCCCCTCCAAAAAATGCCTCCATTCTTCGAAGGCCAATTTGACCGCTAACAATTCCCTGTTGCCGACATCATAGTTTCTCTCTGCCGAAGAGAACTTTTTAGAGAAAAAGGCACAGGGTTTAAGATTAGTCAGGGTAGAGGGGCCCTGGGACAACACTGCCCCCACCCCCACTTCCGAAGCGTCGACCTCCATGATTGTCGCCCAGACTCAGTCGTTTTCCTGACATTTTTACAGAAGAAGGGCAGGAAGGACAGTCCCTTTTTCAATGTTCAGAGGCTCCACAGTAAAAGCATAGACGGTTGTCTTTACGGTGTCTTCTCTATCGTTCCTTTCCTGAGACAGCCTCCATCTCCATGGGCTCAGATGCGGGTGCGGTGTAACACAATTTGGAGTACAAGGGAGTCTCTTGTTGCATCATTCCCCTAGCACGGAGTCTCCGGTCCATACGGACCGCCTGCATCATGGCGTCCTCCAGAGTATCGGGAGGAGGATGTAATGCCAGAGTGTCCTGCAGACGGTCAGATAGGCCCCTGCGGAACAACCCCCTCAGGGCGGCATCATTCCAGGATACTTCCGCGGTCCAACGTCTGAAATCTGAGCAGAACCATTCAGCAGAGTTCCTCCCCTGTGTCACACTCATCACCATATCCTCAGCCAGACGCACTCTATCAGGCTCGTCATGAATGTGCCCCAGAGCCTCAAAGAACAGGTTCACAGACATACGTTCAGGAGCACAGGAAGAGAGAGAGAAAGCCCATGCTTGTGGAGCCCCCCTTAATAAGGACATTACGATCCCCACCCTCTGCCTTTAATTTCCAGAGGTCCGGGGACGCAATTCAAAGAACAACTTGCATCCCTCCTTAAAAACCCTAAACAATTTTTTATCTCCAGAAAAATTGTCGGGTAATTTTACCGGTGGGTCGGGGTCCGCAAGAGATACATCAGTGGGGCCCCCTCCTGGAACCCCGATGGAACAGACCCCATTAGAGCGTCTGCCACATCTCTCTGTACCTGATGATGCGACTGAACCAGATTTTGCTGCTCCATAGACAGCTTCTGCATAAGCTGGGAGAGCTCATTAACCTGCTCAGTGAGAGCCCGTACCGGATCCATAATGTGCTAACACCACACCACCAGGGAAAGACTGTAATGGTCAGCTATAGTGTCAGGAACACCGCACTGCACATGCTCACTGAGCCAGTGCACGTGTCCTGAATAAAACAAACTGTGCTCGAGGATACCTGAGGAGCGGGACAGCAGTAATGAATGATGTGTACTACAGACTAACAGGACCTGCAGCATGTGACTGCTGGGGGCGTGGCCTAAGCTCCAGAGATCTAGGAACTGCAGGAAAACTCCTAGCAGGGTAACAACGAGATAAAGTTACCAAGGGGCAAAGACAGGGACGAAAACCAGGACAGGCCGAGATCAGAGCACAAGATAGCACGACAGTACCAAAGGGTTAGACAGAACGGATAGTCAGGACGAAGCAATAGATCAGTAAACCAGAGCGGGCAATAGACAGTACAATAGGGACAAAACTGTAACGGAGTATCGATAGCCAAGCCAGGAGGTCAGAACCGGAGAAGACAATATTAGCAAAACGTGAGACAGAGAGCAGAGTGAGCAAACAGACCGGGTCATACATGGGAATCAAACAAGCAGAGCAGTATACACGCAACCCAGGGGTCAGACACACAGTCACAACAAAAGTATAGCTGACAGAGAATCTTCCTCTGGACTGGGTATAAATACCCTCCCAAATCCAAAGGGAGGCCAGCAAAAGTTAACCCTGAGTGGACAGGAAATTAACCATGTCCTATACCATGACAAAAAATTTCAAAGAAGCAAAGCTGATCCATGTTTGTACACAAAAAGGATGAGTAATAGATGGATTTATGTACTCATATATGTAGACGACATTTTGATTTGTTTTAAACAAGAAAGGGATAAAGAAAACATTCTAAAAATCCTGAAACAACATTTTGAAATCAAAGACTTAGGAAATGTAAAACAGTACCTAGGAATACAGATAGAAAGACAAGAAGTACTGTGGTTAATACAATTGTTGACAGAATTAGGACAATCACACTTGGAACCAACAAAACTAAAAGAGGATCAAGGAGTCTTGAAGTTGGAGTATTGCCCTACTGAAGAAATGACAGCAGACATTTTCACGAAGGCGGTGAATGCTGATAAACATCAGAGACTAATAAAAAAGTTGGATTTGATTGAATAAGTTCTTATTGTTGAGAAAGTGTGTTGTCATATGCAACAGATTAGGACTTATTATAAGTAAAAGGAGGACTTTATGCTGACCTGACAGTAGATGGTGATGTTGTGTAACGTTTCCTTCTGTTTAATGTATTGTATAAGAAATAGTCTCACTTGTAGTTTCCCTTTCGTTTTTGTTCCTGGTTTCCTGATGCAATGCTGAAATGACTGTGCATTTATCCTTTTACCTCATGGTGTTAGAAGTAAAAGCTTGTTATCCCATGCAGCCTGCTCTGTGAAGTTTTCTACTGCAAAGGTGTGGATTCAGAAGCTGTGCAACAGTGATATCTGAATTTAGCACTCCCATTGCTTTTAAGATGTCGTTGACTTTATGCCAAAAAAGTTGAAGTTTCTGACATGACCAAAAAATGTGGGTTAGTGTACCTCTCGATTTTACACATCTCCAGCACATTGGAGATTCGGTTAAGCCTAAATGAAAGAGTTTCTCCGGTGGGAAATACCAACTGGAAATTATTTTCTTCGCAGATTCTTGCAACAGGATACATCTAGAAAAGCCATGGGAGTTGGCACAAAAATTTTGTTTTAGAATTTAGAAGGGTAATATAAATTTTTGAAATTAGTCTTGGGATAGGCAGTTTTGTTATGACTTGGTAACTGAGGAGGACAAGAGCAAAACAGCAAGGCAGCCAAACACCTGAGAGGTTGGAAACTAATGGGTTGCAGATCCCTAAACTAACCGC
>JARQOD010000003.1:14974763-15187404 GCA_033576555.1 Oophaga sylvatica
TAACCGCACAACTAGAAGCAGCCGTAAACCCCGTCCCTCGGGGTTTAGATGCCTCGGCCCCGGGCCGGAGAGCTACCCTACACCAAAGATAGAACCGGGAAAAGGCTAATTTCCCCCCGGATAGACCCCCAAAAGGGGAATTTTTTTTTTTTTTTTTTTTTTTTTTTTTTTTGGCAGCCCCCCCAAAAAATTTTAAGGGGGATTTGTGTTGAGCGATTTTCCCCTCGATATCAAAAAATAATCGAATCGAAATTGTTCCCCGGGAATAGCCCCAATTTTATCACCGATTTTCCGTTTTTTCGTTTCCCGGGAAGTCCCATTTTAAGCCCTATGGGAAAAAAATTTTCGCAAACAAAAAAACCCTTTTTCTTTCTTTGGGAAAAACCCAAAAAATTAACCCACAAAATTAACAAAAATATTTTTCCATTTTTTTTGTGACATATTAAAATTACAATTTTATTTTTTAATCCTTTACATAAAAAATTCATCAAATTTCAAGGGGGGGGTTTTTTAAAGCCTGACCATACCCCATAAAGTCAGGGCCCTCGGGGGCCCGAGTCCCCCCGGAAAAACCTTCGGGCTCTGTCCCCGTTCTCAACTTGGGCGTCCAAAACAGGATTCTTTTTGGCTGCTTAAAGCAGCCCTGTGTGCCTAAATTTGCCCTGGTTTTGTCCCGGGGAAAATTTTCCCCAAAAATCATCAGAGAATGTTTTGCCTTTTTTCTGCCATATCTGGTCACACAAAGGCCCCATTTGGTAAAGAAAAAGGGGCCCGTCCTTCGGGGGTTTTCACCCTAAAGTGGCGGGATAAACGGGGCCCCCGCCCCCACTGAAAATTGGTACTCAATGTAACTCGTGCCCCACAGCCTGGTGCCGCCTCCTCATCCTCCTCAGTGGGGGGAGGGCCCCCCCCCCCTACAAAAGGGGGGCCCTCTCCAGATATGACACATGGATTTGGGCAAGATGGCAAATGGACCAAAGGGAGAAAAGTGGGGGGGGAAATGGGGCCAGTCAGAGCTTTTCCCCCCAGGGAAAAGGGGGCCCCCCCCCCGATCCCCCCAGGGAAATTCCCCGGGTTGGGCCCCGGCCCTGAAAACCCCTCCTACCCCTGCAAGGAAGCGGGGGAAATACCCTAAGAGGGGGCCCGGCACCGGGGGGGAGGTCGCCGGATGGAACGACTGGCGTGCCCAAAAAAATAAAACCTTGGGGGGGCCCCCAAAATTCCCTCTTCCTAAGTGTTGTACCGGAAGGTGAGGCACCCTTAAAAAGTAGGGACCCTTGCAATGGATCCGGTTGAGTTGTCGCGGGGGGAAGGCACCCGTTCCTGAAAAAACCGCCCACCGTCCCCCACCCCAAAAACCCCGTGTTTTCCCCCGGCCGCGGGAAACAGAAGAAAGCGCCAACCCGCCCTCATGGAGGAGGCCCCCGCAGGCACCAGAGCACTAACTCCGCCTGTACCGGAGCCCCCGATTTGTCATCCCTGATTTAGAGCCGTCTGCTTCCCCCCGCAGGGGACGCCGCCAGGCTGGGGGGCCCGGAGAGTTTCCCCCCCAAAACCGGACACTGAAAAGCTGCATGGAGTGGGGAGACTTGGAGCAACTGGGGGGGGGAGAATTAAAACCCGGGGCGTCAGGAGGGAAAAAAAGTGGGAGACTTTGGGAGGGGGAAAAGAAACCCCCGAAAAAGGGAGCAGCGAGAAACCCTAAAACTTGGGCCAACTTTCCCCTGGGGGAAGGACCCCGGGCAGATAAGCCCGGTTGAGAAAGGAAAAAGGAAACCCCGGAGGGAGCCCCCGGCCCGTAAGGGTGCTAAGTACGGGGGTTTTAAATTTAAAGGGGGTGGGGTTTCACAAGGAGCCTGGACTTTATTTAGAATTTCTTTGTGCCCCGGGCAAACGGGGAGGCTCCCCTCCCAAAAGGGAAACACCCGGGGGGGAAACCTGTTCCCAAGAGGACTTGGGGGACTTAAAACCGGGACCTGGGTTCAAGGGGGTTGGTACGCCCTAAATTTTCCGGGTGGCCCCTACCCCCAGTGTGTAGGAACCTGTGAGCCCCCCCGAACCCTTCGCCCCCACACCCAAGGCCCCTCCCAAAAGTCCCCACCCCACGCCTTTAAATCTCCCCCCTCCCTCAGTTCTCCCCACACCCCCAAGCTTTTGGACATGAAAAGGGATGCTGGCCCGTCCCCGGCCCCCTGTTTGGCCCCCTGGGGTTCGTACAGCCCGTGACATGGGGCCCCAGACCCGGATGAGATGAAAGGGGTTTGGCCCCACCGACCCAGATAGGGGGGGTCCGACTTAAACTGTACAGGCCCACGCCGTCATCAGGTCCTGGGGGGCCCTTTGGGGGTCTGGGATTTTTGGGAAACCCCACCAGAAGAGTCCCCAGGTGGTTTCCTGAAAACACCCCTCCCAAAAAGAATCTAAATAACCCGGACGGGGCCCCTGTAGAAAATAAATTTTTAAAAATTTTTTTAGGTCCCCCGGAAACGGGGAATGTTTCCAAAAAAAATTTTTTTTAATTTAATAAAAAATTTAAAAAAAAACACAGTTTTCATTTTTTTTATTACGTCCCATCCTGCTGCGCGCCATCGTTTCCTGTAAAAAAATGAAAAAAAAAAAAAAAGTATCCCAACCTAAACCGACGGGTCCATGGGAACAGTGTCCCACGTTTGGATCCAGCCCTGCAACACAGAAATGACGGGCCCAGACCCCTGTCACCCGGCCCCACCCACAGCGGGTTTACCCCCTTTCCCCCGGCGGTAAAGCATCGAAAATGTTTTTTTAAAGGGCCGGGGGAATTAAACCCTGCCAGTCCTGCAGTTATCGCAAAAAAAACTCCCATGGACCCCCAAAGGGAAAAGATTTTTCCCGGCCCCTTTCAAGCAGTCCGGACGGGGACCCCCCCGGAGACCTTCGGGCCGGGTAAGTGCCGCTGACCCCCCTTACAGACCCGCCCGACGGACACTCACAGGGGCCCAAGTGAAAAACCCCGTTTCCCCGGTTATTCGATAAGACAAAAAAAATTCAAAACGAATTTTTTGAAAGGCCGATAGGCTAATATCGGCCGTAGCCGATATTTGCATTTCGTGGGGGCTCAACACTCCCCCCCCCAAATTTGAGGGTTTAGCAAGACAAAACCCCAAACCGGCCCCCAAAAATAGATTTTAAAGAAAAACGTTGGGGCCAAACACTGCCAAAATTAAACAGGACAGGCCCAGAATATTCTAAAAACCCAGAAAAAACCCTACCCAAAATTTCCCAACATTTTCTGTTTTAAAAAATGCTGAGATCACTTTGAGGGCCCTGCTTTTAGGGGCCTGTAATTACCCCACGTATGTGTTTCCCAAAGATTTTGTGGGGGGGGGTTTGCCCTTTTTAAAAATGAAATTAAATACCTCTACTAAACGACGTACAAAGGGGACTGCGTTTTTTTTTTTAAAAAAATTACTGGAAAGGGCCCATCAGCCGGGGGGTCTTTCCATGGGGAATTTGGCCCCAAGGTACCCCCCAAAAACCTCCGAGCATTTCCCTCCTTCAAAAGAAAAAATTTTGGCCCCAAGGGGAGCGACCCTTTGGCAAAGAGGGTCGAGGGCAGGAGTTGTGGATTTTTTTGCCAGAGAATTTGCAGGGTCTTTCATTGAGTCAGGTGGGGCTTGATTATATAAAGAGGGCAAAAAAACTCCGGAAGGCTCCCGCCCATATCTCTTGACTCGGCTACCCTTAACCATCACTCGTACGGATCTGTTTGGGAAAGTATTTCCTTTTTTTCTTAAACCTTTGGGGTTGAATTTACTTCCTTTTTGCCATTTCATATAAATTTTTGTTTGCCCAAAGGGCCAAAAAAATTTTGGCCCCCAAAATTTTTAAAAATGTAATTCCCTTTAGTTTTTCAGCGCGGGCGGAAAAGTCTGGCCAAGGGGACAAAAATATTTCCCCTTTTATGAATTTCCTTTCCCTCATACTGATTTGGTGTTTAAAAAGGGAAGGAAAAACTCTTTTTTCTCTTTTTCGTTTTAACCCTGGGCCCCCCCCAAAAGCTATCAACCCCCCCCTAAGCACTGCCCCAATTTTTTTCCCCCCTTCTTTAAATTTTTTAAAAAATTCTAGCAATATCAATTTTTAAATTGGGGAAACAATTTGGCCCAAAATTGCCAAAAACAGAAAAACTCATTCACCCCATGTCGGGGGAGGGGCGGGGAAGGGGTGATTCAAAATTTTAAAAAAAAATTTGGGGGGAAATGGTCTAAAATTGGGTGTTTGGGCCTTTGAAGTATCAAAAACCAAAGGAGATACTAAAGGGTTTGGATTGTAGGTAGTCCGCTTTGGTAGGGTTTATTTTGGTTTTATTGCGATCGAGGACGCACCCTTTGGCCCTTACCCCCCAAGGTTCCCTTTCTCCCCGAACCAAAAAAGGGACGACAGGGAAAATGCGCCCCAGGGACATGGAAGTGGCCCCAAGGGACCACAGGGGAAAACCCCGGGCCTCCCCGGACTGGGGAAGGGGAACCCCGCCCGGGGCCCTGTGGCGCTGACCCCTTGGGTGGCCAAGAAAGCCATAGGGCGGGTTAGAAGACCCCCTCAAAACTTCGGGTAAAAAAAACCCAAAAAGGGTTTACCTAAAAAAAGAAAATTTTACACCAAAAACACCGGTTCCCCAGAATAACACTTTCAGGGAGGGACACACATCTCATTTTGGGAAAAAGGCAAAGAAAGGGATCACCCACGGGTTCCCCGCAGTCCCGATGCCCTGGCCCCAGGGGCTTTCAGGGATGACCCTCTCTCCTCGGCTTTTCCACGGGCAAAAGGAGGAAAACGTCAACTTTTGAATTCGATTACCCCTTCAAAAATTTTGGAAGGGGCCATACTAGAAGGGGCTCTCGGGCCCTTTTGGCGTTGCACAACCCTCAGCCAGGAACATCAACCCCCGCCTCAGGCAGATTTTCAGTTGAGGGCCCTTGGGGTTCACCACAGGAAAGACCTCAGAGAACGGGCCGGAAAACAAACATACTGATAGCCCCGGGGCCGGGAAACGTTGGCCCCTACGCCCCGGGGAAATCGGCTGGTCAGGTCCGGGCCCTCTTTGGGGGGGGGCCCGGGCCAGGGGGGGGATCAGAGCTGCGGGTACCCCAGGAACCACGGAAAAAGGAATCCACCCAGGAACACAAGCGGGAAAAGGCCCCAAGACACTACTTGGGCCCCCAGAACCAGGAACTGGAAAAACCGGCATCGGAACACTGACATCAGGGAAAACGGACCGAAACCCAGGAACAAAGGAATGGGCATCAGAATACGGACCCCAGAAACACGGGCTAAAGGGAAAACGGACTGGGCATCAGGGAAAACGGATGTACATCAGGACATCAGGGCACAACTGGAAACATTTGGACATCCCGGGGCATCAGGACTGGATTCTGGTAGAACATCAGAAAACTGGCCTCACCGATCCGGACATTGGCAACGATTTGAAAGGTTCCCCCACATCGGGTGCCCCGGGCATAGGCCCCGGGACTCAGGTCAGGACAAATTGGGAACATCGGCAGGCTCCAGTAATAGGGAAATGGAAAGGGTAGGGTCCCCGACATCTTTGGGAAATGGTCAGAAAATTGGACATTCCCGGGCCCCCGGTCACAGGCCCAACAGAGGGACCAAAACATCGGGCCCCCGGACATCTGGGAGCCCCCCACCCTTTAAAAAGGGAACCCCCAAACGGTTGGTGCCCAAGGGCCCCGCCCGGTTTGAACTGGAGCCCGGCCGGGGATTGCCCCGAATAACTAGCTGGCACAGAGTGCAGAAATCAGCAGACACCCCCCCGGACTCCTCATCCAATAACCCGGTTATTCACGAAAGTCATTTAGAAAAGAGTCACAGTCACTGGGCACAGGGTTTGGAACAGAAGGACCAAAACATAACAAGCGACAAAAACGACGAGTCAGGACAGGACAATCCAGGATCAAAGATTCAGGAAACAAAACACAACAGGAAAAAGGCCGGATATGCAAACCTCCAGGAAGGCGATCTGGTACGCCCCCAAAAGAGGGGGAAAAAAAAAGACACAAACGGATTGGGTATTTTGCCCCCAGGGGGGGAAAAAAACCCCAAAAAGGAAAAAGGGGGATCAGCTCTCCCAAAATTTTATCTCAATCAAGCAGGAGCTGAACACACAAACACACATATGGGTTTTAAAATCAATGTAAAAAGCTCTGGCAAGCCCCACAGGGCGGGGGGAATTTATATTGGAGCTGCCCCACGCAATATGCGGAAAGAAATTTCCCGCCCCACCTACCCCCCTAAAAAAAAACAGGGGAGGGGGGGGCCCCCCCCCCCCCTAGCACCCCAAACACAAACCACATTGAAAGGGCCCACCGGGGAAAACGGCGCAAACGAAACACGGGGCCCGTCTTTGCAAAAGCAGGGGGCCCTTTGGGCAACCCACGGGAAAAGTTTTCCAAACGCGGTAGCCAGGGACCCCACAAGCGGTTGCATGCAGCGCAGCGGAGCCATCAGCATTTGGGGTACGCAGCGGGGGGGGGGCTGACCCATCCAACGGTAATGAAACAGCATTCCAGCAAATTAGAGGGAAAAGAGCAAAGGTTAAAGCAGTTTTTGCAGGGGGTAATGCGGGTAAACAAAGTAAAAAACACAGCGGCCTTAAGTATTGAGGAAAAAGAGTATTTTAGGGTGGGGTGGAAGATTCCCCAAAGGATCGATCAATTTAAAATGAATTTTATTTTTTTAAGGGCTTCCCTTCTTTTTTGAAAAAAGGGGATTTGCCATTAGATGTGTGGCACCCCAGGAGTTTGGTTTCCACAGTGAACCCCTTTTTTTTCCCAAAAGGGGGGTGGTCAGCCTGAAAGAAAAGAACCCCTTAAAAAGGGAAACAAACATACAACAAACCTTTTTACTCCAGACCAAAAAGGGGGGGCCAAACCCGATTTGAGCCCCGGGTTCCCCGGGGAAAATTTTTGGGTGGGGGAGGGGGTTTTTTAAAAAATACGGAGGGACGAAAGGACAGAAGGGGGAAAACAAGGGGGGACAGGAGCCATAGCAGGCTTTACCCCCGGGCCCAAACCCCGGGGGCCCCGGGCCCCCCGGGTCCGAGCTGAGGGGGGGAAGAAAGTCCCAGAAAAAAGAACCCGGGGGGGGGGACGGGGGGTTTTTCTGTCCAATTAAGACCCTTTACCCAAAGCAGGGGAGCATATGTTTTCCCCGGGGACCCCCAAAGAGAGAGCGATTCCTGAAACAGTTACAGTGCCTTTTTGAAGTGAATTTTTAAATTTTAAAAAAAAGAAAAGGGAAAGGGGAAAATTTTCGGAGCTTATAGCAGCGGGCCCCCAGAAAAGCACGCTGGGAAAAGGGGACCCAATCCCACCTGTGTAAGGGGGGATCCAAAAAGCTTTAAAGCCGCCAACCCAGTACGAACTGTTTTTTAATCCCTGGTTTTTTTCCTGCCCAAAATGCAAGTAAACGCAACTTTGCTGACTGTTTCCAGTTTTTTTTTCCTGCAAACCTACTACTTCACTAAATCTCCCCGCACCATTCCCCTTTTTTTCTACTTTCCCCCGCCCGGGATTCAAAGCACCCTGGGGGGCTGTACCAACCTGCCCTCCCCCCCACCCCCCGGGATCCCGCAAGCCCTGGTCACTATGGAAACAGATACCACAGGTGGCATCACAAAAACCTTACTCCCAATTAAACACCCCCCGTAAAAAATTCCCCTTTAATTTGGGGGGGCCCCGCCACGGACCGGGGTTTTTGCCGCTGTGACACATCCCTTCATCCCCCGCCCAGTACCCAATATCCCACTGCCCTGGGGGGCATTCCGATGCTTTAAATCGGTAATTAATTAAGTACCCCCAAAAACAAAAAAGGGCCCCCCTTTTTTAGGCAAGGTATCCAAAGTCTTTTGGGGGAAACCAAAGCGCCCTTTGGGGTACCCTGTTCTCAAAATGGATTAATTTTTTGGGCCCAAAAAAACCCTTTTTTTAAAACATACCTTCCCTCTGATTTCCAAAAAGGGAGATTTTGAAAAAAAAAAGGGGGGTTTCCCTTTTTTTAAACTGCAAACCCCCTTTTTTTGGGGAGGGGGAACAAAAAAAAATTTAACCAATTTTTGGGGGGGGGGGGAAAAAAATGTTTTAGGGGGTCAAACCCGCCTTAAAAGTGTTTTTTTTAGGGGAAAAGGGAAACCCCCCAAAGTTGCTTTTTCCCCCAAAAAGGAGAAGATTTGACACTTTTTTTTTTACACATTGAAATTTTTTCATTTAAGGGGAAAAAATGGTGATCGAGTCCCCCAAAACTTTGTACGCCAGACATAACAAACATTTAAAAAAGTCCCCTTTAATTTGACACCTGAAGAAAAAAAACATCAAAGTTAACGAAAAAATATTTAAAAAAAAAATTTCCCCAACTTTAGCGAGGGGGTTGTGATTCCCCCCAAATTTTTTAAAGATCAGACATAATAACCCCCAACACGAAAACGGGGGAGGTGGCCAAAGAAAAAATTTTTGGTTCAGGGGCCTGCCCTAAAGCGGCCCCTTTTTCCCCTTCTCTCCCTCCCCAAAAAAAAAAGGGGGGGGAAAGGCCCAATCGGGAAAAGATAAAGGGTGGTTTATGTAAAACGTCCCACCTAAAACAAGTATCTTGTTAAAAAAAATTTGGCATGAAAAAAAGGGGGAAAAGGGGTTTCCCAAACAAAACCCCGGTTTTAAACTATTCCCCTTTCCCCCAGAGGAAAACCCAAAACAAAAAATGGCCAAAGAGCACTTTTGGGGTCCAACTAGACACAGAAAAAAAAAATAAACAATTAAGGGGCTTTTTGGGGGAGAGTTTTTGATTTTTGGAGGGGGGTTTTTATTTTTTGTCTTCTTCGGTTTGCAAATTTTGGGGATTCCCCCCGGGGGCCCGGGGGGAACCCAAAAAAGGGACCGGTACGGGGGGTTAATTGAAGTGGTTCCCATGATTTTCCTTTTTTTGGGGGAAAGGGTTTTTTAGATGATTCTGAGCAAGGCTCCCTTGGGTTACAAGCGGTGCGGGGCTGCCAGTGAAATTGTATGCGGGGAATCAGGTGTTATGACTGGTTTTAAATAAGGGGGTCCCCTTTTCCCACGGGGTTTTTCCCGGGGGTAATTGTTCTGGTCTGAATCCTTTTTCCCTTTTTTCCCCTTGTACCTGCGGGGCGGTCGATCCCGCTAACAATAAGACTTTTTTTTTCTTTTTGTTTTTGTGCTATTTTTTTTGCATTTTTTTCCTCCCTTTCCCGGGGGGGGCCTCGGTCCCCCCCGGGGGGCTTTTCCCCTCTCAGTTTAGTTCACCATGATTTTGTATTTGCTTTTTCCTTTTTTTTTTCCTGGCTGCTGTTTTGTTTTTGTTACACCAAGAACTAATTTAGGGGGGAAAGGTGTGTGATCTCAGGGATTTTGAAATTAGTAAGTTGGTGCTTTTTGGGTTTTCTGGGTTTTCAGTAAGTGCCCCTTCCCCCTTTCCCTTTTTAAATTTTGTTTTTTGGGGGCCCCCCCCTTGCTCATACTATTTTCTTTCTTGTCAGTATTTCATCTTTCTCCCCCCCATTACTTTTTGGGGGCTTTATTATCTTTGGGGTTCTGCCCCGGGGGGATAGCTTTTCCCCCTTTTTAAAACTTTAGGTATAGGGTTTCTCACTGGACGAGGCGTCAGGACCCCAAAAAAGGGAAACCCCCACGCTGCCTTAGTTGGGGGTTTTGTCGGGGGACTGAAAAATCATAGATTCCAACGCTCGGGATTTTCCTTTTTTCCCCGCACTCCCAGCTACCGAAACAAAAAAATCCCCCGGGCCCAAAAAAAAAATTAAAAAATTTTTATGGACTCACAGAAGGGAAAAAAAAAAAAAAAATTGTGAAAAAAAAAAGGGTTTTCAGATTGTCAGAGAATTTTTTCGTTTTTTTCTTTTATGGTGCATCGCCACAAGATCGCGCGGTGCACTTCTGATTTCCCCCACCGGTTGCTGTTTTTTTGTGTTTGGCATTAGGGATTAAAATTTGTCCCGTGCTCATTTTTTGGGACTGGGGGCGTTTCTCCCGGCTGCAATTTTATTTGTTGATTGGTTTTTTTTAAATCTCTGGTTGTTTGTGTTGGGATTTTGGGGAAAAATTTTTCAGGGGCCCCCCCAGATGGTTGTTGTATAGACTTAATTAAAAAAAACCCCTTAGTTTTTTTTAAAAGCTACCTTGCTTTGAGTTTAATATCCCAGATTTTTATTTTTTCCCTTTTTTTTTTTGGGTGGAATGGGAAGTCTGTGTTTTCTCCAGTCGTCTTACGTATTTTAAAAAAGTAAATTTAACCCCCCCGCAGAATTTTGCGGTTTTTAAAATGCAAATAATTTGAGCCTTTTCCCTGCAACGAGGTAGGATTTTTAAAAAAGAAGCAAAAAACTTACAAACCAAAAATTTTTTTTTGCCCCAATTTAATTTAAAAATTTTAAAAAAAAAATTTGGGGGGCAATTTTTAAAAACCCCTAAATTTTTTAAATTTTTTGTAAAAAAACCCTTTTTTGCAATTACAGCTAAAAACGTTTTTTATAAACCTGATCGGGCCCGCACAGGTCCCGTGGGTTTTTTTTGGGCCCCCCCCTCCTGCAGATCTTTTCCCAAAAATTATCTGGTTCTTTGGGGGGTCTCATGTGGGGGTTTAACTTGAGCCCCTTCCAAAATTTTAAATTTGGGGGTTTAAAGGGGGGGAAATGACTACCACTCCAACCCCTGTTTTTTCCCCCCTGAACCGGGGCCCTTTGGGTTTTTTTGGCTTGTTTTTTGGGCGTTTTTTTTTTGGGAAAAATAAAAAATTTCGACCCTCTTAAGATCCTGGTGGAGGAGCGGGGTTCTTGGGGCCCAAAAACCCAGGTGGGGCCCTGCTATCCATCCCCCCCTGGATGCGGACCAGATGGCCAGGCCCCTTTGGGCCCCCCAAAACCCCCACAGCATGATGCGCCCCACCATGTTTTACTGTAGGAGGGGAAAATTTTGGGGGGCGTTGCAGTGCCTCCGTCTCCAAACGTCACGTTGGGGTTGGCCCCAAAGACCCCCATCTTGGTTCTCAGACCATAGAACTTAAACCCCGTCTTTTTCCCGAGTCCCCAAGTGATCATGAGCAAACTGTAGTGACCCCTTTCTAAAGCTTTAAAAAAAAGGTACCTTACGGGCCGTCGGGAAAGGAGCCATTGCGATGGAGAAAGTTACTTATGGTATTGAATGAAACCAATTTTCCCCCCCGCCATGAGATCTTCCCGGAAACCCCTTTTTTTGTTGCCCCTTTGGGGTTTGCCTTGAAACCCCCCCGGGAAAAAATTTGGGCCCCGGCACGGGAGGAAAATTTTAAAAAAGGGGCCAGGCCGTGGAAAAGGGTAAATTTGTTCCATAACCCCTTCCCCCTTTTCGGTGATTTTCCCAACAGGGGAAAGGGGGGGCCCCCCAAACCCCCTTGGGAAAAAGGGTTTTTTTTTTCCCCTTGCCAGGCCTTGTACCCTCCACTTTTGTCTCGGGGGCCTTGGAATGCTCCTTTTTTTTTCCCAAGGTTTCCCCGTATGAGTGCTTTTCACAAGTTTGGGGGGTTTAAAAAAAGTCCAAAAAAGGGTGGCAAAAAGTCTTTTAAAAACCCCCAAGTAAAACTCATTAATTTTTTCCCCGAACAAAATCTTAAATTTTGGGGGGGCCAAAAAAGAATTCTTGTGGTTTGGGGGGTTTAATAAAAATGACATCGAATAACTTTTAACGTTTTTAAAAAAAAAAAAAAAAATTATAAAATTTTTTTTTTGCTGCAGTGCATTTCCCACTTCCAGGCTGATCTACAGTACAAATGTCACAATGCCAATTAATTCCGCATGTGTCAACCAGCTAAATCTGCAGGGGGTTGAATACTACTTGTAGGCACTGTATATGTCTAATCTGTGTATTTAGCAGAGATCAGCCCATATCCCTTTGGTGGTAATCAGAATCCTTCTTAGGACTGATTACAGGGTTCAGGGACTGATAGGAGACAGGGTTAGGCTGGAGACTTGGACCTCTGAACCATTATCAGTACCTCCAAGGTGAGGGATTAGTTAGGACCCCCAGTTTTAGGGTCAGGTTAGACCCCCGTCCTCCTCTTTCCTGTGACAGTGTATCAAGTCCTCAAGATTAACCCTGAGTTCAACGGATATCGTGTCAGGTAAATCTATTCTATATTTACATGCTGATGTTTGCTAATCTATATGTTGTATAGAGTGTTGTTCTTTTAAGAATAGTTTACTGACATCGTACACATATCATAAGACCGCGTGACATTTTCACTGGCCCATAAAATTATTCCCAGTTACCATGGATCCAGTAGCCCAGTGGCTCTGCAGTTGCAGGGATTATCCATGGAGCTGACGGACATTAAGTCCAAAGTTTTGTCTCCCTCGGAGCAAACCAGATTTGAACCTAAAGTAGCTCTCCCGGACAGGTTCACTGGTGGGCGAGACAAATTTTTTACCTTCAGGGAAGCATGTAAATTGTATTTTCGGCTTCGGCCTCGATCATCAGGGAGTGAAGAGCAGAGAGTGGGAATTGTTATCTCGCTCCTACAAGGGGACCCTCAATCCTGGGCCTTCTCCCTTCCTCCGGGATCCCCGGCTCTACAGTCAGTAGATCGATTTTTTACTGCCCTGGGTTTGGTATATGATGACCCAGATCGGGTCTCTCTTGCTGAGACAAAATTACGTAAGATACAGCAGGGAGATCGTCCGGCGGAGGAATTTGCTTCTGAGTTCCGTAGATGGGCCACAGATACTCAGTGGAATGACCCAGCTCTTAGAAGCCAGTTTTGTCATGGGCTTTCTGACAATTAAAGGACGTTTTGGCTCAGTATGATTCTCCTCCATCACTGGAGGCTGCTATGGCCCTAGCTATCCGTACTGATAGACGGCTCCGGGAGAGGTGCGAGGTAACTCCGCCCCCTGTTGTTACTCCACCTACTACTAAAGTCCCTTATGTTGAGGTTCCCCTTGTCTGTTCGGAGGAGCCTATGCAGTTGGGAGGGACATCATTTCGTAGGAGGGGATTGGCGGTACGCCGCAGGACTAGAAGGTGTTTCTTCTGCGGGAAAGAGGGACATTTTGTTGAGGGATGTCCATCCCGTGCCTTGTTGAACAAAAAGTCGCCGGAAAACTGTTAATCCCAGGTTGTGTGGTGGACGACAACCTGGGAGTATGTATTTCGTCCGCTAGTTCTTCTCAGTTCCTTGTACCAGTGGAGGTGGTGGTTGGTACGAGAGTGGAGAGATTTTCTGTTCTTCTTGATAGTGGGTCCGGGACTAATCTGGTTGACGCTCAGTTTGCTCAGGCTCAAGGTATGCATCTGAGTGTATTGGTCAAACCGATCCCTATATTCTCCATTGACGCCAGGCCTCTCGGCCAAGGTAGCTTTGTTCATGAGGTTCATAACATTGACCTTCGGGTAGGGGCAATACATAGGGAACTATTATCTTGTTATGTGTTGGAGGGTCTACCTACTCCTATTGTGTTGGGACTTCCTTGGTTGGTTAAACATAACCCTGTGATTAATTGGCAGTCCAGAGATATAAGCCAATGGGGTGAGTTTTGCAAAAGTAACTGCATGAACACAGTCATCAGTGCGGTCGTGCCTAGTACTTTGCCTCCTTTTTTGGAGGACTTTGGGGATGTGTTCTCTGAGGAGGGGTGTCAGGAGTTGCCTCCTCATCGCGTGTATGACTGCTCTATTAATTTACTTCCTGATGCTAAGTTACCTAAAGCTAGGTTATATAACCTTTCTGGTCCTGAGAGGCAGGCTATGAAAGATTATATTTCGGAAAGTCTGGCCAAAGGGCATATTAGACCTTCATCTTCCCCAGTGGCCGCGGGGTTCTTCTTTGTGAAGAAAAAAGATGGAGGCCTACGCCCTTGCTTGGATTTCCGCGAACTTAATCGGATTACTGTTCGAGATCCGTATCCACTCCCTCTGATTCCTGATCTCTTCAATCAAATTGTTGGCGCCAAATGGTTCTCTAAATTGGATCTCAGGGGGGCGTATAATCTGATTAGGATAAAAGAGGGGGATGAGTGGAAAACGGCGTTTAACACGCCGGAGGGACATTATGAGAACCTTGTCATGCCTTTTGGTCTGACTACTGCACCAGCAGTATTCCAACATTTTGTTAATGACATTTTTCGTCATCTGGTGGGGCTGTTTGTGGTCGTATATTTGGATGACATTTTAATTTACTCACCAGATCTTGTGTCTCACCAGGAGCAGTGAGACAGGTGTTGCAGATCTTGCGAGACAATAAACTATACGCCAAACTGGAAAAGTGTGTATTCGCCGTACAGGAACTTCAGTTTTTGGGTTTCTTGGTGTCAGCCTCCGGTTTCCGTATGGACCCTGAAAAGGTGAGAGCAGTGCTTGAATGGGATCAGCCAGAGGATCTTAAGGCTCTGCAGCGTTTTCTGGGGTTTGCTAACTACTACCGGAAATTTATTTGTAATTTCTCATCTGTTGTCAAACCTCTCACTGACATGACAAGAAAAGGGACGGATTTTTCTAAATGGTCGGACAAAGCTTGCCAAGCTTTTTCCTCTTTGAAAAAATGTTTTGCTTCGGCACCCGTTCTCATCCAACCAGATGCATCACAGCCGTTCGTTGTGGAGGTGGACGCGTCTGACGTAGGGGTGGGTGCAATATTGTCCCAGGGTCCGTCCCCTGGTAAATGGCATCCGTGCGCTTTCTTTTCTAAAAAATTGTCGTCCGCCGAAAGGAATTATGATATCGGCAATAGGGAACTTTTGGCCATTAAGTTGGCTTTTGAAGAATGGCGTCACTTTTTGGAGGGGGCAGTCCACCCGGTCACCGTCATTACTGATCACAAGAACCTGCTGTATTTGGAATCTGCTAAGCGTCTGAATTCCAGACAAGCTCGATGGTCGTTGTTTTTTACCAGGTTTAATTTTGTTGTCACTTATCGCCCTGGATCTAAGAATGTTAAGGCGGATGCCTTGTCTCGCAGTTTCCCAGGGGCCGGGAAAATGGATGACCCGATTCCTATTCTTCAGGAGGGGTGGTAGTGTCGGCTGTATGTTCTGAGCTTGAGGAGGAGGTGTTAGAGGCTCAGGGGGACGCCCCTGCAGGACCTCCAGGGAGACTGTTTGTCCCAAATCAGTTGAGACAAAAGGTTATTGAGGCACATCATAATTCTGCTTTAGCAGGACATCCAGGGAGTAAGGCTACTTTAGATCTCCTTTCTCGCCGGTTTTGGTGGCCTAATGCTAATAAAGATGTTATAACTTTTGTCGCGTCCTGTGGGGTTTGTGCTCGCTCTAAGACCCCTCATACCCGTCCGTCTGGGACCCTCTTACCCTTGAAACTTCCGGAGCGTCCATGGACTCATTTGTCTATGGACTTCATCACGGACCTTCCTCAGTCGTCAGGGAAGACTGTCATACTGGTGGTTGTTGACAGTTTCAGTAAGATGGCACATTTCATTGCTCTTCCTGCCCTCCCTAATGCTAAAACTCTGGCGCAGGTGTTCATTGGGGAGATTGTGAGACTTCATGGGTTGCCTTCTGATGTGGTGTCAGATAGGGGGTCTCAGTTTGTGTCCAAGTTTTGGAGGGCATTTTGTTTACGTCGGGGGATGCAATTGTCATTTTCCTCGGCTTTTCATCCGCAGACCAATGGTCAGACAGAGCGTCTGAATCAAAGCCTAGAGACTTATCTTCGGTGTTTTGTCTCAGAGAACCAGGAGGACTGGTCTTCTTTCTTGCCTCTGGCAGAGTTCGCTCTTAACAACAGGCGGAGCGAGTCCACTGGTAAGTCCCCGTTTTTTGGGGCATATGGTTTTCATCCCCAGTTTTGTACATTCAATGGGGGGGGCCCTTCTGGGGTTCCTGAGGAGGAGCGTTTCTCGTCGTCACTTGCTTCAGTGTGGAGAGGTGTATTGAATAATCTGAGTGCTATGGGGAACCGTTATAAACGTATGGCTGATAGGAGGAGAGTTTCTGGTCCAGATCTTAATGTGAACGATCTGGTATGGTTGTCTACCAGGAATATAAAACTTAAAGTTCCCTCCTGGAAGCTGGGCCCCAGATTCATCGGGCCATACAGGATCAGTTCCATAATTAATCCTGTGGCATTTCGTCTGGACCTCCCTCCTACGTTTAAAATCCACAATGTGTTCCACAAGTCATTACTTAAGAGGTACGTGGCACCAGTCATACCATCACCTCTACCTCCTCCTCCAGTGGTGGTCAATGGTAACTTGGAGTTTCAAGTGTCAAAGATCATTGACTCACGTCTGAATCGCCGGTCCCTTCAGTACTTGGTGCATTGGAAGGGGTATGGTCCAGAGGAGAGGACGTGGGTTCCTGCATCTGACATTAACGCAGATCGTTTGGTGTGGACCTTCCACAGAACTCACCCGGGCAAACCTGGCCCTGAGGGTCCGGAGGCCCCTCGTAGAAGGGGGGGTACTGTCATGTGTGCATCGCCACGAAGATCGTCGCGGTTGCACATTCTGACTTCTCACAGCTGAGTTGCTGTTTCTTTGTGTTTGGCAGTTAGGGAGTTAATTCTGTCTGTGCTCAGTTCTGGGACTGGGTGCAGTTTCTCCCGGCTGCAATTAATTATTTGTTGATTGGTTTCCTTTAAATCTCTGGTTGTCTGTGTTGGGAGTTGCCAGTGAAATTCTTCATGCAGACCACAGATAGGATTGTATCTGTATAGACTTAAGTTAAAGAGCTCCTTAGTTGTTTTAAGCTCACCTTGCTTAGAGTTTAATATCCCAGATCATTTATGTTCCTTCTGTGTTTGAGTGTGTATGCAAGTCTGTGTTTTCTCCAGTCTGTCTTATATGTCTAATCTGTGTATTTAGCAGAGATCAGCCCATATCCCTTTGGTGGTAATCAGAATCCTTCTTAGGACTGATTACAGGGTTCAGGGACTGATAGGAGACAGGGTTAGGCTGGAGACTTGGACCTCTGAACCATTATCAGTACCTCCAAGGTGAGGGATTAGTTAGGACCCCAGTTTAGGGTCAGGTTAGACCCCCGGTCCTCCTCTTTCCTGTGACAGTGTATCAAGTCCTCAAGATTAACCCTGAGTTCAACGGATATCGTGTCAGGTAAATCTATTCTATATTTACATGCTGATGTTGCTAATCTATATGTTGTATAGAGTGTTGTTCTTTTAAGAATAGTTTACTGACATCGTACACATATCATAAGACCGCGTGACAGTTGCTTTTTTTTCCCTCTGTATCTCTGGGTGCTGGGGAGGATCTTTTCTCTCAATGGAGTTTGCACAGTTGTCTGGCCGTGTGGATCAGCTTGCCGCTGGAGGTTCGGAGTATTGCTATCTATCTTGCAGGGTTGCCTGTTGTGGAGCCTAGGATTCCCATGCCAGATTTGTTTTTAGGGGATCGAGCTAAGTTTCAGAATTTCAAAAATAATTGTAAATTGTTTTTTGCCTTAAAATCTAAGTCCTCAGGTAACGCAGCGCAGCAGGTTCAAATTATCATCTCTCTCCTGCGCGGCGATCCTCAGGATTGGGCTTTTTCCCTGACACCTGGGGATCCTGTTTTGAGTGATGTTGATGCATTTTTTCAGGCTTTGGGGTTATTGTACGATGAGCCTAATGTCACTGATCAAGCTGAAAAAGCCTTGTTGGCATAAAATCAGGGGCTTTATGACGCTGAGTTATACTGTCAGAGATTCCGTAGGTGGGCAGTCCTGACCAAATGGAATGACGACGCTTTGGCAGCCCTTTTCCGGAAGGGTCTGTCAGATAATGTAAAGGATGTTATGGTGGGATTCCCTGTCCCCTCTGGTCTCAATGATTCTATGTCATTAGCGATTCAAATTGACAGACGTTTGCGTGAGGGGAGAAGTATGCGTGGTATGGTGTTGCCTTGTGAACCAGCTTCTGAACCCATGCAGTGTGATAGAGTGGTGTCTGGGGCACAGCGTCATGAGTTTCGGAAGCGCAATGGGTTATGTTTCTACTGTGGTGGTGCCTCTCATGCTGTTTCGGTCTGCCCTAAGCGGGGAAGACGTTTTGCACGCTCGGTTGTCTTGGGTGGTGTTCAGACTAAGTTTTTATTAACTGTCACTCTGATGTGCTCTCTGTCCTCATTTTCTGCTCAGGCTTTCGTTGATTCTGGAGCAGCTATTAACCTGATGGATTATGATTTTGCTAAACGTTGTGGGTTTCCCTTGATACCCCTACAGAAGTCTATTCCCCTACTGGGGTTCGATTCTACCCCTTTGGCTGAGAATAAACCCCAGTTTTCTACTCAGGTGATAATGAGGGTTGAACCTGATCACCAGGAGTGCTGCAAATTTTTGGTTCTGTATAATCTGCATGACATTATCGTGCTGGGTTTCCCTTGGTTACAGTCTCGTAATCCTGTTTTGGATTGGAAATCTGTGTCTGTAACCAGTTGGGGCTGCCAATGTGTTAATACCAACACTCCTGTTTTTTCTGCCTCCCCCCAGGCTCAGGATGTTCCTGACTTTTTGATTGATTTTTCTGATGTTTTTAGCGAAAGTAAATCTGCATCCTTGCCTCCCCATAGGAGCTATGACTGCGCTATTGAATTAGTGCCGGGTAGTAAATTCCCTAAAGGTCGCCTTTTTAACTTGTCTGTACCTGAACATGACGCTATGCGGTCTTATATCAAGGAATCATTGGAGAAGGGTCATATCAGACCATCCTCTTCACCCTTAGGTGCCGGTTTTTTCTTTGTGGCCAAAAAGGATGGTTCATTAAGGCCGTGTATTGATTATCGTCTCTTGAACAATATTACTGTGAAATATCAATACCCGTTACCCTTGATTTCTGACCTGTTTTCCAGGGTGAAAAACGCTACTTGGTTTACCAAGCTTGACCTCAGGGGGGCGTATAACCTTATTCGCATTAAGCACGGGGATGAATGGAAGACGGCATTCAATACCCCTGAAGGGCATTTTGAGTACCTAGTGATGCCCTTTGGGCTCACTAATGCTCCTTCCGTCTTCCAGTCCTTCATGAATGACATTTTCAGGGATTTTGTGGACAAATTTCTGATTGTTTATTTGGATGATATCTTGATTTTTTCTAATGACTGGGACTCTCATGTGAAACATGTTCGAACTGTATTCCAGATTTTGAGAGAGAATGCTCTGTATGTGAAGGGATCAAAGTGTCTTTTTGGCGTACAGAGGATCTCATTTCTGGGATTCATTTTGTCCCCATCTGTTATTGAAATGGACCCGGTCAAGGTTCAGGCCATCTGTGATTGGGTCCAACCTACTTCATTAAAGGCTCTTTAGAGATTTTTGGGTTTTGCCAATTTTTATCGTAAATTTATTGGTAATTTCTCGGTTATTGTTAAACCATTAACTGATTTGACCAGAAAGGGTTCTGATGTGGTGAATTGGCCTCCTGAGGCAGTCTCTGCATTTCAGGAACTTAAGCAAAGATTCACTTCTGCTCCTGTTCTACGGCAGCCTGATGTTTCTCTGCCATTTCAGGTGGAGGTTGATGCCTCTGAAATTGGGGCAGGTGCCGTTTTGTCCCAAAAAGATCCAGAGACCTCTAAAAGTAACCCTTGTGCCTTTTTCTCTCGAAAATTTTCTCCTACTGAACGTAATTATGACGTGGGTAATCGGGAGTTATTGGCCATGAAGTGGGCTTTTGAAGAGTGGAGACATTGGCTGGAGGGAGCCAAACATCAGGTGGTGGTCCTTACGGACCATAAGAATCTGGTCTATCTGGAATCTGCCAAGCGACTCAATCCTAGACAGGCCAGGTGGGCCTTGTTTTTCACACGTTTTAATTTTGTGGTTTCCTTTCTTCCTGGCACTAAGAATGTTAAGGCGGATGCCCTCTCGAGGAGTTTTCTTGCGGACTCTCCTGAGTTATCTGATCCTTCTGTTATTTTGAAAGAGGGTGTAGTTCTTTCCGCCATCTCGCACAATTTGAGACTTGCTCTGGAGGGGTGTCAGGAGGATAGGCCCGAGTGCTGCCCTGTTGGAAAATTGTTTGTCCCGGACCAGTGGAAAAAGAGTGTGATGTCTGAGATTCATTGTTCCGCATTGGCTGGGCATCCCGGAATTTTTGGTACCAGAGACTTGGTTAGTCGGTCCTTTTGGTGGCCTACCTTGTCTTGAGATGTCAGGGAATTTGTGCAGTCCTGCGGGACTTGCTCTCGCTCCAAGCCTTGCTCTCGCTCTATTGGTTTGTTGATGCCATTGCCTGTGCCCAAGAGACCATGGACCCATATCTCTATGGATTTCATTTCCGACCTTCCTGTTTCTCAGAGAATGACCACCATCTGGGTAATTTGTGATAGGTTTTCCAAAATGATACATCTTGTGCCATTACCTAAGTTGCCTTCCTCCTCTGAATTGGTGCCGTTGTTCCTTCAGCACGTGGTTCGTTTACACGGCATTCCTGAGAACATTGTGTCTGACAGAGGAGTCCAGTTTGTTTCCAGATTTTGGAGGACTTTTTGTTCTAAATTGGGTGTTCAATTGTCTTTCTCCTCGGCATTTCATCCTCAGACCAATGGTCAAACTGAGAGAACAAACCAGACATTGGAGACTTATCTAAGATGCTTTGTGTCTGCTGATCAGGATGACTGGGTCTCTTTTTTGCCTTTGGCTGAGTTTGCTCTTAATAATAGGGCTAGCTCTGCCACTTTGATGTCTCCGTTTTTCTGTAATTCTGGGTTTCACCCTCGATTTTCTTCAGGACAGACGGAGGCTTCTGTCTGTCCAGGTGTTGACTCTGTTGTGGAGCGTATGCAACAGATTTGGGACCAGGTAGTGGAGAGGTTGTCCCTCTCTCAGGAGAAGGCCCAGCGGTTTGCTAACCGGCATAGGACTGATGGTCCTCGGTTTAAAGTGGGGGACTTGGTCTGGTTGTCCTCAAAGAATATTCCTATGAGAGTAGCATCTCCTAAATTTAAGCCTAGGTTCATTGGACCTTATAAGATCATGGAGATTATTAATCCTGTTTCTTTTCGTTTGCTTCTTCCAGGGACATTTAAGATCCATAACGTGTTCCACAAGTCCTTGTTGAAGAGGTTTGTTGAGCCAGTGGTTCCTGCTGCTGTGCCTCCTGACCCTGTTTTGGTTGAGGGCAATCTGGAGTATGTGGTTGAGAAAATATTAGATTCTCATTTTTCTAGACGGAAACTCCAGTATTTGGTTAAATGGAGAGGTTATGGTCAGGAAGACAATTCTTGGGTGTTTGCTTCGGACATCCATGCTAGGAGACTTATCCGTGCTTATCATAGAACTCATCCTGACCGACCTGGTTGCTCAAATGAGGGTTCGGTGACCCCTCCTCAAGGGGGGGTACTGTTGTGAATGGGTTTGAGATGAGTTCTGAGCAGAGGCTCCCTCTGGTGGTTACAAGCGGTGCTGGTCTGTCCAGTGAAGATTGTGAGGACTGGGAATCAGGTGTTACTGACTGGTCTTATATAAGGGAGTCACTTTCCCATCAGGGTTGCCGGTGATCAATTGTTCTGGTCTGAATCCTTCATTCCTGTTTCCCTTGTAGCCTGCTGTGTCGTGTCTGCATCTCCTGCTAACAGATAAGACATTTTCTTCTTTTTGTTTTTGTGCTATATTTTTGCATTTTGTCCTGCACTTCTGTGGGGGCCTTCAGGGTCCTCTTCGGGGGCTTTTTGCCCTCTCAGTTTAGTTCAGCCACTGATGTTTGTACTTTTGCTTTTTCCAGTTTTTTCAGTGGCTGCTGTTTTGATTTTGTTACACCAGAGAACTAATTTAGGTGGAAGAGGTCGTGTGATCTCAGGTGATTTTGAAATTAGTAGAGTTGGTGCTTTTCAGGGTTTTCTGGGATTGCAGTAAGTGTCCTTCCTATCCTTTTCTATTTAGTTAGTTTGGGCCCCAGCGTTTGCTCATACTATTTTCTTTCTGTGTCAGTATTTCATCTTTTCTAACCGCCATTACTTGTTTGGGGGCTTTCTATTATCTTTGGGGTTCTGCTCCGGGCAGATAGCTTTCCTATTTCTATCTTTAGGTATAGTTAGTTTCTCAGGCTGTGACGAGGCGTCTAGGACCAACGTAGGAACGCTCCACGGCTGCCTCTAGTTGTGGTGGTTAGTCAGGGTACTGCAATCTCATAGATTCCAACTGCTCTGGTGTATTGCCTTTTTTACCTGCACTCCTCAGCTACCGAAACATAACAGTTCTCCAAGTCCTCTGGGGTATGAATGATGATCTGACAACCATCCTTAAAGTTCCCAATGCCGAACAGGAAAAGCCATTTAAAGCTTATTCCTTTGGCCACCAGCGCATCCGTCAATGGCTTCAGCAGTCTCCTCTTAGCCAGAGTGGAGGGGGATATATCTTGAAAAACTTGAAAATTGGTGTCCCCATAGGTCAGAGGTGATTTTTCTCTGACTCCTGTTAAGATTGCTGCTGTATCAAGATAATTGAGAAGCCCGCAGATTATGTCTCTAGGAGGTTCAGAGGCTTTGGGCTTTGGTCTGAGAGCCCTATGGACCCTTTCAATAGCGATGGATTCTGTTCTGTCCTGGCCTAGAATTGCTGAGAAAATTTCCTTAGAGACTTTATTAAGAGATTCTGGGGCAAATAACTCTGGAATGCCCCTCAACCTTATGTTTTTTCTCCTACTCCTGTTCTCTTGGTCCTCCATGGCCAGGAAAGCATTATTGAGGTGTTGCTGGTGGACCAATAGATGATCCCCCAAGGTGTTAGTCGCATCAATCAGTTCAGTCTGGGTGTTTTCTAATGCTTCCACCCTGTTACCATTATGTTTCATGTCAGACCTTAGGCCCGCTATCTCTGTGACCAAGGGTTTCATAGTTTTAGCTAAAAGTTTTTTCATGAAGTTACGTGAGATAGGAACTGGGCCTTCCGCCAATTGATTCACACTCTGATTCATCTTGGCTAATATCTGAGTTTTCAGGAGGGACAGGGGTTCCGCATTCAATTCCATCAGTTTATCCAGAGGCTGGAGAGTTTCCTTTTTTTTCATCAGGAATTTATCTATTTCTCCCTGAGGAGTAGAGTTCAGGTATAAGGAGATATTTCTTGTTAAACTTTTCACCCGCACTTTATTTGAACGTACCATTCTGGTTGCTTATGTATACGGGCGTGCTATGGTCACTGCTTGGGCATTCAACTATACTTAGACAATCTTCATCATGAGGTGGACATCATATCAAAGTATTGATGATTTTAGGATCAATAAAGTCATGTGCTAATATAGTGTGACCAGCCGATGGAGCTCCAAGCATTACAATAAACCAACTGACCACAAGGAGGAAATGTCCGCCAAAATTGCATATATTAGATCCAGAATATAGTCTTTTAAGTTAGGGACCGGAATACCCAAGTGAGAGCACTTCAGGGGTGGCAACATAAATAGTCTATTGTCCCTATTTGTGCTTTCCTAGGCAGGGAGACTATAAAATTCTCTCTAATAGCAGTGTCGGGTAGTCTCAGTGTCTAACTGTCACAGTGCTGAATCCTGCGGGGACCAGGGTAGAATCAGCTCAAAGAACACGCACCTTGTCACCAAAGGGCCTCCTGTCTCAGGCTGCATCTTGCCAGCAGTGAAGGCTACAGAAACGCCTCGGGCTCTCCAGGTGCACCATGCACCCCCTGTACCTCTGCGCCGCAATCTCTCCAGGCGCAGGGAGAGGTGTGCAAAAGGTGGGTAAGCCTCCTACCATGTGATTATGTCCCCGCAATGAGCGAGAAGCAGGAGATGAAGTCGGCCGATGGGAGGTAGGAGACTCCAGCAGATCCCAGGACCATCCGCAGGCCACAGCTGTGAGTCCTCTTCGTTCCCGCGGTAGGAGTAGGGGTGGCAGCTGTCACAGGGGATGGCGTGCGGGAAGCGCCTCGGCAAGGCCCCAAGCCCCCTCACAGAGTCCAAAGTCTCTCCTCACCCCGCCCACCAACACTCACCGGGGCACCAGGGAGGTCCATTGCCGCAGATCCTGGGAGCGAAAGCAGCAGTCCAGCGACGAAGGGTTCACGGTCGGTGAGGTAAAAAGATGGAGCGCAGGAAGCGTCTCCAGCAGGCCTCAGGTCCGCCTGGAGGCCTCCAAACTTTGCCGCTCTTGTGATCCCCGAGCTGAACCGAGAATGAGATATAATGTCTCTGGGGGTTTCAGCAGGTAAATATTGCTTTCTGTTAATGTGGATGGCCCACAAAATCCGTTAAAATAGCCTGATTGATGTGGCCAGGAGTGGAGCTCAAAGAAACACGTCCTGCTTCTTCAGCTGCTGGCCACGCTCCCATATAGATATTTTTTGAAGTATGATCTCTTTGACATCCCAACTTGAATTTTGGTACAGATGTGCCTAGGAGCATAGGAGGCACAGGGGAATATTTTTTTAAATTTTGTATCATATAGTTTTTTGGAAATGCTTTTCAACATTTTGCTTCTAAAGGGAACCTGTCACCAAGTTTAGCCAATAGAAGATACCGCCACTGCCTTTCAGGGCTTATCTAAAGTATTCTATAATGTTGTAGATAAGCTCCCGATCTGACCTGAAAGATAAGAAAAATAACTTTTATTATACTCTCCTGGGGGGCAGCTGGTCCGATGGATGTCGCAGGTCCTGTTCAGGTGCCTCCCATCTTCTTGCGATGCTACCCTCCTGCTTGCTTCTTAGCTCCCTGACATTGCGCTCCTGCGCAGGCGTACTTAACTGCCCTGTTAAGGGCAGAGGAAAGTACTGCAGTGCGCTGGCGGTGGGAAATGTCCGAGAGTCCCAGCTCCTGCGCACTGCAGTACTTTTCTCTGCCCTCATCAGGGCAGATAAACACGCCTGCGCAGGTGCGCGATGCCAGGGAGCCATGAAGCAAGCATGAGGGCGGCATCGCAAGAAGATGGGAGGCGCCGGACCCGGACCTGTGACCCCCATCGGACCGTGACCGCCCTGCAGGTGAATATAATAAAAGTTATTTTTCTTATCTTACAGGTCGGATCAGGGGCTTGTCTACAGCATTATAGAATGCTGTAGATAAGCCCTGAATGGTGATGGCCATATCTTATATCGGCCAAAACTGCTGACAGGTTCGCTTTAAGTCCTCATGGGTAAAAAATTCATACAGACACTTTTGTGACATATCGGGTATAAGCCTGTACAGTGCTGAGTGGAATGGTGTTTTTTCCCTTTCTTTGTCTTGGTTCTGGCTATCAATAGAAACAAAAAGGTGCACAACACAGAAATTAAATTTTTTTCAAAACTTTGAAAATTAAATAAAAAAAAAATATATACTGTATATAGTATTTTTTTTCATATTTTGTATTCTCTAACAAACTATTGCATAGAACAAAATCTCAAAAGAATTAAAAATATAAAGGAAAAATTTATTGGTTTACTTGACATATAATGACCCAATTAGAAAAACCATACACATAATACTTCGCGAAAAGCAAAATTGTACAAGATAATAATGAGTGATACAAAAGGGACTACAATGTGTATCAAAAATATACAGCACATATGAATTTATACAAATGTGATATAGGAAAGATGTGTATCTTCGTACCGTGTTAGCCAGTAGATAGAAAAATATTTAGACTTGAGAGTCCTCAGTGGTTGATACCTTTTAATGGCTAACTGAAAAGATGGTAACAAATTGCAAGCTTTCGAGACTACTCAGGTCTCTTCATCAGGCTAGGACTAATACAAAATCTGAAGAATCACATATTTATACACAAGAGGACACAGGAATAATGCAATAGGTAAGACATGTGACATGAAGCAGAACTGTCATTATGGCAGAGGGATGAACATAAATATTGGAACAGTTCATAGATAAGGAGTGAGAGTTTTATTGCCCTCTGATTGGGGTCTGGTATTGTGTTTTGATGCCCCCAGGTCAGAGAAGCAGATTCCTTAATTGATGTACACAGACATGAATCCGTGTGATATATTGCTCAGTATTGAGTAGAAGCACCCTTTTGAGCTAGCACAGCCATGAGTCTTCTTGGCAATGATGCAACAAGTTTTTCGCACCTGGATTTGGGGATCCTCTGCCATTCTTCCTTACAGATCCTCTCCAGTTCTGTTAGGTTGGAAGGCGTATGTTGGTGAACAGCCATTTTCACGTCTCTCCAGAGATGCTCAATAAGGTTTAGGTCAGGGCTTTGGCTGGGCCAGATAAGAATGGTCCCAGAGTTGTTCTGAAGCCACTCTTTTGTTATTTTAGCTGTGTGCTTAGGGTCATTGTCTTGTTGGAAGGTGAACCTTTGGCCAAGTCTGAGGTCCATAGCACTCTGGAAGTGGTTTTCATCCAAGATATCTCTGTACTTGGCTGCACTCATGTTTACTTCAATTGCAACCAGTTGTCCTGTCCCTGTAGCTGAAAAACACCCCCATAGCATGATGCTACCACCACCATGTTTCACTGTAGGATTGTATTGAGCAGGTGATGAGCAGTGCCTGGTTTTTTCCACACATACCGCTTAGAATTATCACCAAAAAGTTCTATCTTCATCTCATCAGACCAGAGAATATTATTTCTCATAGTCTGGGAGTCCTTCATGTGTTTTTAGCAAACTCTATGGGGGCTTTCAAATGTCTTGCACTGAGGAGAATCTTCTGTCGGGCCACTGTGCCATAAAGGCTCGACTGGTGGAGGGCTGCAGTGATAGTTGACTTTGTGGAACATTCTTCCATCTCCCTACTGCATCTGTGGAGCTCAGCCACAGTGATCTTGGGGTTCTTTACCTCTCTCACCAAGGCTCTTTTCCCATGATTGCTCAGATTGGCTGGACGGCCAGGTCTAGGAATACTTTTGGTGGTCCCAAACTTCTTCCATTTAAGCATTATGGAGGTCGCTGTGCTCTAAGGAACCTTGAGTACTGCAGAAATTCTTTTGTAACCTTGGCCAGATGTGTGCCTTGCCACAATTCTGTGTCTGAGCTCCTTGTCCTCATGATTCTCATTTGGTCTGACATGCACTGAGGTCTTATACAGACAGGTGTGCGCCTTTACAAATCAAGTCCTATCAGTTTAATTAAACACAGCTGGACTCCAATGAAGGAGTAGAACCATCTCAAGGAGGATCACAAGAAAATGGTTTTCTTCTAATGACTTTTCCATGAAGGCCATATTTTTGCATGTGTCTCTGAATAGTAGAATAATGTACCACAACTCCAGAGTCTGCTAAATCCTTCTGAAGGTCTTTTGCAGTCAAGCGGGAGTTCTGATTTTATTTTCTAGCAACACTACAAGCAGCTCTCACTGAAAGTTTGCTTCGTCTTTCAGATCTTATCTTGACCTCCATTGTTCCTTTTTAACTGCCATTTCCTAATTACATTTTAAACTGAGGAAAGGGCAACTTGAAGAAAATGATTTGCTATCGTCTTATAGCCTTCTCCTGCTTTGTAGGTCTCCACCATTTTCAGAGTGTTAGGCCTCTGCTTAGAAGAACTTTTGGCTGTTGTTTTTTGGCACAAATTTAGAGGAGTTTTTATAAAGCTGGAAAATTTGCATCACCTGGCCTTTCATAACAGTGATGATGAACAAGCCAAGATCTGAAACCTTTGTTAAAGTAATCTGAGCATACACATCTCCAGAGTGCACAAACTTTAGCATCATTCCATTTTCCTTTCTGTAATTATTAAAATGTAATAGATGCCAATATATTTTTTTTGCCTAAAATACAAAGGAAATGTGTCATCTTTAACTTTTGGCCTTCTAGAGATCATTTAATCTTCAACTTGCTTAACTGTTCAAAATAACATTAATTTTGACCAGGGGTGCCCAAACTTTTACATGCCACTGTTAATGCTTCATCCAGTTGATCAATATTTAAAAGGGTCTTGCTATTAAACTCAATGAAAAGTTCCATGAATTTCTTTGTGCTGTTATTGGAAATATTTCCCAGTTATTGATGAACTCCTGGTCGTTAATAAGAGAAGAAGGTCTCACACGTATCCGCAATCCTCTCGGCATTAGATTTTGGGGAAGATAATTTTCCAGGAACGCTTTGTTCTACCAGGTTTTGGTTCGATTAAAAAGTAGATTTTTTATCAAACTGTTAAAATCCTTCATACTCTGAGCCCAGAGCCGCCAGTTGTTGGTGCTTCGTTATTGGAAACTGGATTTAAGTGACCGAGCCAAGACCGTTCCTGGCTTTGTAGTCCATGGTCTTTAGCAAGACGCCCTGTGTGGAGCAGAGTATAACATTAGAGAGAAGAAAAAAGACACAAAACGATAATATACAGATGGGAATAATGGAGAGGAAATATTGGAGAACAAAACATGATATTCAGATGGATCCAATCATTGTTTTATACAAAATCTACTTATTACACAAAACCAAAACACAGAACAAAGCTCCTCTCCGTACATACACGGCTCTGCTCCATACACCACATACACG
Organism: Oophaga sylvatica; assembly: GCA_033576555.1. Classification (NCBI taxonomy): domain Eukaryota; kingdom Metazoa; phylum Chordata; class Amphibia; order Anura; family Dendrobatidae; genus Oophaga; species Oophaga sylvatica. The sequence goes on from JARQOD010000003.1 coordinate 15,003,152, forward strand.
CACGGACCTGCTCTGTACACACAAGGCTCCACTCCGTACACCTCGTACACACGGCTCAGATCCGTACACCTCGTACACACACGACTTTGCTCCATACACCTCGTACACACATGGCTCTGCTCCATACACCTCTTACACACACGGCTCTGCTCCATACACCACATATACGCACAGCCCCGCTCCGTACACCACGTACACACACAGCCCCCCTCCGTACACCCCGTACACATGAGGCTCCGCTCCGTACACCTCGTACACACGGCTCAGTTCCGTACACCTCGTACACAAACGACTCTGCTCCATACACCTCGTACACACATGGCTCTGCTCCATACACCTCGTACACACGGCTCTGCTCCGTACACCTCGTACATACATGGCTCCGCTCCGTACACCTCGTACACACATGGCTCCGCTCCGTACACACAAGGCTTCGCTCAGAACATCTCGTATACATGCGGCTCCGCTCTGTACACCTTGTACACATGCGACTCCGCTCTGTACACCTCGTACACACATGGCTCCGCTCCGTATACCTCGTACACACACAACTCCGCTCCATACACCTCGTACACACACGGCTTCGCTCTGTACACCTCATACACATGTGGCTCCGCTCCATACACCTCATACACACGAGGCTCCGCTCTGTACACCTCGTACACACATGGCTCCGCTCCGTACACCTCGTACACACATAGCTCTGCTCCGTACACCTCGTACACACATGGCTCTGCTCCGTACACCTCGTACACACATGGCTCTGCTCCGTACACCTCGTACACACATGGCTCCGCTCCGTACACCTCGTACACACATGGCTCTGCTCCGTACACCTCGTACACACATGGCTCTGCTCCATACACCTCGTACACACACGGCTCTGCTCCATACACCTCGTACATACATGGCTCTGCTCCATACACCTCGTACACACATGGCTCTGCTCCATACACCACATATACGCACAGCCCCGCTCCGTACACAACGTACACACACAGCCCCGCTCCGTACACCCCGTACACACACGGCTTCGCTCCGTACACCTCATACACATGTGGCTCCGCTCCATACACCTCGTACACACGAGGCTCCGCTCTGTACACCTCGTACACACATGGCTTCGCTTCGTACACACATGGCTCTGCTCCGTACACCTCGTACACACACGGCTCCGCTCAGTACACCTCATACACACACAGGTCTGCTACATCCACACTGTAAACCCCTCCTGACCCCACACATAAACTTCCCTTCATCCAGCACCATGACAACCAGCACAGCAGATTCCTGCATACACTGAGGCCCCTGATCATGTGACCCCTGACTCCTCCCCTCCTGTGACCTCATCACAGGTCCTGTGTGCACAGATCAGCCATATATGTGGAGTGCTGCTCTGCGGGTGGAGGCTCCGCACCAGGACTGTAGCAGGTAAAGACCCCAATATCCACAGGTGTCCCTTCTAAGGCCTCTTTCACACTTTAGTCGTTTGGCGTCAGTCAGAATCTGACATCGTGGCGGATCCGCCAAAAATAGTGAATAACGGATCTTTCTGAGGCGAATAAGGTGTTCATCTCTATCCATAGGATTGGAACATATACGATTGTATCTGATGGCTTGGCTGTAGACAATAGAGTTTTTTATGTGTTTTGGATGGAAACTTATGGATAGAGATGAACACCTTATTCGCCTCAGAAAGACCTTTTTAAATCAGGGCTACCATCCAAGAACAATTGAAAACCAAATTACAAGAGCCACCAGAATATCAAGGAATCACCTGCTACATTACAAAGCTAAAGAAGAAAATAACCGGGTGCCTCTAGTGGTCACCTACAATCCAAATCTGGAGATGCTAAGGGGAGCTGCACGGAAACTACAACCTTTACTACAAAAAGATGCCCGATTACAATCCATATTTCCAGACCCCCACTACTCTGTTTTAGGCAGCCCCCAAATCTAAGAAGCATCATTGTCAGAAGCTCCCTATCCTCTCCAACAGCTGCAGGAACCTTTCCTTGCAACAAGAAGAAATGTAAAACCTGTGCATCTATAATGACCACGGACAAGATAAAGATCCCCAACTCACATCAGGACTACAAGATACCAGGTACTTTCAGCTGCATCACATCTAATGTGGTGTACCTAATTATATGTACTAAATGTCCAACTGGGGGTCTGTATGTGGGGGAGACAGGGCAAAAACTGAGAACAAGGATGAATTCTCATCGCCACACAATAAGAGAAGAAAGAATGGATTTACCTGTGGCAAAACACTTTTGTATGCCCGGTCATAGCATGATGGATATGGAATTACTTGTATTAAAATCTAACTTCAAATCTGAGAAAGATAGAAAGGTTTTGGAATATAAACTTATGATGACATTTGACACTCTTAGTGCTGGAATGAATATATCACACGGATTCATGTCTTTCTACATCAATTAAGGAATCTGCTTCTCTGACCTTCTAGGGGCATCAAAACACAATAGCAGACTCCAATCAGAGGGCAATAAAACTTTCACTCCTTATCTATGAACTGTTCCAATATTTATGTTCATCCCTCTGCCATAATGACAGTTCTGCTTCACGTCACTTGTCTTACCTATTGCAATGTTCCTGTGTCCTGTTGTGTATAAATATGTGATTCTTCAGATTTTGTATTAGTCTTCGCCTGATGAAGAGACCTGAGTAGTCTCGAAAGCTTGCAATTTGTTACCATCTTTTCAGTTAGCCATTAAAAGGTATCAACCACTGAGGACTCTCAAGTCTAAATATTTTTCTATCTACTGGCTAACACGGTACGAAGATACACATCTTTCCTATATCAGGAGAAGGAGGAAGTCAGACAGCGGATCCTGCGTCGGCGGCAGAGACGTATGTGGATCCATACCATAAATGCTAGTCGCATGACCCGTGGGGTGTATTCCACATTATACATGGAATTGAGGCATAACCCCAGCAAATTTTTTAACTATGTGAGAATGAGAGCTGACAATTTTGAGTGGTGGAACATATTTAAGATTGAATTAGGAGACAAGACACTTTCCTTCGTTTTGCAATATAACCAGCAGAGCGTCTGATGGTCACAATTCGGTAAGTTTTTTTTAAAAAAAAATTCTTCCTCATTTTGCAAACTTATAACTGTATGTTGTTGCTGGTGTTTTTAATTATTGTCTTTTCCTTTTTTGCAGATTTCTTGCAACTGGGGAATCCTTTTCCTCTCTGCATTTCCAATACCGGCTTGGGATTTCCACAATATCCGGGATTGTGAAAGAGACCTGCCAGGCATTGTGGGATTCTTTGCAGTAGGAATACATCCCACAGCCAACACAGGAGAGATGGCTAGAGATTGCTGCTAATTTCATGGAAATATGCCAGTTCCCAAACTGTGTTGGTGCTGTGAATGGCAAGCACATTAGAATTGTGAAACCTGCTGGATCCGGATCGGAATTCTTCAATTATAAGAAATATTTCTCAATTGTACTCATGGGCATTGCTGACGCCAAATGCAAGTTTATCACTGTGGATATCGGTGCCTATGGCCGTTCAAATTACTCCAAGGTCTTCAAGATGTCGCCAATGGAACGTCGGTTATATGGCGATACTTTTGACTTTCCACCTCCAAGACCACTCCCTGGAACCTCTGGCCCTGCATTGCCATTTGTGTGTGTGGGAGATGATGCCTTTCAGCTCTCACTGCATTTGCTGAAACCCTATGGAAGTCATGGCTTGACACAAAAGAAAAAAATATTCAACTACCGTTTGACAAGGGCCCGAAGAGTCGTTGATTGTGCGTTTGGAATTTTAACAGCTAAATGGAAAGTGCTGCTGACCGCAATAAAACTGCAAATTGAGACTGTTGACGATGTCGTCAAGGCTTGTTTGGTCCTGCACAATTTTGTCATATCCAAAGAACATTTTTCCATGGATGAAAATATGTCCGAGACCACCTTGCAGGACTACAACAACATCAGTTTTAGGAGTACAGGCTCAGTTTCAAGAATGCGGGACAAGTTTGCGGACTACTTCATGTCACCGGAAGGAAGGGTTGACTGGCAGTATGACATGGTTTAATTTTTTTAAATTTTTTTTCTACTATACCATGCTTTTTGTTTTTTACCACAAATCTGTAGTGTTTGGTATCTGTAACAGAATGTTATTACCTTTTGTACCTTTATGTGTTATCTGTACCCTAATCTTGGTACCTTTACACCAAGTTGTGTGTGTTTTACCCTTTAATGTTTTTACACTTAAAAAAAAAAGACAATAAATGTTTTCAACCAAAATAAATTTTATTATTCAAAAAACTTGTATCCTTTTTATTGGATATATATACATAAATTCACAGCACTTTATACAATATATACATAAATTCACAGCACTATATACAATATATACATAAATTCACAGCACTATATACAATATATACATAAATTCACAGCACTACATACAATATATACATACATTTGCAGCACTATATACAATATATATATATATATATATATACATTCACAGCACTATATACAATATATACATTCACAGCACTTTATACAATATGTACATAAATTCACAGCACTATATACAATATATACATACATTCACAGCACTATATACAATATATACATACATTCACAGCACTTTATACAATATATACATAAATTCACAGCACTATATACAATATATAAATACATTCACAGCACTATATACAATATATACATAAACAGCAGTATATACATATTTACAGATTGGTGTAGTGTTGGGTGAAGATACTAGCGGAGGGGCTGACAGGGTGGACCATGTCGATTGGGGGGGACGGAACAGCAGGTTGGGTAGGATCAGAAGTGGAGGGAAAAACATGAGGTTGGGCAGGGAGTTGAGGGGCAGATGAGGTTAGTGGGAGCAACGGTGAAGGTGTTGGTGGGATGGGGTACGGTGAAGGTAAGGGTGAAAACTGAAAGTGTGAACGGAAATAATGGAATGGGGAAGGCTGGAATGGCGAAGATGGGTGGCAGGTTGAGGTGGGGAAGGTGTTGGAATTTGGTGGGTAGGTGGATGGGATTGGCAGTGTGGCAGCCTTGCATCACATGCATCTGCAGGTCAGGAGTTAGATTTTCCACGTGCCTGAGTACTGACTGAAAAAAGCAGTGTCTCGGCGACAAGTTTGCATCTGACTGCATCCTATCAATTTTACTGCTGAGTTCAAGTATGTTTTTGCTCAACAGACTGAACCCAGTAGTAACTTGATCATTTAAAAGCCTGATCGTGTTTTGAAAGGATGCATTCAGATGCAAAAAATCAGATGCATAGCTCCTTTCCTGACCTCTGTGGCGCTGCCGTCCAGACCAAAAAAGTGCTCTAGGTGTGGCGGCAGTGTCAGCAGGGTAGGGTAAAGGAAACTCCAACACGTTATCTGCAGCTTCATGTGACGAAGTCTGCCCTGCTACTCCAGCGCTGCTGGAAGGGGTGGAGGTACCTGACAAGAGGGAAGGTGCAGAGGGGGTCTTTCGACGTGGTCCCCGGTGGCGGACTCCTGAGGGACCGCTCCAGAGGGGACCAACTCAGAAGCAGGCTCCCGAGTGCTGCAGACAGTGCTGTCAAAGAAAAAGGAACAAAAAAAATCATTAATTTTTTGGTATTACATTGCCCTTGCTGAAATAATAAAATAAGGTTAGACACGTAAAACATTTTTGATACATAAATGGGGTGTGAAATATTTACCTTCTGCTGACCATCGTTGACCGCAGGAACGACAGGGCTCTGGCGTATTCATACCTGCTCCTGCGTCCTGCTGATTGTCACGTCGCCGTTGGATTCAGTGGCTGGTGTTCCTGCCTTGGCCGCTGGTAGGCACCGGACTCCTTCGGCTGGTGGTGCCGGTGATAGGAGAGCGGTATCCTCATATGGTTCCGCTCCTTTGATGCCAGCCTCTGACGCTGCGCATCACCATGTTTTGCCTGTGGGTAATGTTGGCGACAGAGAAGGGGTCCCTGAGAAGGCGTCTGGTGGGCGTAGGCTTCGCTCTTCTGTCAGAGGTGAAGTGGTTGGTGTCAGTCATGCATCACCATCTGGCCTGGTTCTGGGGGCGGTCCAGATGAGGTCATCAGACTGTGAGCCTGTGAGAGGTAGCCATGCCCTTCAAATGCCTTGGAGCCTAGCTTGCAGGCCGCCAGATATAGTCTTGGTTTCCCCAGTGTGCTAGTTTGTTTTGCTATTGTATTTCTGACCTTTGCCTGGATTTCTTACTCTTCTACTGCCTGCCGATTTTGTACCTTTGCTGCCCGCCTGGTTTTGACTTTAACTTTAGCATGAATTTCTGACCCTTCTACTGCCTGTCGATTTTGTATCTTTGCTTCCCTCCTGGTTTTGACCCTTGGACTTCTGACTACGCATTTGGTCTCGCTTTTTATTCCCTTCCTAGCGTCCTTCCTACTCTGGTCCACTGCTCTCATAGGCCACTACCCCCTGGGCTTCGCTGTAATTCCAGATCCCTGTATAGGGGTAAAGGGTCTCTGGGTTTCTCGGGGTGCTGTCTTACCTGCAGTTCAGACCTGCAGTGGGCGGACGTCACATTATATCTGGCCCTAAAAAAACGGTTTTTTTATATATTCTGGAAATATATAAAAGCATTTCCTAACCCTTTCTCTGAATTTTTTTTTCCTTCCTCTCCTTTTCTGAGCTGATTTTGTTGCTAAAGCACCTGTGTCCAGCTTCATTGCTCAGTCCTGTGGAGGATCACTCCCATCATCTCCTACTAACATGCTGCACAAGCCACAGTCTGGAGACCTCTGGGGGAACACTGGATGTCAGAAGCCTTCACTCCCTGGACGTCAGCACCTGGGTAGCTCTAGCCATACCTGCCCAGGTATTGCCCGCTGATGCGGCCAAAGTCCTTTTACCTACTTCTTTGTCTTACCTGAAGAAATCTGTGTGTGTGAAGGCTTATGTGGATAGTGGCTCAGAAGGGAATTTCATAGATTTCCTGGTAGCGAGAAATCTTGGTGTACCACTGCTAAGGCTTAATGCCCCCATTAAAACCACTGCTATTAATGGCACTCCTATCGTCCAGGATGGAGTGGAGTTTGTCACTAAGGAAGTATCAATGTCAGTGGGATAATTACATGCTGAACATGTCATTTTTTGTTATCCATAATTTATCATCCGCTGTTATTCTGGGTATGCCATGGTTACGCAAACATAATCCAGTCATTGACTGGCACTTGGGTGATATCGTGCGCTGGAGCCCAGAGTGTCAGAATAATTGTATATCGCTATCAGTGAACCAAGTTAAAATCACACCTCCCCTTTGTACCTTATGCATTCAGAGATTATGAGCATGTATTTTCTGTATTGGAATTAGAGAAATTACCCCCTCATAGAAAGTACGATTGCCCCATAGACTTAGTACCAGATTCTCGCATCCCTAAGGGGAGAATATTTAACCTCTCTGGTCCAGAACGTCAGGCCATGAAAGATTACATAACAGACAGTTTCCGAAAAGGGTTTATTAGACCATCCACCTCACCAGTGGGGGCCGGGTTCTTTTTTGTGGAAAAGAAAGATGGTGGTCTCAGACCTTGCATTGATTACCGTGAGTTAAACGCAATCACTGTGAAAAACCAGTATTCGCTTCCACTCATTCCCGATCTTTATAATCCGCTGCTGGGAGCCTGTTGGTTTACTAAACTTGACCTCCGAGGAGCATATAATCTTGTCCGTATAAGAAAGGGAGATGAGTTGAAGACCGCGTTTAACACACCCTCGGCCACTTTGAGTATCTCGTAATGCCATTCGGGCTCAGTACTGCACCTGCAGTGTTTCAGAATTTTGTGAATGAGATTTTCAGAGACATTAGTGGTGTTTATGTGGTCGTTTATTTGGACGACATCCTGATTTACTCTTCTGACATTGTGACGCATGTCCAACACGTCTGCTCTGTCCTCCAGAGACTCAGAGAGCATTCTTTATTCGCCAAACTAGAGAAATGTGTCTTCATGACACAGGAGATACAGTTTCTGGGGTATATTTTGTTGGCTAAAGGGTTTCGCATGGATCCTTCTAAAATTCAACCCATTAAGGAATGGGTACAACCCCAGTCTCTAAAGGCACTGCAGCGATTTTTGGGTTTCGCTAACTACTATCGTAAATTTATTAAAGGTTTTTCCGAGATAGCCAAACCACTCACTGATTTGACTCGGAAAGGGGTGGATGTGGTTAACTGGAAGCCTGAAGCACTTCATGCATTTTCTGCCTTAAAGAAATGTTTTTCCTCTAACCCGATATTGGTTCAGCCTGATCTGGACCGCCCCTTTATTGTAGAGGTAGATGCCTCTGAAATTGGAGTTGGGGCAGTGCTATCGCAAGGCACTGCATCCCTCACTCAACTTCGTCCGTGTGCCTTCTTTTCCCAAAAATTCTCTTCCACCAAGGGGAATTATGATATAGGTAATCGGGAATTGTTGGCAATCAAATGGGCCTTTGAGGAATGGCGCCACTTCCTCGAAGGTGCCAAACATAAGATCACTGTAATTACTGACCACAAGAACCTGACCTACTTGGAGTCAGCAAAAAGACTGAATCCTAGACAGGCAAGGTGGGCCTTGTTCTTTTCTAGGTTTGATTTTGTGATTACTTTTCGACCGGGTACTAAAAATGTAAGGGCTGATGCGCTTTCTCGAAGTTTTTGCCCCTCACATGTCGAGGACTCTGAACCGACTCCAATACTAGCCAAGGGAATTGTTATTTCAGCTGTATCCTTGGATCTTCTGGAAGAAATCCATAGATCCCCAGAACAGGCACCTGACACTACTCCTCCCCAAAAACTATTTGTTCCGGCCACATTCCGCCTTCAAGTTCTGAAGGAATCACATGATTCCGTCCTTGCAGGGCATTCAGGTATCAAAAACACCATCAGACTTGTAACTAGGAATTTTTGGTGGCCAACTGCAGTAAAGGACTGTAAGGACTATGTACTGGCCTATGAAACCTGTGCTCGCGCTAAGTCTCCCCATAATCGCCCTGCTGGGTGGCTCCAGTCCCTGCCTGCCCCTGAGTCCTTGGACCCATATCTCCATCGATTTTATTACTGATCTGCCACTCTCAGAAGGGAAGACGTGTATCTGGGTGGTGGTGGATAGATTCAGCAAGCAGTGTCATTTTGTTCCTCTGTCTGGATTACCTAATTCCGAGACCCTGAGCAAATTATTCATTACTCATGTTGTGCGATTGTATGGTATTCCTGTGAATATCGTGTCCGATAGGGGCACCCAGTTTGTTTCGAAATTTTGGAGGGCATTCTGTAAACGAATTGGAATGGAATTGTCCTTTTCCTCTGCCTATCACCCTGAAACCAATGGTCAAACCGAACGCACCAACCAAGCGCTTGAGCAGAATCTACGTTGTTATGTCTCTAAGCATCAGCCCGATTGGGTGGAACACCTACCGCTATCAGAGTTTGCCATGAATAATCAGTACCAGGAGTCCATCAAGACTACCCCTTTCTACTGTAATCATGGGCTGCACCCACGTTTTGGTTCGTTCTCTTCTAGGATGTCAGATGTCCCTGGGGTAGAAAGGACCATAGACCAGTTAAAAACTATCTGGTCAGAAGTCAACGTAAACTTGAAAGTGGCTCAGACTAGACAGGCTTCGTCTGCTAATAGACGGCGCTCCAAGGGCCCGGACCTGGGAGTTGGGGACAAAGTTTGGCTTTCTACCAGGAATATTAAGCTCAAAGTGCCGTCTGCCAAACTAGGTCCCAGGTTTATTGGTCCGTATGAAATTATTGAGGTGATTAATCCAGTAGCCTTTCGTCTGAAGCTCCCTCAATCATTTAAACTGCCCAATGTATTCCATAAGTCCCTTCTCAAATTGTACCGCTCTCCAATTCGTCCTGTCCAGTCCCCTCCTCCTCCGGTTTTGGTAGGGGGTGCTTTGGAATACGAAGTCCAAAGGATCCTTGATTCCCGTTTAGTGAGAGGATCCGTGCAGTATCTGGTGTATTGGAAGGGCTATGGTCCGGAGGAAAGGTCCTGGGTGCCTGCCAGTAACGTCCATGCCAAGGGTTTGATCAGGAAGTTTCATCTCCTTCATCCCAACAAACCGGGTTTTGAGGGTCCAGAGGCCCCTCTTAGAGGGAGAGGTACTGTCACGTCGCCATTTGATTCAGTGGCTGGTGTTCCTGCCTCGGCCGCTGGGAGGCGCCGGACTCCTTCGGCTGGTGGTGCCGGTGATAGGAGAGCGGTATCCTCATATGGTTCCGCTCCTTTGACGCCGGCCTCTGTCGCTGCGCATCGCCATGTTTCACCTGTGGGTAATGTTGGCGACAGAGAAGGGGTCCCTGCGCAGGCGTCTGGTGGGCGTAGGCTTCGCTCTTCTGTCAGAGGTGAAGTGGTTGGTGTCAGTCATGCATCACCATCTGGCCTGGTTCTGGGGGCGGTCCAGATGAGGTCATCAGACTGTGAGCCTGTGAGAGGTAGCCATGCCCTTCAAATGCCTTGGAGCCTAGCTTGCAGGCCGCCAGATATAGTCTTGGTTTCCCCAGTGTGCTAGTTTGTTTTGCTATTGTATTTCTGACCTTTGCCTGGATTCCTGACTCTTCTACTGCCTGCCGATTTTGTACCTTTGCTGCCCGCCGGGTTTTGACTTTAACTTTAGCCTGAATTTCTGACCCTTCTACTGCCTGCCGATTTTGTATCTTTGCTTCCCTCCTGGTTTTGACCCTTGGACTTCTGACTACGCATTTGGTCTCGTTTTTTATTCCCTTCCTAGCGTCCTTCCTACTCTGGTCCACTGCTCTCATAGGCAGCTACCCCTGGGCTTTGCTGTAATTCCAGATCCCTGTATAGGGGTAAAGGGTCTCGGGGTTTCTCGGGGTGCTGTCTTACCTGCAGATCAGACCTGCAGTGGGCGGACGTCACACTGATCCCCTCGGGGCCTGCATCTCCTTGTTGAATTCCCTCTTGAAGCGATCCCTGAGTGACCGCCACCAAGTGATAACCCGGTCACCTGGAAAGTAAAAGAAAAAAATTGGTTTTAGTATACAACACATTACATTCTGCAACATTCATTACTGAACTGTGAATACATACGCGCAAGATCCTGGTCCCGAGCTTCGAGTTCCTCCCAGTTCTCCATCACCACGCTGCATACTTCCACCCATAGCCATCGGGTGATGACTTGGTCAGCATGGCGGCGGTCAGCCATATTCCACAGCGCCTCCCGATCTTGGACCTCTTTGATGAGGGTGTCCACATATATCCCTCCATCCTCACCAACTGGATCGGGAGCATGCTGTGAAACCTGTGGAGAAAAAAAAAAATTTTCAGCAACATGAAGTAAAAAGAATTTAGCGAACACAAAACTAAAAAAGTGTACTTACTTGCTGACCGCCTCGACGATCATGCCGACGACCTTGGGAGGTCCTTGGAGGAACTCACCGACGAGACCTGGATTGTGAAGACTATAAAACAGAAAAAAAATAAATTATGTGCATGGAACGGAGGTATATGTTTTGTGTGTGCTGTGATCAATGTATGTGTTGGGTAATAATGTGATGTATGTGAGGATCTGTCTGTGCAAAACTTACACTCTGCGCGCCCACTCCTGGTATTTCTCCACCCTGCCCGTCTCCTTCTGAAAGCCCCTCTGCTTCAGCTTCCTGTGAAAACAGAATACATGCATATAGGTTTGCAAATAATGTTATCATCAGAGAAAAAAAAATAATTACCTCAGTTCGCCTACGCTGTGGCGGGGGGCTCCCAGAAGAAGACATTACTGGCTTAACTGTAAACTTGGGCCTGACTGGGTCCTCTTTGGCCTGACTGGATCCTGACAAAAATCTGCAAGTATATTGACACTTGTTACGCTACTATACAAAAGATATAAAAGCTTTCAGGCCAATATACTTACATCAGAACAAAACTGTTGTGCCTGACTGGGTCCTCTTGGGCCTGACTGGGTCCTTACTATAATCTGCAAGCATAAAGACAATTTAGCTACTATACAAAAGATAGAAAAGCTCTATTGCCAATATACTTAAATCAGAACAAAACTGTTGGGCCTGACTGGGTCCTCTTGGGCCTGACTGGGTCCTCTTGGGGCCTGACAAAAATCTGTAAGTATATTGACACTTGATACCCTACTATACAAAAGATATTAAAGCTTTCTGGCTAATATACTTACATCAGAACAAAACTGTTGTGCCTGACTGGGTCCTCTTGGGCCTAACTGGGTCCTCTTGGGCCTGACTGGGTCCTGACAAAAATCTGCAAGTATATTGACACTTGTTACGCTACTATACAAAAGATATAAAAGCTTTCAGGCCAATATACTTACATCAGAACAAAACTGTTGTGCCTGACTGGGTCCTCTTGGGCCTGACTGGGTCCTTACTATAATCTGCAAGCATAAAGACAATTTAGCTACTATACAAAAGATAGAAAAGCTCTATTGCCAATATACTTACATCAGAACAAAACTGTTGGGCCTGACTGGGTCCTCTTGGGCCTGACTGGGTCCTCTTGGGGCCTGACTGGGTCCTCTTGGGCCTGACTGGGTCCTTACAATAATCTGCAAGTATAAAGACACTTAAACCTATGATACCCAAAAATAATAAAAAGATTACTTGCGTGGTTTTCCAACGCCATCTTTTATATCCTCTTGATACGCAATGCACAAGCTACAGAACCCTCCAAAACATTTCTAAACACCAACCCTCCTTCCAACTTTAGATACCTACCCCCCATAACCTTTGTATACACCTTTGTATACACCCCATAACCTTTGGATACACCCCATAACCTTTGTATACCTTTGTATACACCCCATAACCTTTGTATACACCCCCACCCCATTACATTTGTATACACCCCATTACCTTTGTACAAACCTTTGTATACACCCAATAAATTTTAGATCCACATTTTGAAAACTATACACCTATGTATACCCTGTGTGGTATACCAATACTAACACAAATAACCTTTGTTTGAAATTATATTACGGACAGTTTTTGTAGACAGTTTTTATTGTAATGTTTGTTTTTTTTTTACTTTTTTTTGGGGGTCAAGTAGGAGCTACACTGCTCTTTATTTAAAATACAGTTACATTAAAAAGAAACAAAATACACATGCCTTGACACATGCACGTACACACACACACATGCATGCACATACAAACATGCATACACACACATGCACGCACACACACATGTACGCACACACACAGACATGCACACACACACACACACACGCACACAAAAATACTAGTACATTAGGAAAACTAAACATGTTGGAAAAATAACTACAGTGTGAAAGAAAATAAGAATGCAGGACACACACTCAAACACATGATGGCATTATACTCACACTGGCTGGCAGGAGTCAGCTGGGCTGGCAACCAATCTGGCTGGCTAGCTGACAGGCAGGGTCTTCAATCTTGCTGGCAGGGTCTTCAATCTTGCTGGCAGGGTCTTCAATCTTGCTGGCAGGGTCTTCAATCTTGCTGGCAGTCTTGATGCTTGGTCTTCATGTGTGGCAATGAGGCAGACCTGGCTTGTTTATATTGTTTTTAGGCTGTCTGGAAAAGTATCCAACATTTTGGAGCATGCTCAGTCCAAAATGGTGGATCCATCGTGTGAATCCGTCAAATGACGGATGGCGACGGATCCGCCACCTATAGGCGTCTATTGTAAAAATTTGGCGGATCCGTCGCGATCCGCCAGCATCTGCCATTTCGACGCAGACAAAAAACGTTACAATGTCTGTCCAATCAAGACAGCGGACGCCAAAATTTTGGCGGATCCGTCAAAGAGCGGACGTCCGTCCGTCGCAATCCGCCAGTAATACAAGTCTATGGGAAAACAGCGGATCCGCCAAACAAAAATGGCGCAAATTAAAAAAATGGCGGATTTGTACTGACGCCAAAAGACTGAAGTGTGAAAGAGGCCTAACTGGGGGGGAACTATCACCTCTAATAATCTTCGGACAGTTCTGACAAACACGGAAAAGTGCCCCTTTATGGAGGTGACAGAAAGTCTGTTTAGTCACTTTATCTTCATAATATCAGCTCTAATCCAATGGTGAGAGAGCGATTTACCCTGAAGAGTCACAGATTGTGGGGTCGTTATAAATGTTATATTTAGGGGGTTTTGTATTGTCACCTTATAAGAATCACATTGGTTTTGTTCTTTTTCCGCTGATAGAAAAAAACGACCCAACTATGAAAGACCGGAACCAAGGAAACATGTATTAGGCCGAGGTCACACTTGCGAACACCCGGGCACTGCCGCCAGCACTCGGACCGGGGCATGCAGCTACATGTATTTCTATGCAGCCGCACACTTCGGTCCCAAGTGCCGGCGCAGTGCCGGATGTTGATGTGAGAGACTCGAGCATCACACTCGCAAGTGTGACACTGGCCCTACTCTCATAGTACTGTGCCTCTTGCTTGGCCCCCACAGAGTGGAAGTCTATGGGAAAATACCCTCCAAAAAACATCATATCCAGAGGAAAAAAATCACTGTATGTGGAGATATTGGCATCCAATAACTCCTCTCTTGTTGTTCTTACAAACAAGCTTTTCTAAAAGCCTCAAACTTCTGTGTGTGAATCAGAGCTGAGATCTAACATGGTAAAAGATTACAGTGCAGGGAAGACGGGAAACATTCATATAGACGCCGGTGGTGATGGAGTCAGTGACGACTCTGGACAAATCTGTTTCTAGAGCCGTAGTAGAAGATGAAGATGTCGTCCTCATCATGAAGTAGTTATTTCTCCTGTCACGTGTAATGAATATCTCCTGCAGTATTACTAATGCCGATTCCAGTGTCTGTAAATGAGAGGAGAATTAGCATTATGGAAAATGAGTCTATGAGAAACGTATTTAGCTGCCGACTCCGAGGAAAAAACTGTTGTCTGTGGCCTAAATATATACCGTATTTATCTGACTATAAGGTGCATTTTTTTCCCCAAAAATTTGGGGGAAAATGAGGATGCGTCTTGTAGTAGGAATATACTTAATTGATAAGGTATGGATCTACCAATCATAAGAATGTGTATAATCAGCAAGGTAGAAGTACAGGATAAAAATTAACCTTTAATAGTAATATTTAAAAGAACCAACTGGTTCACACAGTAATACAAATTGAACACTAAAAGAACATACAATCACCGCTCTCTCTAGGGAGATCACGACTAAATGACCAAGGAATCTCTTTTCAGTGGGCGAAAGAGTCCACGAAAAATAATGAGTTTAATCTGGACAATACCTTGTCATTCACATCAAAAGGATATCTGTAAGTCCAAATCTGGGACTCCTCATGAATATACTATAGTAGTAATACTTATGAGACCCTCTTACAGATATCCTTTTGATGTGAATGACAAGGTATTGTCCAGATTAAATTCTACCACTATAGGGTCTCATAAGTATTACTACTATAGTACATTCATGAGGAGTCCCAGATTTGGACTTACAGATATCCTTTTGATGTGAATGACAAAGTATTGTCCAGATTAAACTCATTATTTTTCGTGGACTCTTTCGCCCACTGAAAAGAGATTCCTTGGTCATTTAGTCGTGATCTCCCTAGAGAGAGCGGTGATTGTATGTTCTTTTAGTGTTCAATTTGTATTACTGTGTGAACCAGTTGGTTCTTTTAAATATTACTATTAAAGGTTAATTTTTATCCTGTACTTCTACCTTGCTGATTATACGTAGGAATATACTTACAAATATTGTGGTGGCGGTCCCGGTCCGATGCTGCAGAGCGTTGCTGTTATGATCTGCTACAAGCACTAAGGAAAGGTGGGAATTCTGTCCCTACAATAGGACTGAGCTGGATCCCTACGATGTAACGGGGAACCTGATCCTGCGACCAGACCCGCTAAAGTCCTCAGCTAGTCTGAACGAAGACCTATAGTTGCGAGGGAGGAATCCCTACAAGATCTAGGGACTGGGTGAAAAGGTGGACACCTCCTAACAGAAAGTGTAGCGGGGAAAAATAAAACAGAAATCAAATACTAAGAGATCCTAAGATCAAGCAAAACTGACAGAGTAAGGCACCTAAGCACCCGGCTAGCTTAAGAGTAGATAATACAATGAAGTCCAGCAAAGCCAGAAGGGCGGAGCCAGACTAAATAGGGTAAAAAGGTCATGTGACCAGCAAAGTGAAACAAAACCTAACAAGAGGGTTCTAACAGTACCCTCCCTTCTAAGAGGATCCTCCGGATCCCCTAGGACTTAGGCTTATCCGGAAACCTCTTGTGAAACGCTCTGACAAGTCTAGACGCAGAAACATCATCCGCCCTCACCCATGAGTTATCCTCGGGTCCATAACCCTTCCAAGCGACGAGGTACTGTAAACTCCCTCTATACCGTCTAGAATTTAGGATGCGGGAAATCTCATATTGCCCGTCCTCCACCACCAGGGGAACAGTGGCCGAGACGTCTCCATCTGAGACCTCAGCTTTTTTCAAGAGAGAAACATGAAACACCGGATTAATCTTCCAGGAGGCGGGAAGCTCCAACTTAACAGCAGATTGGTTAATAACCTGAAGCACCTTAAAGTGCCCTACAAACTTGGGACCCAATTTCTTAGACGGAATCCTCAAGCGCAGATTCTTAGAGGACAACCAAACCATGTCACCAATAGCAAACAAAACCTCTTGTCGTTTTCTATCAAAATACACTTTGGATCTTTTGTTAGCCTCCTGAAGATTAACACGCACATCAGTCCAAACTATCTCCAAAAGACCAGAAAAATTCTCCTCTTCAGGTACAGCCGATCCCAACTTGGAAAATGACCCAAACGACGGATGTCTCCCAGTACAACAAAAAAAAGGCGAACAACCAGCAGAAGCGGATGTATGGTTGTTAAGAGCAAACTCAGCAAGTGGCAAAAACTCAGACCACCCCTCTTGATTATCAGTCACAAAACAACGCAAGAACTGCTCAACATCCTGGTTTTTCCTTTCTGTCTGGCCATTAGACTCCGGATGATATCCGGATGAAAACGACAAATGAACTCCCAACCTGTCACAAAAGGCGCGTCAAAAACGAGCCACAAACTGAGGTCCCCTATCGGAAACAATGTCAGTAGGAACACCATGTAGTCTGACTATTTCCTTGACAAAGGCCTTAGCGAGAGTCTTAGGGCAGGGCAGTTTGATGAAAGGAACCAAGTGACACATCTTGCTAAAAAGGTCCACGACCACCCAGATGACAGTGAAACCCTCAGAGGGGGGAAGGTCAGTAATAAAGTCCATAGCCAAATGTGTCCAAGGTGCACTAGGGACCTCCAGAGGGCAAAGCAACCCCGCAGCAGGAGTATGAGAAGACTTAGATCTAGCACACACAGTGCATTGACGCACCCACTTAATGACTTCCTTCTGCCATCCTGGCCACCAAAAACTGCGACCCACAAGTCTCTTGGTCTCAGAGATTCCAGGATGACCTGCCAACCGAGAGTCATGACATTCATCAAACAAATCTCTCCTCAGAGTACCAGGCACAAACAACCTCCCATGCGGCGTGTTAGATGGGGCATTCTCCTGTGCTTTAAGAATCTCATCTTCCAGCACGGAGTCCAAAACAGCAATAACAACCCCCTCTTGCAAGATGTTTTCCTCCTCCTCCTCAGTACCCACCATAGGAGAAAAGCTGCGAGACAAAGCATCAGCTTTAACATTTTTAGTACCTGGGATGTAAGTAACGGTAAAATTAAACCGTGAGAAAAACAGTGCCCACCTAGCCTGACGGGCATTCAAGCGTTTGGCAGCATCAAGGTAGATCAGATTTTTATGATCGGTGAAGACTTGAACGGGAAATTCTGCTCCCTCCAAAAAATGACGCCAGTGTTCAAATGCGAGTTTAATTGCCAACAATTCCCGATTACCGATATCATAATTTAGTTCAGACTCAGAAAATTTCTTTGAAAAAAAAGCACAGGGATGTACTCCATCCGTCTTTGCCTGAGACAACACCGCGCCGACCCCCACAGAAGAAGCATCAACCTCAACCAAAAATGGTTTAGTCACATCAGGCTGCGCAAGGATGGGAGCAGAGCTGAACCTCTCCTTTAGCAACACAAAAGCCTCAATGGCCTCAGTAGTCCACTGAACCGCATCAGCACCTTTCCTGGTGAGATCGGTCAGAGGTTTGGCAATCACAGAAAATTTTTTAATACATTTTCTATAATAATTGGCGAACCCCAAAAACCTCTGTATTGATTTCACACCAATAGGTCTAGGCCAATCCTGCACAGCTTGCACCTTCACCGGGTCCATCTCAAAACCTTCACTGGAGACAATGTAGCCCAAAAAACTAAGTCTCTGTACAGCGAACTCACATTTTTCTAGTTTGGCAAAAAGTGAATTATCACTCAGTATCTGTAATACTTCACGCACACTCCTCCAATGAGACTCCAAATCCGGTGAATAAATCAAAATGTCATCCAAATACACAACCACACTTCTGCCGATCAAAGGTCTAAGGATGTCATTAATAAGATTCTGAAAAAATGCCGGAGCACTGGAAAGTCCAAAGGGCATGACCAGATTCTCAAAATGACCCAGTGGAGTGTTAAACGCAGTCTTCCATTCATCCCCCTCCTTCATGCGCAACAAATTGTATGCCCCTCGAAGATCAATTTTTGAGAACCACTTGGCCCCCACTAACTGGTTAAACAAATCAGGAATCAAAGGCAGTGGGTAAGGATTGCGTACAGTAATCTTATTAATCTCACGAAAGTCTAGACAAGGCCTTAAACCGCCGTCCTTTTTTTTAACAAAAAAAATCCAACCGCCACAGTAGACTTGGAAGGCCTAATGTGACCGGCGGCCAAGCTTGTCTGTATGTATTCCTCCAAAGCCTTTCTCTCAGGAATAGTCAAATTAAATAAACGACTTTTAGGAAGAGTCGCTCCAGGGACAAATTCAATTGCACAATCATAATCTCTATGAGGAGCAATACCTGCGATTCCTTATCAGAAAAAACTTTCCAAAAATCCTGAATAGGTACAGGTAATTCCCCCTTAACTACAGCAGCAATACGCCCGTTACAACACTTGTCATAACAATTAGGACTCCAGGACTTAATTTCATTGGTAGACCAATCCAGTACCGGATTGTGCAATTTTAACCAGGGTAACCCCAAAATCACCGGTGAGGGCAAATTATTCAAAACTACCAAATCCAAATTCTCTTGATGAACACCATTAATAGTAAGAGGAAATTCACAGATATGGTGAGTAACATTTTTCAAGTGAGAACCATCCACAGACACCACATTAATAGGGGAAGACAGAAGTTTGGGTTTTAATTTTAGTTTTTCCAAAAATTTCCCATCAATCACATTGAGAGTTGAACCACAATCCACAAATACCCGAAACTCCATTAATTCCTCCTCAACAGCAGTGGTAGCAGAAAGAAAGACACCTTTATTGTTTAAACAAGCTATGCGGGCGAAACTGACCTCATCTTTTTCTCTCTCTTTATTCATTCGAAGCGCACAGTTCTTAATAAAATGCTCCGATTTACCACAGTAGAAACACAAGCCCTTAGCAAATCTGCGTTCTTTTTACCGAGAGTGAAGTGTCATTGCTCCAATTTCCATCGGCTCTGCAATGTCAGTACATTCCTTCTCCAAACTTGGAGCTGACAAGGCAGATTTACTCTCATTAACCCTTGCACGCAGTCTCCTATCCACCCGTATGGCTAATTGCATAGCCTCTTGCAAGTTACCAGGTATAGGATAAGCAATCAGCAAATCTTTAACCCTTTCACTTAACCCTGCAAGAAATAAACTCTTCAAAGCTGAATCGTTCCAGCCCACCTGTGTGGACCATCTACGGAAGTGAGTACAACATTTTTCCACATTACCTGATCCCTGTCTCAATTCTGTCTCAGCTGATGAAACACTATCCGGATCGTCATATAACAACCCCAAAGCAGAAAAAAAACTATCCACTGATATAAAGCATGGATCACTAGGCTGCAGAGAAAAGGCCCAATCCTGAGGTTCTTTGCGCAAAAGTGACATTATGAACCCTATGCGCTGTGATTCCTCACCACAGGATCTGGGTCTCAAACGGAAATACAACAAGCAAGCATTTTTAAAAGAAAAAAAATCTTGTTGTTCACCAAAAAATAAATCAGGCAAACGTACCTTTGGCTCCACGAAATGTGCTCCAGAACAACTACTCACGTGTTGCTTTATCTCAGCCACCTCCAGAGAAAGTCCCTGCAGGCGTTGTACCAAATCCAGAACCGACACCATGATGGAAAACAGAAAATCTTTCCTTAGAGATTTTTTTTTTTTTTTTTAGGCTGGACTTACTGTTATGATCTGCTACAAGCACTAAGGAAAGGTGGGAATTCTGTCCCTACAATAGGACTGAGCTGGATCCCTACGATGTAACGGGGAACCTGATCCTGCGACCAGACCCGCTAAAGTCCTCAGCTAGTCTGAACGAAGACCTATAGTTGCGAGGGAGGAATCCCTACAAGATCTAGGGACTGGGTGAAAAGGTGGACACCTCCTAACAGAAAGTGTAGCAGGGAAAAATAAAACAGAAATCAAATACTAAGAGATCCTAAGATCAAGCAAAACTGACAGAGTAAGGCACCTAAGCACCCGGCTAGCTTAAGAGTAGATAATACAATGAAGTCCAGCAAAGCCAGAAGGGCGGAGCCAGACTAAATAGGGTAAAAAGGTCATGTGACCAGCAAAGTGAAACAAAACCTAACAAGAGGGTTCTAACAGTTGCAGCCTCCATTCCAAGACTGGTGCAGTGGTCGTGCTCTGGGATGCGGCAGTCGTCCTCTGGGATGCGGGGCTCCGCCGGCATGTTGTGAAAGCCCGGAGGCCCCCCGCAGATCCAGTGCTGCGATGCGGTGGCCTCCGGGAAAATGGTCTCTGGGGCAGCGCATGCTCAGATTGAGATCTCGGCAATGAGATGTCATTGCCGAGATCTCAATCTGAGCATATGCCGCCCCCTCTGCGGCCATTTTCACGGAGGCCACCGCATCGCAGCACTGGCTCTGCGGGAGCCTCTGGCCTTTCACAACATGCAGACAGAGCTCCGCCGCATCCCAGAGGATACCCGTCGCACACCCCAGAATACGACCGCTGCACCACCACCACACCTGTTGCAAAATGCTGGCGGAGCCCCAGCGCACCACAGAGCACCACCGCACCAGCATTGGATGGGATTTCCCAGAGGTCACCGCACCAGCCTGGACCACCGAACAACCCCTGTGACCACGCTCCCATGTGACCACTCCTCCACCTGTGCTGATCCCCCGGTAAGCTGAATTCGGACTGGAAGACAGACCCCCATTTGACACATTATTTTTATTTTCCTTCTGAAAATTAGAGGTGCGTCCTCTAGTCTGAAAATACGGTAGGTTTTTTATACTAGATGTAATGAAAAAAAACAGAATATTATAAAATAATAAAAATACCAATGCTGCTTGGGTCCCTGCCAGTCTCTGTATTTCCTGGTCAGTCCTAATGATCTTGTCATTCCTACAGCCAATCACTTACCGAAGCAGTGAGTAACATAGTTCACCTTGACAGCAAACTTGATTGGAGGTGTCATACAGAGAAGGTTCACAAGAAGGGAATGAGCAGACTGTACTTTCTGCGGAAGCTCAGGTCGTTCAATGTGTGCAGCAAAATGCTGGAAATGTTCTACCAGTCCGTTGTAGCAAGCGCCATCTTTTTTGCTATCATTTGCTGGGCAGTAGTGTGCGAGTAGCTGACGCTAATAAACTCAACAAACTTATCAAGAAGGCAAGCGCGGCTGTTGGCCTCCATCTTGACTCTTTTGAGGAAGTAGTGGAGGATAGGATTCAAAAGAAGTGCAGGGCTATAATGAACAATAATACACACCCACTATTCGAGCTGTTCTTGAAGCAGAAGAGCACATTCAGCAGCCGTCTAATCCTTCCAAGGTGCAAGAAGGAGAAATTCAGGAAAGCGTTTGTGCCTACCGCTATGGGGATGTATAACAATTCACTAAGGGTGAATGATGACTACAACCTAGGACTGGCGCACTAATGGAAATGATTAGAGATTTGTGTACCTTTGTTTGTTATGTATTGTGGTTAGTCATGAGCAAATCTGGGTCTAGTAATTACTCTATGTAATGGTTTGTTTGTAATGCTGTTGTAACGCTGCTGTGATACCATAATTTCCCTCGGGATCAATAAAGTGTATCGTATCGTATAGTCAGTGATTGGGAGCATGGAGGAGATATGTTAGTCAGCAATTCAACTTATGTTCTACTCCATATAAGAGAATACAAAATCCAAACTTTCTATCTCCTCATATGTTTCCCTTATTATCTCCAGTAATTGTATTATTTTGCAGGATTTTTATGATGTTATGTCGGCTTATCTTCTTCTCTTTCAGGTCTCTAAAATATCGGATCCTCTCAGTGAAGATCTTCTATATTAAGAGAATTTTTCTGATTTACTCATCAAAGATGGATATGGACAGAGACAAGATGGCGGAGAAGATATTACACCTCACCCTAGAGATCCTCTTCCGGCTTACTGGAGAGGTGAGAGATTCTGATTACGTCACATTACATCATTCTTATCTATGGGAATAACAGATGGACAGAACTGGAGAGGTGAGGACTCTGGAAATGTCTGTAGTGAGATTTATTAATGTGTCTCTCCATAACCAGGATTACACAGTAGTGAAGAAGACCTCTAGTGAGTGCGGTCAGGACCCTGTGTCTGAGGGATGGGGAAGACCCCTGAGCCAAATCACGGGGCCTCCACCTCACCCGCTGATACATGAGGACATCAATGACCAGAAGATCCTAGAACTCACCTACAAGATGATTGAGCTGCTGACTGGAGAGGTGACACTGCTGGGAATGCTGGGACATTATACAGTAACACTATGAAGGGATCGGGGGGATGACGATATCATTGTATGTGTCAGGTTCCTATAAGGTGTCAGGATGTCGCTGTCTATTTCTCAATGGAGGAGTGGGAGTATTTTGATGGACACAAAGATCTGTACAAGAACGTCAAGATGGAGGTTCCCCAGCCCCTCACATCACCAGGTAATAGACAGGACTAAATACACACGACCTGTAATTATCTGTATGTAAAGAATGAATTCAGTCCCTGTATGTGTTTCCTCCAGTTCTATCCAGTAGGAGGACAACACCAGAGACATGTCCCCGTCCTCTTCTTCCACATGACTATAAAGAAGAAGATCCCAATGTTCCTCAGGATCATCAGGTAGATGGTGAGAAGGTGTCATGAGATCTCCCCTATGATGTGTAGACGGCTGTGAATGTCTTGTGCTCAGTCTTGTTTTATCTACCAGTATTATATGTTTTATACTTGTGTAATGAGAACGGTGGAGATGGCAGGATTAGAGCTGATCATAGATGTGACTTCTCCATCTATCTGTGACTTTTATAATTGTTTCAGGGTGAAGATCTGACCCATATTAATACCACAGAGACATATGTGAGGGGTGATGAGTGGTGTAAAGAGAAGATTCCTACATATGACTACCCAGGTGAGTAGTAACCACTAAATACAGAGAAGTCACAGATTCTTCTCAGTCACCGCTTGTGGCTGCTTTGTCGGTGGTGTAGTCCGGCTGTATCACAATCGTGTGATCACCCTTTTTCCTCTAGACCACAACATTCTCCTCAACCAAAAACTGTTTGAATGACTTTGGGCATTGAAAGCCCTTTTCTATAGGACTTACAAATTGGAAGATTCACCTACCTAAATTAGAAGACGCTGACCCTTACATGCAGCTTGGGGACCCTGTGCAAGAAATGTATCTGGGCCCCTCTCTTATGACGACCAAGCTACAGATATACTTTTTTTAGTCTCCTCTCATTATATATATTTCCACCCCTTATTACACAGTGCCCTCTCTTTATGTATAGCGCCGTTCCTTATCACATAGTTCCCTCTTGTTATGTACAGCACCGTCCCTTACATATCATATTCTAGTTATTTTTGTTGTTTATAGCTCCCTGTTTTTATTACATATCATCCGCTCTTGTTAGATATAAACTGAAATGACGGCTCATGAAGCTTCTTTTGTGATGGATGCGGCTGACGGACTGGTCTTCTGGTCAGATGCTGTCCATCAGCTGTCATTTTACAGGAGAGGACACTATGTAATAAAGAGAGGGCGCTGTGAATAACAAAAATAATGAGAATACTCAATGTAAGGGATGGTGCTGTAGATGACAAGAGATGATATTGTGTAATAATGGACATGCGCTCCACATAAAAGGATGCTATATAATAAAGGACGGCACCATACATAAATAGAGAGGATGTGATGTAATAAGGGACAGCAGTGTACCGGTACCGTAGATGCAATTTCAGGATATGGACACCACCGAAGCGGTCACAGGAAGTGAGCACTAATAACAGGACACAGGGTATGCGATATGGGATGCTATATCAAACTAGGGATGGGGGACCTGGCAACATACAGTTGCATACACACCAACCACCTAACATAACAATAGGGATTGCTCAGGCACCTCCCTATTGGGGAGGGTGCTTTTTATACATGATGTCTCCCAGCAAATAGCTTGGAGACATGTTGCAAGTCAACACACATATAACTAAATGCCCCCAGCTGTTGCACCTGCTGCCCCTTTTAGAACAGAGGATCAAGCGCACACACACCCTAGGCACGCCGTCGGGACACAGTGCAGCATGCATAGTGGAGGGAGAAGGCAGAAGCATGCTGGGGACAGTGCCATGGGCTGGCATCCCTGCATGGAGGGAGGAGGGGACACCATGTCAAGCATAGCGCTACATGCCCCTTTCTCTTAATTTGTCTTGTTCTTCTGCAACACATGAAAAAAAACCCGATTCTACTCACCTTTCTCCGCTCTAACGCCATTTGGCATCCTCTTCTGCAACTGGCACAGGAGCTGCCATCTGACTTTGGCATCCCCACCATCACTCATGACGTCACTGCCATATGCCTCCCAGTCATGGGCACACCAAGGTCACCTGCTGTATGCAAATTGGTCAGCGGCGTGTACTGCAGCGCAGGGAACTGGCAGATCCCCTGAGCTGTAATATACAGCTCTGGCAAAAATTAAGAGACCACTGCACAGTTTTATAAAAATCAGCTTCTCTACATGTCTGACAGCCATTCGATTCCAGTGTCAGTTGAATTCCAACCAGAGTACACCTCATTCTACTTAATGTGCTTCTGATTAGGTGATCACCTAAACCAAATCTTATTTAACGAAGGAAAAAAACACTGCTGTGGTGCTCACAATCCTCTTGCAATAGGACAAGCTGGATGGCAAAACAAGTGCTGGTAATATCCCAAGTAATAGGAATGAAAAAAATAACTTTTAACAATGCCAAATGAGTTGAAAAGAAAAGTCTTGAGTGAGGAAAAGAAGGGCTCAATTCTGGCTTTACTAGCAGAGGGATACAGTGAGCGTCATGTTGCCTCCATCCTTAAAATTTCTAAGACGGCAGTCCATTACAACAAGGTCAAGCAGCAGACATTGGGGACAACAAAGCTACAGACAGGCAGAGGGCGAAAACGACTCTCCACTGACTGTGATGACCATCAACTTATTCGAATGTCACTCAGCAACCGCAGGATGACATCAAGTGACCTACAAAAGGAATGGCAAATGGCAGCTCGGGTGAAGTGCACGGCAAGAACAGTTTGTAATAGGCTCCTAGAGGCAGGGCTCAAGTCATGTAAAGCTAGAAAAAAGCCTTTCATCAATAAGAAGCAAAGGAGAGCCAGGCTGGACTGGAGTAAGGTAATCTTCTCTGATGAGTCTAATTTTCAGCTTTGCCCACACCTGGTCATCTAATGGTTAGACAGAGACCAGGAGAGGCGTACAAGCCACAGTGTCTTGCACACACTGTGAAATTTGGTGGAGGATCGGTGATGATCTGGGGATGCTTCAGCAAGGCTGGAATTGGGCAGGTTAATCTTTGCGTAGGATGTATGAATTAAGCCGCATACAAGGTTATCCTGGAAAAACGGTTGATTCCTTCTGCTCAAGCAATGTTCCCCAACTCTTGAGGACTGTTTTTTCCAGCAGGACAATGCGCCATGCCACACAGCTAGGTCAATCAATGTGTGAATGAGGGACCTCCACATCAAATCAATGTCATGGCCAGCCCAATCTCCAGACCTGAACCCTGTTGAAAACCTCTGGAATGTAAACAAGAGGAAGATGGATAGTCACAAGCCATCAAACAAAGAAGAACTGCTTAAATTTTGTACCAAGAGTGGCGTAAGGTCACCCAAAAGCCGTGTGAAAGACTGGTGGAAAGCATGCCAAGACACATGAAAGCTGTGATTAAAAATCATGGTTATTCAACAAAATATTGATTTCTCTTCCTTAATTAACCCCTTAACGACCACCGATACGCCTTTTAATGGCGGTAGTTAAGGGTACTTAATTAACAGCGCTGTGGAAAAAGTATATAACGCCCCCTAGAGTCGGATTTTCTGCGAGGTCTCGGTCTGATGTGAGAGAGAAATAGGGTCCCCGGACCCCCGATCAGTCTACCGTTCCTCCCGGTGTCCCCCCATGTCTCCGGAGCTCCCCGTGTCTTCTTGCTGTAAAAGAAAATGGCGAGACCATGCGCAGTGTGCCCGCTGAGTCAGGGGTAGTCGAGAACCCAGAGAACATAATTCGGGTCCCCCACTTTTGCAATCGCCGTTATTAACACTAAAACGGCGATCGCAAAAAAAAACAGCGATTCTGCATGTAATTTCTCTCCCCTCTGATGTGATCGCACATCAGAGGGGAGAGAAATAGGGTCCCCCGATCCCCCCGGTACCTCCCGGTGTCCACCCGTCCTCCCATGGGCTCCTACAGCTCCCGGTCTTATCCCTGGAAAGAAAATGGCGGGCGTATGCGTAGTGCGCCCGCCGAATCTGCAGGAACATTTTGATCACTGTGATAAACACTATCACAGTGATCAAAATAAAAAAAAATAGTAAATAAACCCCCCTTCATCACCCCCTTAGTTAGGGACATATAATAAAATATATTTATTTTCATTTTTCCATTAGGGTTAGGGTTACAATTAGGGTTAGAATTAGGGTTAGGGTTACAATTAGGGTTGGGGTTAGGGCTGGGATTAGGGTTAGGGGTGTGTTGAGGTTAGGGTTGGAGCTAGAATTGAGGGGTTTCCATTATTTAGGCACATCAGGGGGTCTCTAAACACGACATGGCGTTCAAAAAGTCAAACGGTGCTCCCTCCCTTCCGAGCCCTGCCATGCGCCCAAACAGTGGTTTACCCCAACATATGGGGTATCAGCGTACTCAGGACAAATTACACACCAATTTTGGCATTCTAATTTCTCCTGTTACCCTTGGGAAAATGAAAAATAGCAGGCTAAAAAAATCATTTTTGAGGAAAAAATGATTTTTTATTTTCACGGCTCTACGATATAAACTTCTGTAAAACACTTGGAGGTTCAAAGAGCTCGCCACACATCTAGATAAGTTCCTTAAGGGGTCTAGTTTCCAAAATGGGGTCACTTGTTGGGGGTTTCCACTGGCACATCAGGGGCTCTCCAAAAGCGACATGGCGTCCAGCCAATTCTGTGTTGAAAAAGTCAAACGGCGCTCCTTCCATTGCGCCCTCTGCCATGCACCCAAAAAGTGGATTACCCCCACATATTGGGTATCGGCGTATTCAGGAGAAATTGGACAACAAGTTTTATGGTTCATTTTATCTTTTAACACTTGTGAAAATATTACTTTAAAAAAAAGTAAAATGTAAATTTTTTCCTTCCACATTGCTTCAGTTCCTGTGAAGCAAGTAAAGGCTTAATAAACTTCTTGAATGTGGTTTTGAGAACCTTGAGGGGTGCAGTTTTTACAATGGTGTCACTTTTGGGTATTTTCTGCCATATAGACCCCTCAAAGTGACTTCAAATGTGAGGTGGTCCCTAAAAAAAATGGTGTTGTAAACATGAGAAATCGTTGGTCAACTTTTAACCCTTATAACTTTGTAACAAAAAAAAAATTTGTTTCCAAAATTGTGCTGATGTAAAGTAGACATGTGGGAAATGTTATTTATTAAGAAATTTGTGTGAGATATCTCTCTGATTTAAGGGCATAAAAATTTAAAGTTTGAAAATTGCTAAATTTTCAAAATTTTTGCCATATTTCCATTTTTTTCATAAATAAACGCAAGTCATATTAAAAAAAATTTTACCACTAGCTTGAAGTACAATATGTCGCGAAAAAACAGTCTCAGAATCAGCTGGATCCGTTAAAGCATTCCAGAGTTATAACCTCATAAAGTGACAGTGGTCAGAATTGTAAACATTGGCCCGGTCATTAGCTGCAAATTGACTCTGTCACTAAGGGTTAAAACATTAGTATTGTTGTTTCTAAATGATTACAATCTTGTTTTCTTAGCATTATTTGAGGTCTGCATTCACTGCATGTTTTTGTTATTTTGACCATTTCTCATTTTCTGAAAATAAATACAAAATTTATTGCTTGGAAATTCGAAGACATGTTGTCAGTAGTTTATAGAATAAAAGAGCAATTTACATTTTACTCAAAAATATTCCTATAAAGACAAAAATCAGACAAACTGAAAATTTTGTCGTGGTCTCAATTTTTGCCAGAGCTGTATTTCATCTGAATGTGTGTCCGAGGATGCAGATCGTACTGAAATATTTGCTGGTGACAGTGGCCTCACTCCACCTATGGGCCCGATGCAGCTGGCAATTTGTCTGCCCTCAAGAAACCCATGTTAATTGATATTTACCTTTACACATACTGTCTACTGTGTCTTTGGTACTAAAATGACTAAAATATATATGTAGTGTACTATTATCAGTGTGTGCGTACACACATACATACACAGATAACCAAAGTACACATCGAAATACTTTCGGCCATGAATGTGTGTGTATAATTATACATATATATATATATATATATATATATATATATATATATGTATAATTATACACACACAGATAACCGCAGTACACTCGGGTACTAATACACATACATACATATATATATATAGATATATATATATACACCGTATATACTCGCGTATAAGCCGAGATTTTCAGCCCATTTTTTAAGGCTGAAAGTCCCCCTCTCGGCTTATACGCGAGTCATATACCGGGGGTCGGCGGAGGAGGGGGAGTGGGGGTGTCAGATCATACTTACCCCTCCGCCGGCGGGTCTCTGAAGTTTCATTGCAGCCATTTGGTAAATTCAAAAAAGTTCATTTTTTCTCATTAAAATTTATTAAAAAACTGAAATATCACATGGTCATAAGTATTCAGACCCTTTGCTCAGTATTGAGTAGAAGCACCCTTTTGAGCTAGTACACATGATTCCTCTTGGGAATGATGCAACAAGTTTTTCACACCTGGATTTGGGGATCCTCTGCCATTCTTCCTTGCAGATCCTCTTCAGTTCTGTCAGGTTGGATGGTGAATGTTTGTAGACAGCCATTTTCAGGTCTCTCCAGAGATGCTTAATTGGGTTTAGGTCAGGGCTCTGGCTGAGCCCGTCGAGAATGGTCACAGAGTTGTTCCGAAGCCACTTTGTTATTTTAGCTGTGTGCTTAGGGTCATTGTTTTGTTGTAAGGTGAACCTCCGGCCAAATCTGAGGTCCAGAGCACTCTGGAAGAGATTTTCATCCAGGATATTGCTGTACTTGGCCGCATTCATGTTTCCTTCAATTGAAACCAGTCATCCTGTCCCTGCAGCTGAAAAACACCCCCATAGTATGATGCTGCCACCACCATGTTTCACTGTTGGGTGTTATGTTACGGTAGCTGAGGAGTGCAGGTAAAAAAGGAAATACACCAGAGCAGTTGGAATCTATGAGATTGCAGTACCCTGACTAACCACCGCAACTAGAGGCAGCCGTGGAGCGTTCCTACGATGGTCCTAGACGCCTCGTCACAGCCTGAGAAACTAACTACACCTAAAGACAGAAACAGGAAAGCTATCTGCCCCGGAGCAGAACCCCAAAGATAATAGAAAGCCCCCAAACATGTAATGGCGGTTAGACAAGAGGAAATACTGACACAGAAAGAAAATAGTATGAGCAAACGCTGGGGCCCAAACTATCTAAATAGAAAAGGATAGGAAGGGTACTTACTGCAATCCCAGAAAACCCTGAAAAACACCAACTTACTAATTTCAAAATCACCTGAGATCACACGACCTCTACCACCTAAATTAGTTCTCTGGTGTAACAAAAACAGCAGCCACTGAAAAAACTGCAAAAAGCAAAAGTACAAAACACAGTGGCTGGACCAAACTGAGAGGGCAAAAGCCCCCGGAGGGGACCCAGAAGGCCCCCACAGAAGTGCAGGACAAAATGCAAAAATATAGCAAAAACACAAAATAAGAAATTGTCTTATCTGATAGCAGGAGATGCAGACACGACACAGCAGGCTACAAGGGAAACTGGAAAGAAGGATTCAGACCAGAACAATTGATCACCGGCAACCCTGATGGGAAAATGATTCCCTTAAATAAGACCAATCAGTAACACCTGATTCCCAATCCTCACTAGTACCGCTTGTAACCACCAGAGGGAGCCTCTGCTCAGAACTCATCTCAAACCCATTCACAACAGTACCCCCCCCTTGAGGAGGGGTCACCGAACCCTCATTTGAGCAACCAGGTCGGTCAGGATGAGTTCTATGATACGCACGGATAAGTCTCCTAGCATGGATGTCCGAAGCAAACACCCAAGAATTATCTTCCTGACCATAACCTCTCCATTTAACCAAATACTGGAGTCTTCGTCTAGAAAAACGAGAATCCAATATTTTCTCAACCACATACTCCAGATTGCCTTCAACCAAAACAGGGTCAGGAGGCACAGCAGCAGGAACCACTGGCTCAACAAACCTCTTCAACAAGGACTTGTGGAACACGTTATGGATCTTAAATGTCCCTGGAAGAAGCAAACGAAAAGAAACAGGATTAATAATCTCCATGATCTTATAAGGTCCAATGAACCTAGGCTTAAATTTAGGAGATGCTACTCTCATAGGAATATTCTTTGAGGACAACCAGACCAAGTCCCCCACTTTAAACCGAGGACCATAAGTCCTATGCCGGTTAGCAAACCGCTGGGCCTTCTCCTGAGAGAGGGACAACCTCTCCACTACCTGGTCCCAAATCTGCTGCATACGCTCAACAACAGAGTCAACACCTGGACAGACAGAAGCCTCCGTCTGTCCTGAAGAAAATCGAGGGTGAAACCCAGAATTACAGAAAAACGGAGACATCAAAGTGGCAGAGCTAGCCCTATTATTAAGAGCAAACTCAGCCAAAGGTAAAAAAGAGACCCAGTCAT
Organism: Oophaga sylvatica; assembly: GCA_033576555.1. Lineage (NCBI taxonomy): Eukaryota > Metazoa > Chordata > Amphibia > Anura > Dendrobatidae > Oophaga > Oophaga sylvatica. The sequence continues at coordinate 15,034,516 of JARQOD010000003.1, forward strand.
CCTGATCAGCAGACACAAAGCATCTTAGATAAGTCTCCAATGTCTGGTTTGTTCTCTCAGTTTGACCATTGGTCTGAGGATGAAATGCCGAGGAGAAAGACAATTGAACACCCAGTTTAGAACAAAAAGTCCTCCAAAATCTGGAAACAAACTGGACTCCTCTGTCAGACACAATGTTCTCAGGAATGCCGTGTAAACGAACCACGTGCTGAAGGAACAACGGCACCAATTCAGAGGAGGAAGGCAACTTAGGTAATGGCACAAGATGTATCATTTTGGAAAACCTATCACAAATTACCCAGATGGTGGTCATTCTCTGAGAAACAGGAAGATCGGAAATGAAATCCATAGAGATATGGGTCCATGGTCTCTTGGGCACAGGCAATGGCATCAACAAACCACTAGAGCGAGAGCAAGGCTTGGAGCGAGAGCAAGTCCCGCAGGACTGCACAAATTCCCTGACATCGCGAGACAAGGTAGGCCACCAAAAGGACCGACTAACCAAGTCTCTGGTACCAAAAATTCCGGGATGCCCAGCCAATGCGGAACAATGAATCTCAGACATCACACTCTTTTTCCATTGGTCCGGGACAAACAATTTTCCAACAGGGCAGCGCTCGGGCCTATCCTCCTGACACCCCTCCAGAGCAAGTCTCAAATTAGGCGAGATGGCGGAAAGAACTACACCCTCCTTCAAAATAACAGAGGGATCAGATAGCTCAGGAGAGTCCGCAAGGAAACTCCTCGAGAGGGCATCCGCCTTAACATTCTTAGTGCCAGGAAGAAAGGAAACCACAAAATTAAAACGTGTGAAAAACAAGGCCCACCTGGCCTGTCTAGGATTGAGTCGCTTGGCAGATTCCAGATAGACCAGATTCTTATGGTCCGTAAGGACCACCACCTGATGTTTGGCTCCCTCCAGCCAATGTCTCCACTCTTCAAAAGCCCACTTCATGGCCAATAACTCCCGATTACCCACGTCATAATTACGTTCAGTAGGAGAAAATTTTCGAGAGAAAAAGGCACAAGGGTTACTTTTAGAGGTCTCTGGATCTTTTTGGGACAAAACGGCACCTGCCCCAATTTCAGAGGCATCAACCTCCACCTGAAATGGCAGAGAAACATCAGGCTGCCGTAGAACAGGAGCAGAAGTGAATCTCTGCTTAAGTTCCTGAAACGCAGAGACTGCCTCAGGAGGCCAATTCACCACATCAAACCCTTTCTGGTCAAATCAGTTAATGGTTTAACAATAACAGAGAAATTACCAATAAATTTACGATAAAAATTGGCAAAACCCAAAAATCTCTGAAGAGCCTTTAATGAAGTAGGTTGGACCCAATCACAGATGGCCTGAACCTTGACCGGGTCCATTTCAATAACAGATGGGGACAAAATGAATCCCAGAAATGAGATCTTCTGTACGCCAAAAAGACACTTTGATCCCTTCACATACAGAGCATTCTCTCTCAAAATCTGGAATACAGTTCGAACATGTTTCACATGAGAGTCCCAGTCATTAGAAAAAATCAAGATATCATCCAAATAAACAATCAGAAACTTGTCCACAAAATCCCTGAAAATGTCATTCATGAAGGACTGGAAGACGGAAGGAGCATTAGTGAGCCCAAAGGGCATCACAAGGTACTCAAAATGCCCTTCAGGGGTGTTAAATGCCGTCTTCCATTCATCCCCGTGCTTAATGCGAATAAGGTTATACGCCCCCCTGAGGTCAAGCTTGGTAAACCAAGTAGCGTTTTTCACCCTGGAAAACAGGTCAGAAATCAAGGGTAACGGGTATTGATATTTCACAGTAATATTGTTCAAGAGACGATAATCAATACACGGCCTTAATGAACCATCTTTTTTGGCCACAAAGAAAAAACCGGCACCTAAGGGTGAAGAGGATGGTCTGATATGACCCTTCTCCAATGATTCCTTGATATAAGACCGCATAGCGTCATGTTCAGGTACAGACAAGTTAAAAAGGCGACCCTTAGGGAATTTACTACCTGGCACTAATTCAATAGCGCAGTCATAGCTCCTATGGGGAGGTAAGGATGCAGATTTACTTTCGCTAAACACATCAGAAAAATCAAACAAAAAGTCAGGAACATCCTCAGCCTGGGGGGAGGCAGAAAAAACAGGAGTGTTGGTATTAACACATTGGCAGCCCCAACTGGTTACAGACACAGATTTCCAATCCAAAACAGGATTACGAGACTGTAACCAAGGGAAACCCAGCACGATAATGTCATGCAGATTATACAGAACCAAAAATTTGCAGCACTCCTGGTGATCAGGTTCAACCCTCATTATCACCTGAGTAGAAAACTGGGGTTTATTCTCAGCCAAAGGGGTAGAATCGATCCCCAGTAGGGGAATAGACTTCTGTAGGGGTATCTATCAATTTGAATCGCTAATGACATAGAATCATTGAGACCAGAGGGGACAGGGAATCCCACCATAACATCCTTTACATTATCTGACAGACCCTTCCGGAAAAGGGCTGCCAAAGCGTCGTCATTCCATTTGGTCAGGACTGCCCACCTACGGAATCTCTGACAGTATAACTCAGCGTCATCAAGCCCCTGATTTAATGCCAACAAGGCTTTTTCAGCTTGATCAGTGACATTAGGCTCATCGTACAATAACCCCAAAGCCTGAAAAAATGCATCAACATCACTCAAAACAGGATCCCCAGGTGTGAGGGAAAAAGCCCAATCCTGAGGATCGCCGCGCAGGAGAGAGATGACAATTTGAACCTGCTGCGCTGCGTTTCCTGAGGACTTAGATTTTAAGGCAAAAAACAATTTACAATTATTTTTGAAATTCTGAAACTTAGCTCGATCCCCTGAAAACAAATCTGGCATGGGAATCCTAGGTTCCACAACAGGCAACCTAGCAAGATATGCAGCAATACTCTGAACCTCAGTGGCAAGCTGATCCACACGGCCAGACAACTGTGCAAACTCCATTGGGAGAAAAGATCCTCCCCAGCACCCAGAGATACAGAGGGAAAAAAAAAAAAAAAAAAAATGCAACAAACAGAAAAATATCTCTGACAACTTTTCTTCCTTCAAAATATTTTTTCCCTTCTGTGAGTACCATACAATTTTTAGGGCCGGTGATACTGTTATGTTACGGTAGCTGAGGAGTGCAGGTAAAAAAGGAAATACACCAGAGCAGTTGGAATCTATGAGATTGCAGTACCCTGACTAACCACCGCAACTAGAGGCAGCCGTGGAGCGTTCCTACGATGGTCCTAGACGCCTCGTCACAGCCTGAGAAACTAACTACACCTAAAGACAGAAACAGGAAAGCTATCTGCCCCGGAGCAGAACCCCAAAGATAATAGAAAGCCCCCAAACATGTAATGGCGGTTAGACAAGAGGAAATACTGACACAGAAAGAAAATAGTATGAGCAAACGCTGGGGCCCAAACTATCTAAATAGAAAAGGATAGGAAGGGTACTTACTGCAATCCCAGAAAACCCTGAAAAACACCAACTTACTAATTTCAAAATCACCTGAGATCACACGACCTCTACCACCTAAATTAGTTCTCTGGTGTAACAAAAACAGCAGCCACTGAAAAAACTGCAAAAAGCAAAAGTACAAAACACAGTGGCTGGACCAAACTGAGAGGGCAAAAGCCCCGGAGGGGACCCAGAAGGCCCCCACAGAAGTGCAGGACAAAATGCAAAAATATAGCAAAAACACAAAATAAGAAATTGTCTTATCTGATAGCAGGAGATGCAGACACGACACAGCAGGCTACAAGGGAAACTGGAAAGAAGGATTCAGACCAGAACAATTGATCACCGGCAACCCTGATGGGAAAATGATTCCCTTAAATAAGACCAATCAGTAACACCTGATTCCCAATCCTCACTAGTACCGCTTGTAACCACCAGAGGGAGCCTCTGCTCAGAACTCATCTCAAACCCATTCACAACAGTTGGGATTGTATTGCGCAGGTGATGAGCAATGCCTGGTTTTCTCCACACATACCGCTTCGAATTATCACCAAAAAGTTTTATCTTTATCTCATCAGACCAGAGAATCTTATTTCTCATAGTCTGGGAGTCCTTCATGTGTTTTCAAGCAAACTCTATGCGGGCTTTCATATGTCTTGCACTGGGGAGAGTCTTCTGTCGGGCCACTCTGCCATAAAGGCCCGACTGATGGAGGGCTGCAGTGATAGTTGACTTTGTGGAACATTCTACCATCTCCCTACTGCATCTGTGGAGCTCAGCCCCAGTGATCTTGGGGTTCTTCTTTACCTCTCTCACCAAGGCTCTTCTCCCACGATTGCTCAGTTTGGCTGGCCGGCTACGTCTAGGAAGACTTCTGGTGGTTCCAAACGTCTTACATTTAAGGATTATGGAGGCCACTGTGCTCTTAGGAACCATTAGTACTGCAAAAATGATTTTGTAAACTTGGTCAGATCTGTCTCTGAGCTCCTTATTAGTGTCTGAGCAAAGGGTCTGAATACTTATGACCATGTGATATTTCAGTTTTTCTTTTTTAATAAATTTGAAAAAATTTCTACATACAAGAGTGAAAAATTTAAAGGGGTCTGAATACTTTCCATACCCACTGTTGATAGACTTTTACAAACCGGTGCACAGAAGCATGGTAATACACATAGATTATAGTAAGTCTGTACACATTTCACTACTTCGATATGATGTCCCTATGGCAGGTGCATTCTTGCATCTTCTGCAGCTCCATCCTGGTGGTCTTCAGTCCATCCATCAGCACTTACTGGCCAGATCTCCAGCTGTCAGCCAGTCCTGTCTTCTGCCTCTTCACTACCTCTGATAGCTAATTAGTAGTAAAAGTGCCAGATAGGTTAAAGGTACTGCTGAACACATATATTCATGGCTACCATGAATATGTGTTCAGCAGTACCTTTAACCTATCTGGCACTTTTACTACTAATTAGCTTATATAGCTTTTGAATGTGAATACACAGATATATATGCTATTAGAATATCTTTATATTATTTGTACCTGCCTTTTGGCCATTTTTTCTGTATATTGTGTCCCCATTTTTTCCGGATTTTTTATATCCGTATATGTATTTTAAATATCTTGAATAAAATTTTGTATTTTTATGGCGATTGAGCTTCCTATTTCTCTTTTTTGGATTTGCTGATGTTTTGGAAGTGCAAAGAATTCTAGGCAATACACTTATTGTGATGTACAATGTATTGGGGGCACTGTTTGTGGTCACCTGGCAGCCCAAAAAATGTCCACCACAAACAGACATGGCACTATTTCCTGCGTTTTCCAGATCCCACGGATTGCCCTGCTCATCACCTTTTAACTCCTATACATAAACCTGGACTTACATAGAGAACCCTAGGCTTGAGCCACGGTGTTACATGCTGTTCTGTGGTGTGAGATGAGAAGAAGAATAATCAGGTAGCCGGGTCATAACCAGAAGGGCAGAGATAATACAAAATCAGAAGACACAAGAATAGTCCGTAAACGGGCCGGGATTACGACAAGAAACAAATACACTGGCTGTATCTGGCAGTTTCCAGACTGGATGGTACAAGAGGCCCCAGTCACCCTAATCTTAGTGGCTGGACAGGGTCTGTGCCACCCAGAGCTTCTGGTTCCAATGACTCCTCCATCACTAGTGTCGCCTGCAGATTTAATAAGGTGTCTCCTAGTGACAAGCAAATGTCGCAGTAGCAGATCCCAGAGGAGCTGTGACACACCATTTGCAGAATCCCTAATATGACAAGATGGCAGAAGACAAGAGCAGTAGAAATCCCCATAAATTGACTCCATTTTGAAAATTATATCCCTCAATGAATTAATCTATTGTAGTGGTAACAATTTTGACTCCACAACCACTTTCCGTAAATTAGCATATAGTAGATGTTGGAGAGTGAAAATGGGACATTTGCCATTTTATTACCAAACACATAGTGCCCAGATTGTGCTCCAGAAGAGACGTGCGCACCATAAATTAAGTGGTTTCTTCTCCCTGTAGTAAAGCCAAATACATGGATGCTAAATGTAGTTTGAGCAAACTGCAAGGCTTAGAAGTGAGGGAAGATTTGAATTTTGGGATAGCGGATGTTGCTGGATTGGTTTGTGGGAGCCATGTTGCTTTTCAAGAGCTTTGAACCACTAATAATGTGGAAACCTCTGTTTTTCCATTGATAATTTTCACCTACATAACATTGTTTGGTGGATTTTTATTCTAAATTTGAGAGGCAGAATGAATAAACAGTTTAACACCACACTCCACTGGTTCATGGTTTTCTATTAGACTGTGAACTGTCATTGTCTTGTGAGTAATTCTTTTTTTTTACCTAACTTGCTAATTTTACTGACAGTTTAAGTAAAAATGTGCAAAAATATAAAATTTAATGATATTTTATTGAAAAATAATAATTGATTTTATTCTTGACAGATGATTGTATGAGGAGATCAGAGGAACAGCTGACATCTTCAATTTTAAATTCAGATGATCTTCAGGATACAATTGAAGTGACTGCCATTACTCCAGATATACCACCATCCCGTCACAGCAAAGATCTATCATTTGATCCTTTGAAACAGGTCCTGTCTTCTGATTCATTACTGACTATTAAGGAAAATCAAAGTCGCAAAATAAGCATTAAAAAACAATCTGCTCCTAAATCAAGAAAGTCATTTTCACCTTCAGAATATAGAAATAGTTTTCCCCTCGAAAAGTCTTTTCTTAAACATCAAAAAATTCACACAGCAGAGAATAGATTTTCTTGCTCCAAGTGTGGGAAATGTTTTAACCATAAATCAGATTTTGTTAAGCACCAGAGAATTCACACAGGGGAGAAGCCTTTTGCATGTTCACAGTGTGGGAAATGTTTTAACCAGAAGTGTAATCTTGTTGTACACCAAAGATTTCACACAGGGGAGAAGCCTTTTTCATGTTCAGAATGTGGGAAATGTTTTAACCAGAAGTCAGATTTTATTAAGCACCAGAGAATTCACACAGGGGAGAAGCCTTTTTCCTGTTCAGAATGTGGAAAATGTTTTAACCGGAAAGCAAATCTAAATATCCACCAAAGAACCCACACAGGGGAGAAACCTTTTTTCTGTTCAGAATGTGGGAAATATTTTACAAATGAATCAAATTTTGTTAAGCACCAGAGAACTCACACAGGGGAGAAGCCTTTTTCCTGTTTAGAATGTGGAAAATGTTTTAACCGGAAAGCGAATCTTAATACCCACCAGAGAAGTCACACAGGGAAGAAGCCTTTTTTCTGTTCAGAATGTGGGAAATGTTTTAACCAGAAATCAGCTTTGGTTATGCACCAGAGAACCCACACAGGGGAGAAGCCTTTTTCCTGTTCAGAATGTGGTAAAGGTTTTAACCGGAAATCAAATCTTAATAGACACCTGCGTATCCACACAGAGGAAAAGCCTTTTTCATGTGCTTAATGTTGGACATGTTTTATCCATAAATTAACTGTCAATAAACTCCAGAGATGTCACATAGGGAAAAAGCCTTTTTAATATTTAGAGTTTTGAAAATGTTTTAACTGAAAATTGTATCTTCTTAAAGTGGTTGTCCACTACTAGGACAACCTCTTGTCATTCCTCAGGTTTGGCCTGAATAAAATAAAAGCATCTCATACTCACCTTCCTTGCCAGCACCGTTGAAGCGGTTTCTGGACTTGCGTTACCGGGGTTTTTAGAGGTTGTTACATCACATGATCACTACGCCCAATCAGCACCAGCTTCACTGTCCTCGCCTTCAGACGTGTTGAACATCAACAGGAAGCCAGGGGTTTGGCTGCTATCTGATTTCATATTACTGTTCAATTTGTCCCAAAGTGGGGACTGTGACGCTATCGCTGATTCGGCGCAGAGCTCACATGATCTAACAACTTCACATGAGCCCTAGGAGCGCAAGTGACAACACCGCCGGAACGTCGCCGACATAGAAGGTTTGAATAATTGTTTTTTATTTTAACAGGATCAAACATGCGGAATGAGAAGTGGTTGCCCAAGTAGTGAACAACCCCTTCTAAACACCAAAAATCCTACATGGAGAAGCCATTATTATACCTAGAGTATGAGAAATAAATTACTGGAAAATCGTATGTTGCTGTCAGGGAGAAACTATATATGTTATTGACAAATTGTACAAAACATATAACAGTCGTATAATTTGATGAGAAAAGGAAATTACTTGAGAACTTACTTTTTTTGGACTATAAGACACTTTTTAGCAAGAAAAAAAATCTTCCTAATAATTGAGTGTGTCTTATATACTGGAGGCAGCTTCCTGTGACAAAGGAGAACAATGATCACTGAGAACTGCTCTCTCTCCTCCAGCCCCTCATTTATCTAACTGGTGCAAAACAGAAAGGAGAGGAAGGTACCGAGACCTGCAGACCTTTCAGATTATGTAATAAATCAATCAATGTGCAGTGTATGTTGTGACAGAGTCACTGGCACAGTGTACGAGGGGAGGTATGAGTCACTGCACATGTTGGCGTCAGTGGTATGAAACCAGGATATTTTTCCTCTAGCACACTAAGTGTTGGGAGGGTTAATGAAAGCTGCATACATGGGCTGGTTTTATGTGAGCACTCATAGAGTGGGCGGGAGAGTGCTTACCATATCCCATCCTGCAGTTGACACCGGCCGGTGTACTAGCAGTACCTTCGGTGATGTCACAATCATGAGATCAAATGGTCCTGGTTAAATACCTAAACATGAGAGGCAGTCTTGGTGGTGTCTTGGAAGAGGAGGTACTCCCACATAGCTCCAAGGAGGAGCGGAGGACATTGCCAGGTGCCTGCAGGTTGAAACCTGCAGAGAAAAGGATTGTTAGCCTTTATTTGTTTTGTTTTTCCGTTCAGCCAGAAAGGCTCTGTTTGTGTTTTGTGAACCCTGCTGTCAGGATCCCGTCTGGGTTGGAGCCGATGTTACTGCAAACACTAGGGAAAGCAGAGGCAGGTAGCGTAGTCAGGTGGCAGCCGGAGGTCGGTACACAGGAAAGGCAATTCGGTAGCAGAGGAGCAGGCAGATAACGTAGTCAGGTGGCAGCCGGAGGTCGGTACACAGGAAAGGCAATTCGGTAGCAGAGGAGCAGGCAGATAACGTAGTCAGGTGGCAGGCCGAGGTCAGTTCACAGGAGAGCAGTGTTTGTAGCAGCAGGAACAGCAGGAGAAAGAGCTTGACTAAAGGCTGGAAGCACAATAATCTCGCAATGACACACCCACAGGGCCAGGTTTATATAGGGCGTGTAATTGGCAATCAGAGGCCAAACGAGAGAGCACTGGGTGAAGCCGATCAGGAAGAACAGTCAATGGTATCCGGGTTCAGCAAGGAACTTTGTAGCCAGCAGAATAGCTCAGTTGGTAGAGCTGCTGGCTGGTGGACAAGAGACACTGGGTTCGATTCCTGACAGTACTCCCCTCCTTCCAGGATGGCCTCTGGACATCTCAGGAGCTGGCTTATCTGGGTACCTCTGATGGAAGGCTCTTGTAAGTCCAGGAGCATGGACGTTGTCCTTTGGTTCCCATGAATTTTCCTCTGGTCCGTAACCTTCCCACTGCACCAGATACTGCAGTTTACCTCTGAATTTTCGGGAGTCCAGAATCTTATTCACAATGTATTCTTCTTCACCACGGATCCTTTCTGGTGGAGGAGGTGGCTGAATTCTTCCTGGAAACGGGTTTTCACAGAAGGGTTTGAGCAAGGAAATGTGAAACACTGGATGAATCCTCAGATTGTTGGGAAGTTTTAAACGAAAAGCAACCTGGTTACTTTTTGCAGAAATTTGAAAAGGTCCAATGAATTTCTGACCCAATTTGGAGGATGGCACCTGTGTCTTAAGGTTTTTAGTGGACAGCCAAACTTTGTCTCCAACCTGAAGAGCAGGGGGCACTCTCCGATGTTTATCTGCTGCTTCCTTATATTCTTCCTGGGTCTTGAGTAATATCTCTGATAATTCCTTCTGGGATTCCTGTAATTTTGCAAGCCTGTCATTAACAGCAGGAATGGGAGTGTTCACTGGCAGATTAGGAATAAATACTGGATGTACTCCATAATTAGCAAAAAAATGGGGTTTGAGATGTAGCGCTATGTATGGAGTTGTTGTAGGCAAACTCTGCTGTTGGTAAATAGTCCACCCAGTCATCCTGAAGATAGGAAATGAAGCAACGGAGGTATTGCTCCAAAGTCTGGTTCGTTCTCTCCGTCTGGCCATTGGACTGAGGATGGAAAGCGGTAGAAAGATTCACCGTGACTCCCAAGGCTGTACAGAAACTCTTCCAAAATTTTGACGTAAATTGAACGCCTCTGTCAGACACCACGTTGTCAGGAATTCCATGTAACCTGAATACCTCTTTGATCATCAGTTCTGCAGTTTTTTCAGCAGTAGGAATTCCTTCAGTTGGAATAAAGTGGGCCATTTTTGTGAGTCGGTCCACTATGACAAGGATGACTGTCATCTGTTTGGAAGGGGGTAGTTCCACAATAAAATCCATGGAAATAGATCCCCAAGGCCTGGATGGAACTGGGAGTGGTTGCAAGAGTCCTAGAGGAGACGATCGTGGGGTCTTGTTTCGTGCGCATGTTAAACAGGTTGAAACATATTTCCTCACGTCCTTCCTACAATTAGGCCACCAAAAGAAACGAAGTAGTAAGTCTTGTGTTTTTGCAACCCCAGGATGTCCTGCCAGTTTAGAATCATGGACACTTTTGAGGACTTCAAGGCGAGAAGATTCAGGTACATATATTTTGTGTTTCTGCATCCAAAACCCCTCTTTGAATGAAAGATCGACGTCTTCCGAAGGATGGTTAAGGAAAGAGTCCTCTTGATATCCATCTTTAATTCTATTACATAGTCCTCGAGAGTGCAATATTCCCAAAAAATTTTTAGGGCCTAGAATTGTATCGTCATTACTAGACCTCTCCTGAGGTTCCGAACACATCCTGGACAGAGCGTCAGCCTTGCCATTTCTTGAACCAGGCCGGTAAGAGATTATAAAATTGAATCTTGAGAAAAATAAGGCCCATTGTGCTTGTCTTGCAGACAATCTTTTTGCTGTACGGAGGAATTCAAGATTCTTGTGGTCCGTGAGGACAGTCACAGGGTGATTGGCACCTTCCAGAAGATGTCTCCACTCGGAGAAGGCAACTTTAATGGCTAACAGTTCTTTATTACCGATGTCGTAGTTCTTTTCTGCAGATGACATGGTGTGGGAAAGAAACGCACATGGGTGAAGTTGCATCTTGTCCCCAACTCGCTGAGACAGAATGGCTCCCACTGCAGAGTCCGAGGCATCCACTTCGACAGTAAATGGCAATTCAGGATTTGGGTGTACTAACAATGGAGCAGACGTAAAAGAGTTTTCAACTTGTCAAAAGCCTCCTGTGCCTCCGGAGACCAGAAAAATGCTTTGGTCTTTTTTGTTAGTGTAGTAATTGGTAGTATGATCCGTGAAAAGTTCTTTATAAATTTTCGGTAAAAATTTGCAAATCCTATGAAACGCTGGACGTCTTTTAAATTTCTTGGAACAGGCCAGTCCACTACAGCATTGATTTTGCCGGGATCCATGCTCAGACCTTCTGGGGAGATGATATATCCCAGAAATTGGATACTAGTTTGTTCAAACTCACATTTTTCAAGTTTAATGTAAAGCTGGTTCTCCTGTCCTGTAGTCGTTCCAAGACTAACTGGACGTGCCTGCGATGCTCTTCCAAGGTGTCTGAAAATATAAGAATGTCATCGAGATAAGCCGAATTGGTCCAAGAAATCTCGAAATACATCATTAATAAAATGTTGAAAGGTGGCTGGGGCATTGCTAAGGCCAAAGGTCATAACCAGAGATTCAAAATGTCCATATCTCGTTCTGAAGGCGGTCTTCCACTCATCTCCTGGGCGAATCCGTATGAGGTTGTAAGCCCCTCTAAGATCCAGCTTCGTAAAGATTTTCGTAGAACGGAGTCTCTCAAATAGTTCAGGAATCAAGGGTAGCGGGTAGCGATTCTTGACAGTGATATTATTCATCTCTCTGTAGTCAATACATGGCCGCAGAGTGGAGTCTTTCTTTTCAACAAAGAACAGGGGTGCCCCAGCTGGAGATGTGGAAGGTCAAATAAAGCCTTTCTCTAAATTTTCATCCAGGAACTTTCTTAATACCTTGAATTCAGGTTCGGAAAGATTGTATATCCGTCCAAATGGAATGGTTGCTCCTGGCAGCAATTCAATGGGACAGTCGTAAGGACGGTGAGGAGGTAATTGATCTGCTTTCTTCTTACTGCAGACATCAGAGAACTGCTGATATTGAGGTGGTAGTTTCTCTTCCTTCTCATGCGAAATCTCAGATATTTGGACTTGTTGGAGAACAGGGGGTTCCTTATGACAATTATTCTTACAGTAGTCAGATGGAAAGGTGATGGTCCTTGATGCCCAGTTGATAGAAGGGTTATGGACTGAAAACCAGGGGATCCCTAGAATAACCGGAAATTTCGGAGATGAAATAAGGTGGAAACTGACAGCTTCATGATGATCCGGGTCGATACAAATCTCCAGTTCGATTGTCTCATGCGTGACAGGTCCAGAAGACAAAGGTGATCCATCCACAGTTTCCATTTCAATTGGTGTGGATTTGGTCCTACTGGAAATATTATTATCACGTGTAAATTTTAAGTCCATAAAATTTCCTCCTGCTCCCGAATCCAACAGGGCAGAGCATTGTATTTTTTGGGTGCCCATTACAACCTGAATGGGGATTACAAAATGAGATGATGTAGTATGTATTTTGTCTATTTCTGGCGTTACTGATGAGATAGTCTGCAAGATGGAATCCGACTGCTGAGAAAGGTCCATATTGCTGGCAGACCTGTTGTTGGTAAAGGCTATAGTCTTTTTGTTAGGACAGTTGATGGCATAGTGTCCAGGGTCCCCACAATAGAGGCAGAGATGTTCTGCACGTCGCCTCTCCTTCTCCTGTGCAGAGAGTTGTAAGGTTCTGTGTATCTGTTTCTGAAACTCAGTTTGTTCGTCGGCCATTTTGCTTTCTGTTTTGCTGCAGCTATCTTGCCCTCAGTCAAAATGGAGTTTTCCAGCTTGCATGTTCCCGCCCTGATTCTCTCCGTTTGCTTCTTAAACAGCCACAGCTGAGCAATCAGTGCTTCAGAATCTAGCCTGCAGTGAACCTGTGTTCTGACTCCTGAAGCCTTGGACCTTGTACTCCAGCCATTCCTACTGAGGAACTCTGAAGCACTTGTGGACTCTGAACTCTGCTCTTGAGAGCCTCACGTTTGCATGGACTTGCGGTAACAGAGAAGAAGATCTGAATCTGTTGTGGAGAGTTATTGCTGAGCTTAGATTACTCTGGCCTGCTGTGTCTCCTGCTTCTGTGTTTGCAACCTGTGTGTTTATTTTTGCCAATTTGTATGAAGCAATACAAGACTTTCTTTATCAACCTGTGTCTCAAGTATTTTCATCGCACCCAAGCACAAGACGCTATATGAACTGTACCACATACATTACAAGATTCTGAAGCCAAACGTTAGTGTCTGCTGGGTCTGGAAAGGCTTGTCTGCTGTACTGTGGATATCGGATGTCCGGTTGTACTTTCTGTGATGACAGTGGTTGTGACTTCTCACAACCATTCCAGGTGAGCAATTCCCTTAAGTTTTTTTTTCTGCAGTGTTATCACAGGTAAACACTATTGTTTTTTTTTTTTCTCTTCTCTTTTTGTCTGCTGAAACTCTGGATATCAGATGTCTGGTTGAAAGCTTTCTGTGATGATAGTGGTTGTGACTTCTCACAACCATTCCAGGTGAGCAGTTCCCTTAAAGTTTTTTCTTTCTTCAGTGTTGCCACAGGTGAACACTATTGTTTTTTTTTTCTCTCCTCTTCTTCCAGTATCCTGTCTTAAAAGATCTGGAAAATGGAGGCCCGCATAAAGGAACTTTGCGGAGTGACTGATAATATCCTTGCAGATTTGCAGAATATAAAGACCCGTTTTACAAATCTTCAGGACCTAAATAATCACAATTTGCAAGTGGTTGGACAGACTACCCAGGATTTGCGAGCCAGGATTGAGGTTCTGGAGGGGCGAGTCCAGGCTCCTGCCGTGGCCCGAGTTCTGGGATTCCCAAGTTGCCCCCTTTTCTTTTTGGTGGTGAACGTGAAAAATTCAGGGGATTTGTTAATCAATGCAATCTTTTTTTTTCTGCACATGCTTCACAATTTCCTACTGAACGATCTAAGGTGCTTACTATAATTATGTTGCTTACCAACAAGGCTTTGATATGGGCAAACCCTCTGATTGAGACTGAGGATGATTGTTTGAATCACCTTGATGATTTTATTTCAGCCATGGGGCAGGTGTTTGATGACCCCAATCGAGGTGCAACAGCTGAAGCAGCCATGTTAGCTTTGCGCCAAGGTAAGCACTCGGTAGCTGAATATGCCTTGGATTTCAGGAGATGGGCCCTTGATACCACCTGGACAATTCCGCCAAAAAATCTATTTTTCGAAAGGGGTTATCCCCACTGATTAAGGATGAACTTGCTCGTGCCGACCCTCCCACTGCGTTAGGTGACTTTATTAACTACTGCATCCGTATTGATACTCGTTTAACTGAACGCAGGCAAGAGAGATGGTTCGAAAGCAATCGTACTAACCTTTTCCTACCTTCCTCTCCAGCTAAGGAACCTTTGAATAGGATTACACGGGAACCTGAACCTGAACCCATGCAGGTAGACTCTTTACTACGACGGGTTAGTGATGCACGCAAGGAACATCGTTTTAAGGAGAATCTATGTTTTTATTGTGGTAAGTCAGGGCACTTTATTATTAACTGTCCCAGCCGTTCTCGCAAGACTACTGCAGCACTCATTCATTGTGAGTGTTGCGAGAGGGGATCTGTCAGGTCCGAGCCTCAGGCTCCAGAGAGAGCTGCAGCAACAGATCTTGATTTCTCGGACTTAAACTCCGTTACCTCTGAGGACGTTGACTGTGTAAATGCTGCCATCTTTCAAGTTTCCTCAGCGGTGTCCCAGCTGAGTTGTAAGAAAAACAATTCTCACTGTTTTCTTTCCATCAAACTCTGGGTTGACTCAGCCTGGGTGTCTAGCTCTGCTATGATCGACTCAGGTGCAAGTGGAAATTTTATGGATGTCTCCTTTGCTCTAAAACAGGGAATACGTTCAGTGAAGAAGGCTACTCCAGTACAGATGGAAACTGTGGATGGCTCCCTGCTGACCTCTGGACCAGTGGATCAGGAAACAGAGCCTTTAAAGGTTCTTATGGGTAAAGATCATCAAGAGAAACTGTCCTTTATGCTTATCTCTTCTCCTCACTTTCCCATTATTCTAGGGCTACCATGGCTGCAGGCTCAGAATCCTACCATTAACTGGGAGACCAAGGAATTACACTTTCCAGAGAAACAGATGAGTCCAAAAATTTCAGCTTGCTCTGTTCCTAAAGGAACCATGTCAGTCCCTGAACTACCAGCTGTATACCAGGACTATGTGGATTTATGTGACAAGAAGAACGCTGACCAGCTTCCTCCTCACCATCCATATGATTGTCCAATTGAATTATTGCCTGGAGCAGAGATACCTTTTGGTAAGATCTACCCCCTGGCGGGGCCCGAGCTGAAGGCTTTAAAAGAGTACATAGACGAAAATCTAGCCAAGGGCTTCATACGCCCCTCTTCATCTCCTGCAGGGGCACCCATATTCTTTGTAAAGAAGAAAGATGGATCCCTGAGACCATGCGTAGACTATAGGGAACTCAATAAGGTTACTATTAGAAACCATTATCCATTGCCTTTAATCCCTGAGTTATTGGAGAGAGTGCGACATGCCAAAATTTTTTCTAAACTAGATCTTCGTGGGGCCTATAACTTAGTCCGTATTAGACCTGGGGATGAATGGAAGACTGCATTCAGGTCACGCTATGGACACTTTGAATATCTGGTTATGCCTTTTGGTCTGAGTACGCCCCAGCCACTTTCCAACACTTGGTGAATGACATCTTCAGGGATCTCCTAGATACATTCGTGGTAATTTATTTGGATGATATTGTAATTTTTTCTAACTCCACAGAGGAACATCATGGACATGTGAGAATGGTCTTGGAACGTCTAAGACAAAATCATCTTTACATCAAGCTTGAAAAGTGTGAATTCCATAAGACCGAAATTCAATTTCTGGGGTATGTACTGTCTACACAAGGAATTAGTATGGATGGAAGTAAAACCCAAGCCATCAATGATTGGCCAAGTCCTAGAAATGTGAAGGAGGTACAGCGCTTCATCGGGTTTGCAAACTTCTATAGACGTTTCATTAGAAATTTCTCTGAGGTAGTGTCACCTATCACCCAACTTACCCGGAAAGAGTCTAAGTTCTCCTGGACTCCCCAAGCCCAGGAAGCATTTTCCCGTCTAAAAGATAAATTTACCACTGCACCTATCCTAGTACATCCCAACCCAGAGCTTGCCTTCATAATAGAGGTGGATGCTTCAGACTGTGCCGTGGGAGCTATACTCTCTCAGAGAACAGGTGAGAAGAATGTCTTGCATCCCTGTGCCTTCTTTTCCCAGCAGTTGTCTTCGGCTGAGAAGAACTACGATGTGGGCAATAGAGAGTTGTTGGCCATTATTGCCGCCTTCAAAGAATGGAGACACCTTCTTCAAGGAGCTGCACAGCAAATAGTCGTTCTGACAGACCATCGTAATCTTGAGTTTATCAGGTCGGCTAAGTGCCTGACTCCTCGCCAGGCTCGCTGGAATCTTTTCTTAAACCAATTTAATTTTATTATTTCTTATAGACCAGGATCGCGCAATGGAAAGGCTGATGCACTCTCTAGGATTTACTCAGCAGAGACACGTCCAATTACTCCTCCTAAGACTATTCTTCCTGACTCTAGATTCCTAGGAGTGATTCATCATCAAGACCTAATTAAAGACATCAAGGAAGCATACCATGCGGATTCTTTTTTGGCTCAACCCCCAAGGGACGTAAGTCTTGTCTTTAAGAATGGTGTGTGGATTCTGGGACAACGTCTGTATATACCTGAAACAGTCAGATTGAGAGTATTGCAACTCATTCACGATTCCAAAATAGCCGGGCATAGAGGAATTCTAAAGACACAGGAATTTCTTTCTCGTTTCTTTTGGTGGCCCACTTGAAGGAAGGATGTTTTGGACTATGTCACTTCGTGTGAGGTTTGTGCAAGATGCAAAACACCTCGCTCTTCACCAACTGGTCTGTTACAGCCTCTTCCCACCCCGTCCCGCCCGTGGGGATCCATTTCTATGGACTTCATTGTGGAATTACCAACCTCTCAAGGGAAGAACACTATTCTAGTGGTGGTTGACCGTTTAACAAAGGCAGCTCATTTTATCCCTTGTGTCGGCTTACCCACTGCAAAACAGACATCAGATTTGATGATTAAAGATGTGTTTCGTTTACATGGAGTACCGGATGAGGTTATTTCGGATCGAGGGGTGCAATTCACTTCTAGGTTTTGGCAAAATTTCTGTGCAGCATTGGACATTAAAGTAAACCTTTCTTCTGCTTTTCATCCCCAGACTAATGGACAAACCGAACGAACCAATCAAACCCTGGAGCAGTATCTCCGCTGCTTTATCTGCCACCTACAGGATGATTGGGTGGATCTACTTCCATTGGCTGAGTTCTCTTACAACAACTCTCAGAGTGCCTCCACTAAACAGTCTCCTTTTTACTCTAATCTAGGTTATCATCCTAACATTCTACCACGATTTCCCATAGAGACGCCTTTGCCAGCAGTGGCTGAAAGAGTCACGACTTTACAGAAGAATATGGATCTTCTAAAGGAGAATCTGGAATCGGCTCAGGAAAGGTACAAGAAGGCAGCAGATAAATTTCGTAAACCTGCACCAGCTTTTAAGGTAGGAGACCTGGTCTGGCTGTCAACCAGAAATCTTAAGTTAAGGATTCCATCGTCTAAGTTGGGACATAAGTACATTGGACCCTATAAAATCAGTAAGATTATAAGTGCCGTTGCTTGTCGTCTTCAATTGCCCAGAACTATGAGAATCCACCCTGTCTTTCATGTATCCCTACTAAAGGCTGCGACACCCAATACGTTTCCTGGACGTTCTTCTCCTTGCCCTGACCCAGTGCTAGTCGATGGTCAGGAAGAATTTGTGGTGGAAAGGATTTTAGATTCCAGGTTGTATAGAAATCAGTTACAATATCTGATTAAATGGCAGGGCTACCCAGTGGAGGACAACTCATGGGAGCCAGTCAATAACGTTAATGCTCCTCGCTTGCTCCGTCAGTTTCATCAGAGGTACCCACACAAGCCTGGTCTGAGGTCATCCGGAGGTTGTCCCTAAGGGGGAGTAATGTAAGGTTCTGTGTATCTGTTTCTGAAACTCAGTTTGTTCGTCGGCCATTTTGCTTTCTGTTTTGCTGCAGCTATCTTGCCCTCAGTCAAAATGGAGTTTTCCAGCTTGCATGTTCCCGCCCTGATTCTCTCCGTTTGCTTCTTAAACAGCCACAGCTGAGCAATCAGTGCTTCAGAATCTAGCCTGCAGTGAACCTGTGTTCTGACTCCTGAAGCCTTGGACCTTGTACCCCAGCCATTCCTACTGAGGAACTCTGAAGCACTTGTGGACTCTGAACTCTGCTCTTGAGAGCCTCACGTTTGCATGGACTTGCGGTAACAGAGAAGAAGATCTGAATCTGTTGTGGAGAGTTATTGCTGAGCTTAGATTACTCTGGCCTGCTGTGTCTCCTGCTTCTGTGTTTGCAACCTGTGTGTTTATTTTTGCCAATTTGTATGAAGCAATACAAGACTTTCTTTATCAACCTGTGTCTCAAGTATTTTCATCGCACCCAAGCACAAGACGCTATATGAACTGTACCACATACATTACAAGAGTGGTCTTCGGATGACGTCGATCTGCATCGGTTCAGACACGCCTTGCGTCTTTTCTTGGTGGTCTGATGCTGAAAATGAGAAGCCAGGGCTATTCCCAAGTGCTCGCAATCTCTCCTTTCTCCTTTTAGTAAGTCTCTGGTCAATCTGGATACACAGTTGAATAAAGTCCTCCAACTGGTCAGGGGTCTCAACCCTGGCAAGCTCGTCTTTCACTGGTTCTGATAACCCTCGTTGGAATTGACTTCTCTGGGCCGCTGGATTCCAGGTGGTGTCGGCCACCCAGCGACGGAACTCCGATGTATATTCCGCAACAGAGCGACGTCCTTGGCGCAAATTATGTAATTTGGTTTCTGCTGTGGCACAGCGGTTTGGGTCATCAAAAACTTGATTCATAGCTGCGATGAAAGCTTCCAGGTCATTAAGGAGGGCATAGTCCTTTTCTACATAAGGTGAAGCCCAAGCAAGAGCTTCATCCGTCAGGAGATTTATCATGAAAAAAACTTTCTTCCTCTCACTGGTAAAGGGAGCAGGTTGCATCTGGAAGTATATGCGGCATTGATTGAGGAATCCTCGGTACTGCTGGCGATCCCCACTGAATTTTGCAGGCAGCGGCAGCCGCGCGTTTGATTCGGACCCTGAATTGCGCACGTCCAGAAGTTGTTTTTGAAGCTCAATTACTTAATGTTGTATCACCGTGAAATCAGTTTGTAACTTGGAATATTTTCCTTGAGAGTCAGTACAAAAACTTTGAAGCTCCGTAACTTGCCGCCTCAGGGTGTTCACAGCGGACTCCATTTTGGCGCGAGATTATTCTGTCAGGATCCCGTCTGGGTTGGAGCCGATGTTACTGCAAACACTAGGGAAAGCAGAGGCAGGTAGCGTAGTCAGGTGGCAGCCAGAGGTCGGTACACAGGAAAGGCAATTCGGTAGCAGAGGAGCAGGCAGATAACGTAGTCAGGTGGCAGTCGGAGGTCGGTACACAGGAAAGGCAATTCGGTAGCAGAGGAGCAGGCAGATAACGTAGTCAGGTGGCAGGCCGAGGTCAGTTCACAGGAGAGCAGTGTTTGTAGCAGCAGGAACAGCAGGAGAAAGAGCTTGACTAAAGGCTGGAAGCACAATAATCTCGCAATGACACACCCACAGGGCCAGGTTTATATAGGGCGTGTAATTGGCAATCAGAGGCCAAACGAGAGAGCACTGGGTGAAGCCGATCAGGAAGAACAGTCAATGGTATCCGGGTTCAGCAAGGAACTTTGTAGCCAGCAGAATAGCTCAGTTGGTAGAGCTGCTGGCTGGTGGACAAGAGACACTGGGTTCGATTCCTGACACCTGCCTTGGTGTATGCTGACTCCAATAAACCAGCAGGTGCTTCACCACCACAGTGTTCCTGTGTCTACCTGAGGAAGCAGCTAAACATGTCAGTCCCTCACAATGTGTATGCAAATGTGCATATTTAACACAGTTGTGTGTATGTAAATATGAATATGTAGCAGAGCTGTGTATATTAGCGTATGCATAAACAATCAAGCAAATGGTTGTGAACCCGCTAGAAATGCATTAAACCTACAAATATGATACACAACTAGTGTAATAGAAAGTACTTTTTATTTATAATTATAAATCATAACATAAGAAGGGGAAACCCCAAGAGGTGGAAAATAGTACAGGGGTTGCGGGGTAAGTAATTAATAGTGGTAAATCACCATAACCAAAATACATACATGATCCAAATAATTAAATAAATACCGTATTTTTCGGACTATAAGATGCACTTTTTCACCTAAAAATTTGGGAGGAAAATGGGGGGTGCATGTTATAGTCCGAACGCAGGCTTACGGGGGGGTTGCGGCAGTGGTGTAGCAACGTCACTTCCTCAGGGAACTGGCGGCAGAAGTGTGGCAATGCTGAAGCTCAGTGTCGGCGGTGAGCAGTGCGGAGCGCATCATTGGTTCCCTACGGGCATCTTCCTGAAGCTGTGGGCCGCCGGAGGCGGCGAGTGCGCGGGTTGAGGTCTCGGCTCGGCCTCTCGCGCTCAATTATCCTGAGGCTGTGAGACTCAGGAAAATGGCCGCCGGATGCTGCGCTTGCGCAGATTGAGATCTCGGTGGCCCTCAGCTTCAGGAAAATGGCCGCCGAGAAACCAATGATGCACATGGCACTGCTCACCGTGGACACTGGGACGCAGGATCGTCACATTTCTGCCACCGGCATCTTGAGGAAGGGACACCCTGCTCCATGCAATGCACTCTGCTCTGCCTCACCGCCAACACCGGATCAACAGCATCGCACCGCTTGCATACCCCAGGACTGCAGCATTGCCCTACTTCTGCCGTCACCGGCTTCCTGAGGAAGGGACCATGCCTTTGCTACCACTGCCAGCCCTCAGGTAAGATGCCTTAAATTCGGACGATAAGATGAACCCCATCTTAGAAAAATCTTTTTTTGCTATTTTTCACCCCAAAATTTGGGATATGTCTTATGGTCCAGTGTGTCTTATAGTCCGAAAAATACGGTACATGATACTGAATAAATCCAGAATATTATGCCTATCTAGCCCAATGAAGGAGTAAATAAATAATTGTGATATGGTTAGAAAGCATAAAAAATATTAGAGTGCATCATGTAAGAAGATCTGTTGTGAATGTGTTAGAAATGAATTCTGAGCAGAAACTCCCTCTGGTGGTTACAAACAGTACTGAACCATTCAATGAAGATTGTGAAGATTGGCAATCAGGAGTTACAGACTGGTCTTATATAAGGGAGGTTCCCTCCCATCATGTTTGCCGGTGATCAATTGTTCTTGTCTCAACTGTGGTTCCTGGTTCACTTTGAAGCTTGCCGAATCTTTCCTGCATCTTCTGCTATCAGATAAGATATTTTCTGCTTTTATTTTTGTGCTTGCTTTTTGCATTGTTCTCTGCACTTCTGTGGAGGTCAGCCAGGTCCCCTCCGGGGGCTTGTGCTCCTCTCAGTTTATCTGAGCCACTGTTATTTGTTCATTTGCCTTTTCCAGTTTTTTCAGTGGCTGCGGCTTAGTTTTGTTACACCAGAGAACTAATTTAGGTGGTAGAGGTCGTGTGATCTCAGGTGTTTTTGCAATTAGTAGAGTTGGTATTTTTTAGGGTTTTTTTGGATTGCAGTAAGTGTCTTTCCTATCCTTTTATTTCTAGGAAGATTGGGCCAAAACGTTTGCTCATACTATTTTCTGTCTGTGTCTGTATTTCCTCTTGTCTAACCGCCATTACATGTTTGGGGGATTCCTATGTTCTTTGGGGATCTGCTCCGGGGCAGATAGCTTTCCTCTTTCTATCTTTAGGTGTAGTTAACCTCTCAGGCTGTGACGAGGCATCTAGGACCAACTTAGGAACGCTCCACGGCTGCCTTTAGTTGTGGTGGTTAGTCAGGGTACTGCAATCCAGTAGATTCCAACCTCTCTGGTGTATTGCCGTTTTTGCCTGCTCTCCTCAGCTACCAAATCATAACAAAGATCAGTATCGGTAAATGTATAATATACAGCTCTGGCAAAAATTAAGAGACCACTTTCAAATGTTCAGTTTGTCTGATTTTTCTGTTTATAGTTTTTTTTTTTTAGTAAAATGTAAATTGTTCTTTTACTCTATCAACTTCTGACAACATGTCTCCGAATTACCAAGCAAAAAATATTGTATTTTTTCTCCGACAAAGAAAAATGGTAAAAATTTCAGACCTAAAATAATGCAAAGAAAACAAGTTCAAGATCATTTAGAAACAACAATACAAATGTTTTAACTCTGGAAGAGTTCTGAAATCAATATTTTATGGAATAACCGTGATTTTTAAAAACAGCTTTCATGTGTCTTGGCATGCTTGACACCAGTCTTTTACACTGTTCCTGGCGCAAAAATTTAAGCAGTTCGTCTTTGTTTGATGGCTTGTGACTATCCTTAATCCTGTTGATTACATTCCAGAGGTTTTCAGTGTGGTTCAGGTCTGGAGAATGGGATGCCCATGACAGGGTTTTGATGTGGTGGTCTCTTAATTTTTGCCAGAGTTGTATATGATATCAAATGTGCAAAGTAGCAAAATAATAGGGTCAGCTGCTGGAATAATTTTTTTCTGTGTATGTCATAAGACCATGGGATACAAATTCATTGATCCAGTAAGAATAGCTGCCTCAAGGGTAAAAAATAAAGTAATGTGGAAGACAATTTACAGAAGTGTTATTAACCCCTTTACCCCGAGGGTGGTTTGCACGTTAATGACCGGGCCAATTTTTACAATTCTGACCACTGTCTCTTTGAGGTTATAACTCTGGAACGCTTCAATGGATCTTGACGATTCTTGGTTTGTTTTCTTGTGACATATTGTACTTCATGTTAGTGGTAAAATTTCTTCGATATAACTTGCGTTTATTTTTGAAAAAAACGTAAATATGACAAAAATTTTGAAAATTTTGCAATTTTCAAACATTGAATTTCTATTCCCTTAAAACAGAGAAATATGTCACACAAAATAGTTAATAAATAACATTTCCCTCTTGTCTACTTCACATCAGCACATTTTTACAACAAAATGTACAAAGTCATGTTTTTTAGGGACCACCTCACATTTGAAGTCACTTTGAGGGGTCTATATGGCAGAATATACACAAAAGTGACACCATTCTTAAAACTGCACCCTCAAGGTACTCAAAACCACATTCAAGAAGTTTATTAACCCTTCAGGTGCTTCACAGAGGCTGAAGCAACGTTGAAGGAAAAAATTAACATTTAACTTTTTAGTCACAAAAATGATCATTTACAAACATTTTTTTTTATTTTCACAAGGGTAAAAGGAGAAAATGGAAGATATAGTTGTTGTGCAATTTCTACTGGAAAATCACTGTTTGGGCGCACGGCTGTGCTCGTAAGGGAAGGAGCACCGTTTGACTTTTTCAAACCAAAATTGGCTGGAATTGAGATTAGACACCATGTTGCATTTGGAGAGCCCCTGATGTGCCTAAACAGTGGAAATCTCCATTTTGGAAACTAGACCCCCTAAGGAACTTATCTAGATCTGTGGTGAGCACTTTGATCATGTTTGATCGCAGTGTGCCGGGGGTTAATGTGCCAGGAGCGGTCTGTGACCGCTCCTGGCACATAGTGCCGGGTGTCAGCTGTGATAATTAGCTGACTCCCGGCTGCGATCGGCAGCGCTCACCCCGTGAGCGCGTCCGATCGCATGTGACGTACTTTCCATCCATGATCATACGGGCCCAGGTACCATGGACGGGATAGTACGTCTAATGTCAGAAAGGGGTTAAAGAGTCATGGTTTTAGTCAAGAACCAGCCTAGGCAAAAAGCATGTGTGGCATCTAAAGGTGCTATAGATAGTAAAGCGCAAAGGATCACCTCGTCAAAGCTCATGCGAAACGTGCATCGGGTCAGGTGTAGGCTGGTTCGGGGTCTATTGCTGGTCAGTATACTGCTGCTTTCTTTCATGCATTTGCACTTTACTATCTATAGCACCTTTAGGTGCCATACATGCTTTTTTGCCTTGGCTAGTTCTTGACTAAATCCATGACTATCATTTTTGTAGGTTTAGAGCTGTGTATATGTCAATGTGTGTATGTAGCAGGACTGTGTGTATGTAAATATGCTTATGTAGCAGAGCTTTTTGTATGTAAGTGTGTGTGTATAGCAGAGATGCCTGTGTATCTAAATGTGCGTTTAGCAGAGCTGTATGTGTATGTAAATGGGCTTTTGTAGCAGAGCTGTATGTATGTAAATGTGTGTATCTAGCAGAGCTGTGTGTATGTAAGTAGCAGAGCTGCGTGTGTAAATGTGTAGAATTCTTTATGGGGTAGATTACATTTAATTTTAAATGAAGAGAAGGAAGTTAATACCTCCTTTTCAATCATATTTCCAATTGGTGTAATGCCCCAAAGTTTCCAATATTATTATGTCCTGTGGTGAACTCCTCTAGTTTCTCTTCTATATGTGAGTTTCTGTAATCAATTTGCCCTATTTTGTATTGTAGATCTGTGATGGCTGTTGTGATATTTTTATGGATGGCTTGCTTCAAATCCTCTAGGAGAGATCTCAGTGGAGCTGTATTCAGGCTTTTGTTAGATGTTGACAATACAGGTGTCTGTAATTACGGTGGTTCTTCTGAACTGTTTGCAAAGGAGAGAAGAATAACCTCAGACAGTAAAGTGTGTTCATCATTGTGGAGCTTGGTGGCTTGCTATGACTTGCTGTGACCAGATGGCGCTAGATTGAAGGGCTGGCACAGCACGTTGTTATCAGCGGCCGCAGCTTCTGGATCAGGCTGCTTGCCAACGTCTGTTTCTCGTCTCTTGGTGTGCCGATCTGTCCACCCACTCTCCAAATACGCTGCCACCCCACTTAGCTGTGTCTCCGGCATGTTAAAATCCTGAGCTGCAGTGCAGGCTGATGAAGACATGGAGCTAGCGTCGTACACGTCCGCTCAGCTCCACATCTGGCCATGCACCCTCACCATAAAGGAAAATTTAATTAATAAAAATTATTTTTTCTTTTCTTTGCTGTCTAATCCTTGGTTGTGTCTTATGGTTAGGTGTGTTTTATAGTCTGAAAAATACAGTATATTAGAATTAAAAATATATGCAGTTACTAATCTCTTTAAACAAAAAAAAAAATAAAATCCATATCCAATGTGTAGTCAATATTTCACATTGTTATGCAGTGGGTGAAGTAATAATAATAATCTTTATTTCTATATAACGCCAACATATTCCGCAGCGCTTCGCAGTTTGCATACATTATCAGCACTGACCCCATTGGTGCTCTGTTGTGAATGGGTTTGAGATGAGTTCTGAGCAGAGGCTCCCTCTGGTGGTTACAAGCGGTGCTAGTCTGTCCAGTGAAGATTGTGAGGACTGGGAATCAGGTGTTACTGATTGGTCTTATATAAGGGAGTCGCCTTCCCATCAGGGTTGCCGGTGATCAATTGTTCTAGTCTGGATCCTTTTTTCCTGTTTCCCTTGTAGCCTGCTGTGTCATGTCTGCATCTCCTTCTAACAGATAAGACATTTTCTTCTTTTGTGTTTGTGCTATATTTTTGCATTTTGTCCTGCACTTCTGCGGGGGCCTTCAGGGTCCCCTCCGGGGGCTTCTGCCCTCTCAGTTTTGTTCAGCCACTGATGTTTGTACTTTTGCTTTTTCCAGTTTTTTCAGTGGCTGCTGTTTTGATTTTGTTACACCAGAGAACTAATTTAGGTGGAAGAGGTCGTGTGATCTCAGGTGTTTTTGAAATTAGTAGAGTTGGTGCCTTTCAGGGTTTTCTGGGATTGCAGTAAGTGCCCTTCCTATCCTTTTCTATTTAGTTAGTTTGGGCCCCAGCGTTTGCTCACACTATTTTCTTTCTGTGTCAGTATTTCATCTTGTCTAACCGCCATTACATGTTTGGGGGCTTTCTTTTATCTTTGGGGTTCTGCTCCGGGGCAGATAGCTTTCCTATTTCTATCTTTAGGTGTAGTTAGTTTCTCAGGCTGTGACGAGGCGTCTAGGACCAACGTAGGAACGCTCCACGGCTGCCTCTAGTTGTGGTGGTTAGTCAGGGTACTGCAATCTCATAGATTCCAACTGCTCTGGTGTATTGCCTTTTTTACCTGCACTCCTCAGCTACCGAAACATAACAGTATCACCGGCCTAAAAATTGAAAATTGTATGGTACTCACAGAAGGGAAAAAATATTGTGAAAGAAAAAAGGTTGTCAGAGTTGTCAGAGATATTTTTCTGTTTGTTGCATTTTTTTTTTTTTCCCTCTGTATCTCTGGGTGCTGGGGAGGATCTTTTCTCTCAATGGAGTTTGCACAGTTGTCTGGCCGTGTGGATCAGCTTGCCACTGAGGTTCGGAGTATTGCTATCTATCTTGCTGGGTTGCCTGTTGTGGAACCTAGGATTCCCATGCCAGATTTGTTTTTAGGGGATCGAGCTAAGTTTCAGAATTTCAAAAATAATTGTAAATTGTTTTTTGCCTTAAAATCTAAGTCCTCAGGGAACGCAGCGCAGCAGGTTCAAATTATCATCTCTCTCCTGCGCGGCGATCCTCAGGATTGGGCTTTTTCCCTGATACCTGGGGATCCTGTTTTGAGTGATGTTGATGCGTTTTTTCAGGCCTTGGGGTTATTGTACGATGAGCCTAATGTCACTGATCAAGCTGAAAAAGCCTTGTTGGCATTAAATCAGGGGCTTGATGACGCTGAGTTATACTGTCAGAGATTCCGTAGGTGGGCAGTCCTGACCAAATGGAATGACGACGCTTTGGCAGCCCTTTTCCGGAAGGGTCTGTCTGATAATGTAAAGGATGTTATGGTGGGATTCCCTGTCCCCTCTGGTCTCAATGATTCTATGTCATTAGCGATTCAAATTGACAGACGTTTGCGTGAGCGGAGAAGTATGCGTGGAATGGTGTTGCCTTGTGAACCAGCTTCTGAACCCATGCAGTGTGATAGAGTGGTGTCTGGGGCACAGCGTCATGAGTTTCGAAAGCGCAATGGGTTATGTTTCTACTGTGGTGATGCCTCTCATGCTATTTCAGTCTGCCCTAAGCGGGGAAGACGTTTTGCACGCTCAGTTGTCTTGGGTAGTGTTCAGACTAAGTTTTTATTAACTGTCACTCTGATATGCTCTCTGTCCTCATTTTCTGCTCAGGCTTTCGTTGATTCTGGAGCAGCTATTAACCTGATGGATTATGATTTTGCTAAACGTTGTGGATTTCCCTTGATACCCCTACAGAAGTCTATTCCCCTACTGGGGATCGATTCTACCCCTTTGGCTGAGAATAAACCCCAGTTTTCTACTCAGGTGATAATGAGGGTTGAACCTGATCACCAGGAGTGCTGCAAATTTTTGGTTCTGTATAATCTGCATGACATTATCGTGCTGGGTTTTCCTTGGTTACAGTCTCATAATCCTGTTTTGGATTGGAAATCTGTGTCTGTAACCAGTTGGGGCTGCCAATGTGTTAATACCAACACTCCTGTTTTTTCTGCCTCCCCCCAGGCTCAGGATGTTCCTGACTTTTTGATTGATTTTTCTGATGTGTTTAGCGAAAGTAAATCTGCATCCTTGCCTCCCCATAGGAGCTATGACTGCGCTATTGAATTAGTGCCGGGTAGTAAATTCCCTAAAGGTCGCCTTTTTAACTTGTCTGTACCTGAACATGACGCTATGCGGTCTTATATCAAGGAATCATTGGAGAAGGGTCATATCAGACCATCCTCTTCACCCTTAGGTGCCGGTTTTTTCTTTGTGGCCAAAAAGGATGGTTCATTAAGGCCGTGTATTGATTATCGTCTCTTGAACAATATTACTGTGAAATATCAATACCCGTTACCCTTGATTTCTGACCTGTTTTCCAGGGTGAAAAACGCTACTTGGTTTACCAAGCTTGACCTCAGGGGGGCGTATAACCTTATTCGCATTAAGCACGGGGATGAATGGAAGACGGCATTCAATACCCCTGAAGGGCATTTTGAGTACCTGGTGATGCCCTTTGGGCTCACTAATGCTCCTTCCGTCTTCCAGTCCTTCATGAATGACATTTTCAGGGATTTTGTGGACAAATTTCTGATTGTTTATTTGGATGATATCTTGATTTTTTCTAATGACTGGGACTCTCATGTGAAACATGTTCGAACTGTATTCCAGATTTTGAGAGAGAATGCTCTGTATGTGAAGGGATCAAAGTGTCTTTTTGGCGTACAGAGGATCTCATTTCTGGGATTCATTTTGTCCCCATCTGTTATTGAAATGGACCTGGTCAAGGTTCAGGCCATCTGTGATTGGGTCCAACCTACTTCATTAAAGGCTCTTCAGAGATTTTTGGGTTTTGCCAATTTTTATCGTAAATTTATTGGTAATTTCTCGGTTATTGTTAAACCATTAACTGATTTGACCAGAAAGGGTTCTGATGTGGTGAATTGGCCTCCTGAGGCAGTCTCTGCATTTCAGGAACTTAAGCAGAGATTCACTTCTGCTCCTGTTCTACGGCAGCCTGATGTTTCTCTGCCATTTCAGGTGGAGGTTGATGCCTCTGAAATTGGGGCAGGTGCCGTTTTGTCCCAAAAAGATCCAGAGACCTCTAAAAGTAACCCTTGTGCCTTTTTCTCTCGAAAATTTTCTCCTACTGAACGTAATTATGACGTGGGTAATCGGGAGTTATTGGCCATGAAGTGGGCTTTTGAAGAGTGGAGACATTGGCTGGAGGGAGCCAAACATCAGGTGGTGGTCCTTACGGACCATAAGAATCTGGTCTATCTGGAATCTGCCAAGCGACTCAATCCTAGTGTCACGCTGTATAGCAGATATATATATGAGATGTCTGTAATCTATATCAAAAAGGGCAACATACTATATAACATGCGCATAGATATATTATAACATGGATTTACCTGACAGAATGTCCACGGGGTCAAAACGGAATCCGTTATACGCTGTCTCCGGCTAGAGGGTGACCGGGGTCTAAGCTGACCCTGAACTGGGGTCCTAACTAATCCCTCAACCTGGAGGTACTGTTAAAGGTACAGAGGTCCAGGCCACCAGCGTAAACCCTGTCTCCTATCAATCCCTGCCAACTGTATTCTAGTCCTAAGAAGGACCCTGAATACCACCAAAGGGAATGAACAGGTAACGGATAATGAACAGAAAGACATACAAGAAAGAGAAGGAATAAAGTAAATAAAGTCTTACATACAACACTCACACACAGTAGGAACACCTAAGGTCTCAGAGATTTAACTATAAGCTATAAGAGTAAAAACACCTAATGAACTCTTAGCTTAAATATTCTCAGAACCGATCCAGTCTGCTGAACTACATGAATGCTTTCACCGGCGTCTAACACCCAGACTGGCAGAAATATAAAGGAAACTAATTAGAACATAAACAAAAGCAGCCGGGCGAGGCTGCACCTAGCCTTAGCAAAGAGCTAGGAAAAATTAACTCTCACATCACCAAAAAACAAAGAAACAGAAGCTCAGCTGTGAGAAGTCAGAATGTGCAATCGCGACGATCTTCGTGGCGATGCACCCATGACAGTACCCCCCCTTCTACGAGGGGCCTCCGGACCCTCATGACCAGGTCTGTCCGGGTGAGTTGTGTGAAAGGTCCGTCCACGTTATCATTGACCACCACTGAAGGAGGTAGAGGTGACGGTATGACTGGTGCCACATACTTTTTAAGTAATGACTTGTGAAACACATTATGAATTTTAAACGTAGGAGGGAGGTCCAGACGAAATGCCACAGGATTAATTATGGAGCTGATCCTGTACGGCCCGATGAATCTGGGACCCAACCTCCAGGAGGAAACTTTAAGTTTAATATTCCTGGTAGACAACCACACCAGATCATTCACCTTCAGATCTCGACCAGAAACTCTCCCCCTATCAGCCATCCGTTTGTAACGGTTCTCCGTAACCTTCAGTCTTAACTGATCTGGAACTATCAGTCTCCCTGGAAGTCCCACAGGGCGTCCCCCTGAGCCCCCAATACCTCCCCCTCAAGCTCAGAGCATACAGCTGACACTACAACTCCCTCCTGAGGAATAGGAACCGGATCATCCATCCTCCCGGTCCCTGGGAAAGTACGAGATAAGGCATCAGGAAGCAACTTTATTGAGCAGTCATATGCGCGATGAGGAGGTAACTCTTTACACCCCTCCTCTGAGAACATCTCCCCAAAGTCCTCCAGAAAAGGAGGCAAAGTCCTAGGTACAACCGCACCGATGACCGTGCTCATGCAGTTATTCTTGCAAAATTCACCCCACTGGCTAATCTTTCTGGATTGCCAATCAATCACTGGGTTATGTTTAGCCAACCAAGGAAGTCCCAACACAATAGGAGTAGGTAGACCCTCCAACACATAACAAGACAATTGCTCTTTATGTATTGCCCCTACTCGAAGATCTATGTTATGAACAGCTTGAACCAAGCTACCTTGACCAAGAGGTCTAGAATCAATAGAGAGTATAGGGACCGGTTTGGCCAATACACTCAGTTGCATACCATGCACCTGGGCAAACCGAGCGTCCACAAGATTAGCCCCGGACCCACTATCAAGAAAAACAGAAATCCTCTCAGTTCTAGTACCAATCACCACCTCCGCAGGCACGATAAACTGAGAGGGATTTGGGGACGAAATACAGACTCCCAGGTTAACTCCTTGGGTCAAAGAGGTCCGGGATGGACAACCCCCAACAAAATGTCCCTCTCTCCCGCAAAAGAAACACCTTCTAGTCTTGCGGCGCACCGCCGATTCCCTCCTACAAAATGATGTCCCTCCCAACTGCATGGGTTCCTCAGAACAGACCAGGGGAACCTCAGTATAAGGGACTTTAGTAGTAGGTGGAGTCATCATGGGGGCGGAGTTACCTCGCGTCTTCCCCGAAGTCGTCTATCAATGCGAATAGCGAGGGCCATAGCAGCCTCCAGTGATGGAGGAGAATCATACTGAGCCAACACATCTTTAATTTGTCAGACAACCCTTGACAAAACTGGCTCCTAAGAGCTGGGTCATTCCACTGAGTATCTGTTGCCCATCTACGGAACTCAGAAGAATATTCCTCCGCTGGACGATTTCCTTGCCGTATTTTACGTAACTTTGTTTCAGCAAGGGAAACTCGATCCGGATCATCATATACCAGACCCAGGGCAGTAAAAAATCGATCCACTGACTGGAGATCTGGGGAGCCTGGAGGAATAGAGAACGCCCAAGATTGAGGGTCCCCTTGTAAGAGCGAGATAACAATTCCCACCCTCTGCTCTTCACTCCCAGATGACCGAGGCCGCAGCCGAAAGTACAATTTACATGCCTCCCGGAAAGTAAAAAATTTGTCCCGCCCACCAGTGAACCTGTCCGGGAGAGCAACCTTAGGTTCAGATCTGGTTTGCTCTGAGAGGGACAAAACCTTGGACTTAATGTCTGCAAATTCCATGGACAACCCTGCAACTGCCGGGCCAGCTGGGCTACTGGATCCATGACAGCTGGGGAGAATCTTTAGTTTGGGCCGGTGAAAATGTCACGCTGTATAGCAGATATATATATGAGATGTCTGTAATCTATATCAAAAAGGGCAACATACTATATAACATGCGCATAGATATATTATAACATGGATTTACTGACAGAATGTCCACGGGGTCAAAACGGAATCCGTTATACGCTGTCTCCGGCTAGAGGGTGACCGGGGTCTAAGCTGACCCTGAACTGGGGTCCTAACTAATCCCTCAACCTGGAGGTACTGTTAAAGGTACAGAGGTCCAGGCCACCAGCGTAAACCCTGTCTCCTATCAATCCCTGCCAACTGTATTCTAGTCCTAAGAAGGACCCTGAATACCACCAAAGGGAATGAACAGGTAACGGATAATGAACAGAAAGACATACAAGAAAGAGAAGGAATAAAGTAAATAAAGTCTTACATACAACACTCACACACAGTAGGAACACCTAAGGTCTCAGAGATTTAACTATAAGCTATAAGAGTAAAAACACCTAATGAACTCTTAGCTTAAATATTCTCAGAACCGATCCAGTCTGCTGAACTACATGAATGCTTTCACCGGCGTCTAACACCCAGACTGGCAGAAATATAAAGGAAACTAATTAGAACATAAACAAAAGCAGCCGGGCGAGGCTGCACCTAGCCTTAGCAAAGAGCTAGGAAAAATTAACTCTCACATCACCAAAAAACAAAGAAACAGAAGCTCAGCTGTGAGAAGTCAGAATGTGCAATCGCGACGATCTTCGTGGCGATGCACCCATGACACCTAGACAGGCCAGGTGGGCCTTGTTTTTCACACGTTTTAATTTTGTGGTTTCCTTTCTTCCTGGCACTAAGAATGTTAAGGCGGATGCCCTCTCGAGGAGTTTCCTTGCGGACTCTCCTGAGTTATCTGATCCTTCTGTTATTTTGAAAGAGGGTGTAGTTCTTTCCGCCATCTCGCCCAATTTGAGACTTGCTCTGGAGGGGTGTCAGGAGGATAGGCCCGAGCGCTGCCCTGTTGGAAAATTGTTTGTCCCGGACCAGTGGAAAAAGAGTGTGATGTCTGAGATTCATTGTTCCGCATTGGCTGGGCATCCCGGAATTTTTGGTACCAGAGACTTGGTTAGTCGGTCCTTTTGGTGGCCTACCTTGTCTCGTGATGTCAGGGAATTTGTGCAGTCCTGCGGGACTTGCTCTCGCTCCAAGCCTTGCTCTCGCTCTAGTGGTTTGTTGATGCCATTGCCTGTGCCCAAGAGACCATGGACCCATATCTCTATGGATTTCATTTCCGACCTTCCTGTTTCTCAGAGAATGACCACCATCTGGGTAATTTGTGATAGGTTTTCCAAAATGATACATCTTGTGCCATTACCTAAGTTGCCTTCCTCCTCTGAATTGGTGCCGTTGTTCCTTCAGCACGTGGTTCGTTTACACGGCATTCCTGAGAACATTGTGTCTGACAGAGGAGTCCAGTTTGTTTCCAGATTTTGGAGGACTTTTTGTTCTAAACTGGGTGTTCAATTGTCTTTCTCCTCGGCATTTCATCATCAGACCAATGGTCAAACTGAGAGAACAAACCAGACATTGGAGACTTATCTAAGATGCTTTGTGTCTGCTGATCAGGATGACTGGGTCTCTTTTTTGCCTTTGGCTGAGTTTTCTCTTAATAATAGGGCTAGCTCTGCCACTTTGATGTCTCCATTTTTTTGTAATTCTGGGTTTCACCCTTGATTTTCTTCAGGACAGACTGAGGCTTCTGTCTGTCCAGGTGTTGACTCTGTTGTGGAGCGTATGCAACAGATTTGGGACCAGGTAGTGGAGAGGTTGCCCCTCTCTCAGGAGAGGGCCCAGCGGTTTGCTAACCGGCATAGGACTGATGGTCCTCGGTTTAAAGTGGGGGACTTGGTCTGGTTGTCCTCAAAGAATATTCCTATGAGAGTAGCATCTCCTAAATTTAAGCCTAGGTTCATTGGACCTTATAAGATCATGGAGATTATTAATCCTGTTTCTTTTCGTTTGCTTCTTCCAGGGACATTTAAGATCCATAACGTGTTCCACAAGTCCTTGTTGAAGAGGTTTGTTGAGCCAGTGGTTCCTGCTGCTGTGCCTCCTGACCCTGTTTTGGTTGAGGGCAATCTGGAGTATGTGGTTGAGAAAATATAGATTCTCGTTTTTCTAGACGGAAACTCCAGTATTTGGTTAAATGGAGAAGTTATGGTCAGGAAGACAATTCTTGGGTGTTTGCTTCGGACATCCATGCTAGGAGACTTATCCGTGCGTATCATAGAACTCATCCTGACCGACCTGGTTGCTCAAATGAGGGTTCGGTGACCCCTCCTCAAGGGG
Source organism: Oophaga sylvatica (assembly GCA_033576555.1). Lineage (NCBI taxonomy): Eukaryota > Metazoa > Chordata > Amphibia > Anura > Dendrobatidae > Oophaga > Oophaga sylvatica. Next base: position 15,068,771 of record JARQOD010000003.1, read on the forward strand.
GGGGTACTGTTGTGAATGGGTTTGAGATGAGTTCTGAGCAGAGGCTCCCTCTGGTGGTTACAAGCGGTGCTAGTCTGTCCAGTGAAGATTGTGAGGACTGGGAATCAGGTGTTACTGATTGGTCTTATATAAGGGAGTCGCCTTCCCATCAGGGTTGCCGGTGATCAATTGTTCTGGTCTGGATCCTTTTTTCCTGTTTCCCTTGTAGCCTGCTGTGTCGTGTCTGCATCTCCTTCTAACAGATAAGACCTTTTCTTCTTTTGTGTTTGTGCTATATTTTTGCATTTTGTCCTGCACTTCTGCGGGGGCCTTCAGGGTCCCCTCCGGGGGCTTCTGCCCTCTCAGTTTTGTTCAGCCACTGATGTTTGTACTTTTGCTTTTTCCAGTTTTTTCAGTGGCTGCTGTTTTGATTTTGTTACACCAGAGAACTAATTTAGGTGGAAGAGGTCGTGTGATCTCAGGTGTTTTTGAAATTAGTAGAGTTGGTGCCTTTCAGGGTTTTCTGGGATTGCAGTAAGTGCCCTTCCTATCCTTTTCTATTTAGTTAGTTTGGGCCCCAGCGTTTGCTCATACTATTTTCTTTCTGTGTCAGTATTTCATCTTGTCTAACCGCCATTACATGTTTGGGGGCTTTCTTTTATCTTTGGGGTTCTGCTCCGGGGCAGATAGCTTTCCTATTTCTATCTTTAGGTGTAGTTAGTTTCTCAGGCTGTGACGAGGCGTCTAGGACCAACGTAGGAACGCTCCACGGCTGCCTCTAGTTGTGGTGGTTAGTCAGGGTACTGCAATCTCATAGATTCCAACTGCTCTGGTGTATTGCCTTTTTTACCTGCACTCCTCAGCTACCGAAACATAACAGTGCTCACAATCTAAATTCCCTATCAGTAGGTCTTTGGAATGTGGGAGGAAGCCGGAGAACCCAGAGGAAACCCACGCAAATATGGAGAGAACATACAAACTCCTTGCAGATATTGTCTTTGGTGGGATTTGAACCCAGGACTCCAGCATTGTAAGGCTGCAGTAAGTTTTGAACACATCACCAATTTTCTAAGTAAATATATTTCCAAAGGTGCTTTTGACATAAAATTCTCACCAGAATGCCACACACAAAACATCTTACGATGGGTAAAACCAATGAACAGTTTCAAGACCTTTGCAGCCTTACTGTTGCAAAGCATACTAAACTACTAAAGGTTCAGTGAGTATTGTGGCAGCAATAATCCGGTAGTTGAAAGAATGTCATTTGACCATAAACTGGCATTGACCAATTTTTAGACTGTTTCAGACAGAGAAGTGAAAAGAATTCTCCAAAAAAAATTTCCAAGAGCCAAGTATTACCTGAGGAGAGCTATAGAAATACCTGGAATCAGCTGGTACAATTGTTTCAAATAAAACTTTAAATAATGCACTCAACCTCCATGGCCTGTAGGCACTCTCTCCACATAAGACTCCATTTTTTAACAAAAAGCATGTTCAAGCGCATTTAAAGTTTGCTCAACAACATTTACACAAGAAATACTATGAAAATATAGTCTTGTCAGATGATACCAAAATTTTACTCTTTGAATGCAACAGGCATAGGCTGGACAGACATCTGTCTGAGATGGTTTAATGAATCTGTAAGGTTCTGTGTATCTGTTTCTGAAACTCAGTTTGTTCGTCGGCCATTTTGCTTTCTGTTTTGCTGCAGCTATCTTGCCCTCAGTTAAAATGGAGTTTTCCAGCTTGCATGTTCCCGCCCTGATTCTCTCCGTTTGCTTCTTAAACAGCCACACCTGAGCAATCAGTGCTTCAGAATCTAGCCTGCAGTGAACCTGTGTTCTGACTCCTGAAGCCTTGGACCTTGTACTCCAGCCATTTCTATTGAGAAACTCTGAAGCACTTGTGGACTCTGAACTCTGCTCTTGGAAGCCTCACATTTGCATGGACTTGCGGTAACATAGAAGAAGATCTGAATCTGTTGTGGAGAGTTATTGATGAACTTAGATTACTCTGGCCCGCTGTGTCTCCTGCTTCTGTGTTTGCAACCTGTGTGTTTATTTTTGCCAAATTGTATGAAGCAATACAAGACTTTCTTTATCAACCTGTGTCTCAAGTATTTTCATCGCACCCAAGCACAAGACGCTATATGAACTGTACCATATACATTACAAGATTCTGAAGCCAAACGTTAGTGTCTGCTGGGTCTGGAAAAGCTTGTCTGCTGTACTGTGGATATCGGATGTCCGGTTGTACTTTCTGTGATGACAGTGGTTGTGACTTCTCACAACCATTCCAGGTGAGCAATTCCCTTAAGTTTTTTTTCTGCAGTGTTATCACAGGTAAACACTATTGTTTTTTTTTTTTTTCTCTTCTCTTTTTTGTCTGCTGAAATTCTGGATATCAGATGTCTGGTTGAAAGCTTTCTGTGATAATAGTGGTTGTGACTTCTCACAACCATTCCAGGTGAGCAGTTCCCTTAAAGTTTTTTCTTTCTTCAGTGTTGCCACAGGTGAACACTATTGTTTTTTTTTTTTTTTTTTTTTTTTTTTTTTCCTCTCTCCTCTTCTTCCAGTATCCTGTCTTAAAAGATCTGGAAAATGGAGGCCCGCATGAAGGAACTTTGTGGAGTGACTGATAATATCCTTGCAGAGTTGCAGAATATAAAGACCCGTTTTACAAATCTTCAGGACCTAAATAATCACAATATGCAAGTGGTTGGACAGACTACTCAGGATTTGCGAGCCAGGATTGAGGTTCTGGAGGGGCGAGTCCAGGCTCCTGCCGTGGCCCCGAGTTCTGGGATTCCCAAGTTGCCTCCTTTTCGTTTTGGTGGTGAACGTGAAAAATTCAGGGGATTTGTTAATCAATGTAATCTTTTTTTTTCTGCACATGCTTCACAATTTCCTACTGAACGATCTAAGGTGCTTACTATAATTATGTTGCTTACCAACAAGGCTTTGATATGGGCAAACCCTCTGATTGAGACTGAGGATGATTGTTTGGATCACCTTGATGATTTTATTTCAGCCATGGGGCAGGTGTTTGATGACCCCAATCGAGGTGCAACAGCTGAAGCAGCCATATTAGCTTTGCGCCAAGGTAAGCACTCGGTAGCTGAATATGCCTTGGATTTCAGGAAATGGGCCCTTGATACCACATGGGACAATTCCGCCAAAAAATCTATTTTTCGAAAGGGGTTATCCCCACTGATTAAGGATGAACTTGCTCGTGCCGACCCTCCCACTGCGTTAGGTGACTTTATTAACTACTGCATCCGTATTGATACTCGTTTAACTGAACGCAGGCAAGAGAGATGGTTCGAAAGCAATCGTACTAATCTTTTCCTACCTTCCTCTCCAGCTAAGGAACCTCTGAATAGGATTACACGGGAACCTGAACCTGAACCTATGCAGGTAGACTCTTTACTACGACGGGTTAGTGATGCACGCAAGGAACATCGTTTTAAGGAGAATCTATGTTTTTATTGTGGTAAGTCAGGGCACTTTATTATTAACTGTCCCAGCCGTTCTCGCAAGACTACTGCAGCACTCATTCATTGTGAGTGTTGCGAGAGGGGATCTGTCAGGTCCGAGCCTCAGGCTCCAGAGAGAGCTGCAGCAACAGATCTTGATTTCTCGGACTTAAACTCCGTTACCTCTGAGGACGTTGACTGTGTAAATGCTGCCATCTTTCAAGTTTCCTCAGCGGTGTCCCAGCTGAGTTGTAAGAAAAACAATTCTCACTGTTTTCTTTCCATCAAACTCTGGGTTGACTCAGCCTGGGTGTCTAGCTCTGCCATGATCGACTCAGGTGCAAGTGGAAATTTTATGGATGTCTCCTTTGCTCTAAAACAGGGAATACGTTCAGTGAAGAAGGCTGCTCCAGTACAGATGGAAACTGTGGATGGCTCCCTGCTGACCTCTGGACCAGTGGATCAGGAAACAGAGCCTTTAAAGGTTCTTATGGGTAAAGATCATCAAGAGAAACTGTCCTTTATGCTTATTTCTTCTCCTCACTTTCCCATTATTCTAGGGCTACCATGGCTGCAGGCTCAGAATCCTACCATTAACTGGGAGACCAAGGAATTACACTTTCCAGAGAAACAGATGAGTCAAAAAATTTCAGCTTGCTCTGTTCCTAAAGGAACCATGTCAGTCCCTGAATTACCAGCTGTATACCAGGACTATGTGGATTTATGTGACAAGAAGAACGCTGACCAGCTTCCTCCTCACCGTCCATATGATTGTCCAATTGAATTATTGCCTGGAGCAGAGATACCTTTTGGTAAGATCTACCCCCTGGCGGGGCCCGAGCTGAAGGCTTTAAAAGAGTACATAGACGAAAATCTAGCCAAGGGCTTCATACGCCCCTCTTCATCTCCTGCAGGGGCACCCATATTCTTTGTAAAGAAGAAAGATGGATCCCTGAGACCATGCGTAGACTATAGGGAACTTAATAAGGTTACTATTAGAAACCGTTATCCATTGCCTTTAATCCCTGAATTATTGGAGAGAGTGCGACATGCCAAAATTTTTTCTAAACTAGATCTTCGTGGGGCCTATAACTTAGTCCGTATTAGACCTGGGGATGAATGGAAGACTGCATTCAGGTCACGCTATGGACACTTTGAATATCTGGTTATGCCTTTTGGTCTGAGTACCGCCCCAGCCACTTTCCAACACTTGGTGAATGACATCTTCAGGGATCTCCTAGATACATTTGTGGTAATTTATTTGGATGATATTTTAATTTTTTCTAACTCCACAGAGGAACATCATGGACATGTGAGAATGGTCTTGGAACGTCTAAGACAAAATCATCTTTACATCAAGCTTGAAAAGTGTGAATTCCATAAGACCGAAATTCAATTTCTGGGGTATGTACTGTCTACACAAGGAATTAGTATGGATGGAAGTAAAACCCAAGCCATCAATGATTGGCCAAGTCCTAGAAATGTGAAGGAGGTACAGCGCTTCATCGGGTTTGCAAACTTCTATAGACGTTTCATTAGAAATTTCTCTGAGGTAGTGTCACCTATCACCCAACTTACCCGGAAAGAGTCTAAGTTCTCCTGGACTCCCCAAGCCCAGGAAGCATTTTCCCGTCTAAAAGATAAATTTACCACTGCACCTATCCTAGTACATCCCAACCCAGAGCTTGCCTTCATAATAGAGGTGGATGCTTCAGACTGTGCCGTGGGAGCTATACTCTCTCAGAGAACAGGTGAGAAGAATGTCTTGCATCCCTGTGCCTTCTTTTCCCAGCAGTTGTCTTCGGCTGAGAAGAACTACGATGTGGGCAATAGAGAGTTGTTGGCCATTATTGCCGCCTTCAAAGAATGGAGACACCTTCTTCAAGGAGCTGCACAGCAAATAGTCGTTCTGACAGATCATCGTAATCTTGAGTTTATCAGGTCGGCTAAGTGCCTGACTCCTCGCCAGGCTCGCTGGAATCTTTTCTTAAACCAATTTAATTTTATTATTTCTTATAGACCAGGATCGCGCAATGGAAAGGCTGATGCACTCTCTAGGATTTACTCAGCAGAGACACGTCCAATTACTCCTCCTAAGACTATTCTTCCTGACTCTAGATTCCTAGGAGTGATTCATCATCAAGACCTAATTAAAGACATCAAGGAAGCATACCATGCGGATTCTTTTTTGGCTCAACCCCCAAGGGACGTAAGTCTTGTCTTTAAGAATGGTGTGTGGATTCTGGGACAACGTCTGTATATACCTGAAACAGTCAGATTGAGAGTATTGCAACTCATTCACGATTCCAAAATAGCCGGGCATAGAGGAATTCTAAAGACACAGGAATTTCTTTCTCGTTTCTTTTGGTGGCCCACTTGTAGGAAGGATGTTTTGGACTATGTCACTTCGTGTGAGGTTTGTGCAAGATGCAAAACACCTCGCTCTTCACCAACTGGTCTGTTACAGCCTCTTCCCACCCCGTCCCGCCCGTGGGGATCCATTTCTATGGACTTCATTGTGGAATTACCAACCTCTCAAGGGAAGAACACTATTCTAGTGGTGGTTGATCGTTTAACAAAGGCAGCTCATTTTATCCCTTGTGTCGGCTTACCCACTGCAAAACAGACATCAGATTTGATGATTAAAGATGTGTTTCGTTTACATGGAGTACCGGATGAGGTTATTTCGGATCGAGGGGTGCAATTCACTTCTAGGTTTTGGCAAAATTTCTGTGCAGCATTGGACATTAAAGTAAACCTTTCTTCTGCTTTTCATCCCCAGACTAATGGACAAACCGAACGAACCAATCAAACCCTGGAGCAGTATCTCCGCTGCTTTATCTGCCACCTACAGGATGATTGGGTGGATCTACTTCCATTGGCTGAGTTCTCTTACAACAACTCTCAGAGTGCCTCCACTAAACAGTCTCCTTTTTTCTCTAATTTAGGTTATCATCCTAACATTCTACCACGATTTCCCATAGAGACGCCTTTGCCAGCAGTGGCTGAAAGAGTCACGACTTTACAGAAGAATATGGATCTTCTAAAGGAGAATCTGGAATCGGCTCAGGAAAGGTACAAGAAGGCAGCAGATAAATTTCGTAAACCTGCACCAGCTTTTAAGGTAGGAGACCTGGTCTGGCTGTCAACCAGAAATCTTAAGTTAAGGATTCCATCGTCTAAGTTGGGACATAAGTACATTGGACCCTATAAAATCAGTAAGATTATAAGTGCCGTTGCTTGTCGTCTTCAATTGCCCAGAACTATGAGAATCCACCCTGTCTTTCATGTATCCCTACTAAAGGCTGCGACACCCAATACGTTTCCTGGACGTTCTTCTCCTTGCCCTGACCCAGTGCTAGTCGATGGTCAGGAAGAATTTGTGGTGGAAAGGATTTTAGATTCCAGGTTGTATAGAAATCAGTTACAATATCTGATTAAATGGCAGGGCTACCCAGTGGAGGACAACTCATGGGAGCCAGTCAATAACGTTAATGCTCCTCGCTTGCTCCGTCAGTTTCATCAGAGGTACCCACACAAGCCTGGTCTGAGGTCATCCGGAGGTTGCCCCTAAGGGGGAGTAATGTAAGGTTCTGTGTATCTGTTTCTGAAACTCAGTTTGTTCGTCGGCCATTTTGCTTTCTGTTTTGCTGCAGCTATCTTGCCCTCAGTTAAAATGGAGTTTTCCAGCTTGCATGTTCCCGCCCTGATTCTCTCCGTTTGCTTCTTAAACAGCCACACCTGAGCAATCAGTGCTTCAGAATCTAGCCTGCAGTGAACCTGTGTTCTGACTCCTGAAGCCTTGGACCTTGTACTCCAGCCATTTCTATTGAGAAACTCTGAAGCACTTGTGGACTCTGAACTCTGCTCTTGGAAGCCTCACATTTGCATGGACTTGCGGTAACATAGAAGAAGATCTGAATCTGTTGTGGAGAGTTATTGATGAACTTAGATTACTCTGGCCCGCTGTGTCTCCTGCTTCTGTGTTTGCAACCTGTGTGTTTATTTTTGCCAAATTGTATGAAGCAATACAAGACTTTCTTTATCAACCTGTGTCTCAAGTATTTTCATCGCACCCAAGCACAAGACGCTATATGAACTGTACCATATACATTACAGAATCATGCATTGAGCAGGGGGTTGGACATGATGACCCTGGAGGTTCCATCCAACTCTAATATTCTATGATTCTATGAATACACACTGTATTTGGGAGACCAAAAGGCACTGCATATCACCCCCAAAACACTGTACCACCAATGAAGTTTGGAGATGGGAACATCATGGTATGGTGCTGTTTTTCAGCATGCGGCACTGGCAAACTTCATATATTTGAAGGTAGGGATGAATGGACAAATTTAGCAAGACATTCTTGATAAAAATCTGCCATCTACCAGGATGATGAAGATGAAACAAGGGTTCATATTTCAGCAAGGCACTGATTCCAAACACACAGCCAAGGGAACTATAAATTGACTTTAGAAAAAAAAATAGCTGCTAGAATGACCCAGTCAATCAGGTGACCTCAATCCAATTGAAAATTAAAGAAGCCAAAACTCAGAGTTCATGGAAGGAGTCCAAGGGACCTTCAGGATTTGAAGAGTGTTTGTGTGGAAGAATGAGCTTAAACCACTCCTGAGCAATGAATGTGACTAGTTTCTCCATACATGAGGTATCTTGATGTGGTCATCATCAACAAAAGGTTTTGTACGAAGTATTAAATAAGTTTCAATAAGCAAGTTCAATGCTTTTTGTCATTTCACATTATTACACATAACTTAATTTATGGCCATTTATGATTTGATTTTTTTTGACTGTGTGGATTGGATGGGTTGGTACTGACATTTGATGAGAATTTCATGTCAATAGCACCTTTAGATAGTTAGGTCCAGAAAATATTTGGACAGTGACGCAAGTTTTGGCATTTTATCTGTTTACCAAAACATATTCAAGATGCAATAATATAATCAATCTGGTCTAAAAGTGCTGATTCTCAGCTTTAATTTGAGGGTATTCACATCCTAATAGGAGTAAAGGTTTTGGAATTGCAGGGGCTGTCTCTTTTTGACAATTATCTCAAAAGCTCTTTCATAGAAAAATCGAATGTTAAGGTACTGCCACACTTAGCGATCTGGTTAGCGATCTCAATAACGACGCAAGCTAATGAGATCATTGGTGTGATCTCTTTTAGGTCGCTAGTAGCTGCCAAACAGGAGATCTCATTAACAACTCATCAGCGGTCAGCGATCTCTTTAACGACTTTGGCGGTCGTTAGGACGTCATTAGCATGTACTGAGCGCTTCTGATTCATAGGAATTTCCAGCATCGCTCCTGCTTTCTGCGTCCTGCTAGACTGCTTTGACACTTCTGCGATCCTCTCTGTGACGCAAAAAAGAAATTACAGATATTGCGATCCATTCCGTGACGCTAAACACCATATGCGTCACAAACGAGGTCGCTCGTCGTTCGCAAAAGGTGCCAAACACAGCGATATAGGCTCACCAGCGGGACGCCAACGATCAAAAAACGGTCCAGAACTCTAGTGAACGATCAGCGACATCACAGCAGGGGCCACATCGTTGCTACATGCCACACACAACGAGGTCGCTAACGAGATTGCAAAATAGTGACGTTTTAGTGATCTCGTTTGCGATCTCGTTTGCGATCTCGTTTAGTGTGGCATACCCTTTAGAGTTGGAAGGGACCTCAAGGGTCACTGTGTTCAACCCCCTGCTCAAAGCAGGATTCACTAAACCATCTCAGACAGATGTCTATCCAGCCTCTGTTTGAACACTTCCATTCAAGAACTCACCACCTCTCGTGGCAGCCTGTTCCACTCATTGTTCACCCTCACTGGCAAAATGTTGTTTCTAATATCTAATCTGTATCTTCTCCCTTTCAGTTTCATTCACTTGGTTCTCGTGTTTTCATGTGCAAATGAGAATAATAAGGATCCCTCTACATTATGACAGCCCTTCAGATATTTGTAGACAGCAATTAAGTCTCCTCTTAGCCTTCTTTTTTGCAAGCTAAACATTCTCAGATCCTTTAAACTTTCCTTTATAGGATATACTTTGCAGTCCGCCTACCATCCTGTTAGCTCTTCTCTGAACTTGCTCCAGTTTTTCAATGTCTTTTTTTAAAATATGGTGCCCAGAACTGGAAACAGTATTCCAGATGAGGCCTGATCAAGAAGTAGTAGAGGGGATAATTACTTCACTTGTTCTAGACTCTATGCTTCTCTTAATACATTCTAGAACTATCTTTGCCTTTTTTGCTGCTGCATAACACTAGAATCATGTGCAGTCTGTGATTTATTAGTATACTCAAGTCTTTTTTTTGTTGCTTAGTTATATTCCTCATATTCTATAGATGTAATTTTTCATTTTTCTTGCCCAGATGTATAATCTTGCATTTCTCTATTAAATATCATTTTGTTAGTTGCTGCCCATTGTTCAAGCTTATCTAGATCTTTCTGAATCCTTTGTTTTCCCTAGTGTTAGCTACAGTGGGTTCGGAAAGTATTCAGACCCCTTTACATTTTTTCTCTCTTTGTCTCATTGCAGCCATTTGGTAAATTCAAAAAGTTCATTTTTTTCTCATTAATGTACACTCTACACCCAATGTTGACTGAAAAAAAACAGAAATGTCAATTTCTTTGTGATCCTCCTTGAGATGGTTCTACTCCTTCATTGGAGTCTAGCTGTGGTTAATTAAACTGATAGGACTTGATTTGTAAAGGCACACACCTGTCTATATAAGACCTCACAGTTCACAGTGCATGTAAGACCAAATGAGAATCATGAGGTCAAAGGAACTGGCCAAGAAACAGAATTGTGGCAAGGCACAGATCTGGCCAAGGTTACAAAAGAATTTCTGCAGTACTCAAGGTTCCTAAGAGCACAGTGGCCTCCATAATCCTTAAAATGGAAGAAGTTTGGGACCACCAGAAGTCCGTCCAGCCAAACTGAGCGATCATGGGAAAAGAGCCTTGGTGAGAGAGGTAAAGAAAAACCCCAAGATCACTGTGGCTGAGCTACACAGATGCAGTAGGGAGATAGGAGAAAGTTCCACAAAGTCAACTATCACTGCAGCTCTCCACCAGTTGGGCCTTTGTGGCAGAATGGCCCGACTGAAGCCTCTCAGAGCAAGACATATGAAAGCCCGCATTGAGTTTGCTAAAAAACACATGAAGGACTCCCGGACTATGAGAAATAAGATTCTCTGGTCTGATGAGACGAAGATAGAAGTTTTTGGTGATAATTCTAAGCGGTATGTATGGAGAAAACCAGGCACTGCTCATCACCTGCCCAATACAATCCCAACATTGAAACATGGTGGTGGCAGCATCATGCTATGGGGGTATTTTTCAGCTGCATGGACAGGATGACTTGTTGCAATTGAAGGAAACATGAATGTGGCCAAGTACATAGATATCCTGGATGAAAATCTCTTCCAGAGTGCTCTGGACCTCAGACTTGGCCAAAGGTTCATCATCAGAACAACTTTGTGACCATTCTGGCCCAGCCAGAGCCCTGTCCTAAACCCAATTGAGCATCTCTGGAGAGACCTGAAAAATGGTTGTCCACCAATGTTCACCATCCAACCTGATGGAATTGGAGAGGATCTGTAAGGGAGAATGGCAGAGGACCCCCAAATCCAGGTGTGAAAAACTTGTTGCATCATTCCCAAGAAGACTCATGGCTGTACTAGCTCAAAAGGGTGCTTATACTCAATACTGAGCAAAGGGTCTGAATACTTATGATGATGTGATATTTCAGTTTTTCTTTTTTAATAAGTTTGCAAAAATTTCTACATTTCTTTTTTTTCAGACAAGATGAGGTGCAAAGTGTACATTAATGAGAAAAAAAATGAACTTTTTTGAATTTACCAAATAGCTGCAATGAAACAAAAAGTGAAAAAATTAAAAGGGTCTGAATACTTTCCGTACCCACTGTTTACCTCCTAACTTTGCATCATCTGCAAGTTTCATCAGTTTACCTTCAGTTCCTTTATCTAGATCATTTAGAAAGATGTTGTTAAACAACACTGGGGACAGGGCAGAGCCCTGTGGTACCCCACTTGAAACACTTTTCCAATTGAATGTGCAACCATTTATTACCACTGTTTGAGTATGATCACTGAGCCAGTTATGAATCCACCTAACCGTTGCCTTGTCAACAGGGCCGGCGTCAGCACCCGGCATACCCGGGCAAGTGCCGGGGCCCTGAGCAGGCGGGGGGCCCACTCGCCGTCGGGCACCCCGGCGCCCGTTAGCAGAGGAGAGCGGAGTCAGCGCCGCCACTGGGCCCCCCCCGCTTGCTCAGGGCCCCGGCAGCAGCTGGCACAATACTTACCTCTCCCCATGCCTCCGCTGCCGCAACTCCGGGCTCCAGGGGGCGCCTGCGCTTCCTCTCACAGCAGCGCCGCTGAATGACTGTCTGTGTGTGGTGCTGTATGTGTGATGGTGGTGGGGGGGTGGGCAGTGATGATGATGATGGGGAGGCATTGATGATAATGGGGAGGCAATGATGATGATGGGGAAGCAATGATGATGATGGGGAGGCGATGATGATGATGGGCAGGCATTGATGATAATGGGGAGGCAATGATGATGATGGGGAGGCGATGATGATGATGGGCAAGCATTGATGATAATGGGGAGGCAATGATGATGATGGGGAGACGATGATAAGGAGGCGATGATGATGATGGGGAGGCAATGATGATGATAATGGGGAGTCTTTCCACAGCGCCCTTTCCTGAGTCGTAACAGTGCAGAACGCAGCACAGCGCAGAGGAGAGCTCCATATTTTGTATGGAGCATTATATTGGGACCAGTATCTTGTATGGAGCATTATATGGGGACCAGTATCCTGTATGGAGCATTATATTGGGTCCAGTATTCTGTATGGAGCATTATTTTGGGTCCAGTATTCTGTATGGAGCATTATATGGGGAATGGGGGGTGACATCCTGCATGGGGTATTATATGGGTGATGAGGGGGAGACTATGTGGTGCCCATAATATTGTATGGAGGACTGTACTGTCCAGTCTGTACTGTGCGCTGTGAGGATTTGGCGGTTTTTGAGCTATTGTACAATTTACAATAGATATCACTCATGTAATGGAAGAAGTGAAGTATTTGGCATTGTACTGTACCCATATTTCTCTGCTGTATCTGTGCATCATGAATTGTGGTCTGTGTTAAAGGGGCCCACTGAGGCTCTTTCACCCGGGGCCCATAAAAACCTGGAGCCGGCCCTGCTTGTCAATGCCATAATAGGTCATTTTTAATAAGGATAGTATGAGATAGTTTATCAAATTCTTTGCTGAAGTCGAGATATATAGGTGCTTCTCACAAAATTAGAATATCACCAAAAAGTTATATTTATTTGTTTTTCAATACAAAAAGTGAAACTCATATATAGAGTCATTATACACGAGTGATCTATTTTAAGTGTTTATTTCTGTTAATGTTTATGATTATATCTTACAGCCAATAAAAAACCCCAAAGTCATTATCTCAGTAAATTAGAATACTTAACAAAAAACACCTGCAAAGGCTTCCTAAGCTTTAAAAAGGTCCCTTAGTCTGTTTCAGTAGGCTCCACAATCATGGGGAAGACTGATGACTTAACAGATGTATAGAAGGCAGTCATTGATACACTACTCAAGGAAGGTAAGCCACAAAACGTCATTGCTAAAGAAGCTGGCAGTTCACAAAGTGCTGTACCAATACCTGGATTAAAAACAACAGTATCACTGTGCTTGATTGTCCAGCAAACTCGCCTGACCTTAATCCCATACAGAATATAGGGTATTGTCAAGAGGAAGATGAGAGACATCAGACCCAACAAAGCAGACGAGCTGAAGGCTGCTATCAAAGCAACCTGGGCTTCCATAACACCTCAGCAGTGCCACAGGCTGATTGCCTCCATTCCACGTTGCATTGATGCAGTAATTGATGCAAAAGGAGCGCCGACCAATTATTGAGGGCATTTACTGAACATACAGTGGCTACGTAAAGTATTCAGACCCCTTTAAATTTTTCACTCTTTGTTTCATTGCAGTCATTTGGTAAATTCAAAAAGGTTCATTTTTTTCTCATTATTATACACTCTTCACCCCATCTTGACTGAAAAAAAACATAAATGTAGACATTTTTGCAAATTTATTAAAAAAAGAAAAACTGAAACATCACATGGTCATAAGTATACAGACCCTTTGCTCAGTATTGAGTAGAAGCAGGGCGGGACTGGGATTAAAAATCAGCCCTGGAACACAAACCCCAGCAGCCCACATACTAAAACACCCTCCCCCATTGAAACAGTTTTTATACAAAGAATAATACTGATACTGAGAATTACACCAGTATACAGGACAGGAGAATACTAATATGCGGACTACATTGTAGTTTATACTGTGGAACTGTGTATATATTATTTAGTGTGGAATTGTGCGTGTGTATATAATATGGTTTGGGGAGTTCACACCATACAAAGTTCTGCACTATATACTGTATAACAGAACAAAGTATAGTGCTGTGTATATACTATATAGTGTAGAGCTATGCCTGTGTATATGGTGTATAGTGTGAATTCAACACTATATACCATACACACACAGCACCTTACTATAAACTATATTCACCGGTCTACACTACATACTTAATTATCCTATGTACATAACATAGGAGACACCAGGGCTGGGGAATATAGCTCACATAGGATACGCTGAGGCCTTTGTATACTAATTACATAGGGGATGCTGAGGTTCATGTATACCCAACATATAGGGGATGCTGTGGCTGGTTTAATGAGCATAAGTAGTAAGAGCACGCACCTCTCGTCAAAACACCCACTTCCGGTTTTTGACACCGTCTGTCACTAACCCGCCCCTCTTCCGGTCTAAACCCCTCCCCATTCTCCTCCCACTCACCGCCCCTTTGTGTGTCAATATCTGTTACGTCACTTCCGTCCCCGCCCCGGAAGCCACCCTTCCCGCCCCTATGTGTCAATACCTGTTACGTCACTTCCGTCCCCGCCCCGGAAGCAACCCCGTTCAACCTCTATTACGTCCCCCACGACCGCCCATTCTCCTCCCGTCTTGTGGGCTGATGTGTCGGTCGCTGATAGATGGTGATCGTGCCACGTCCCCACTAGCTTTGTGTAAGCAGAACTGCTAGAAAGTGATCATGCCCTTCCCCCAATGCTGTAGGTTAAAGTGTATGTAAGAAAACATGTCAAGACATGTTTTGTGAGAGAAGGTAGCCCCAGGATCCAGAGGGTTAATGACATCAGGCTGTAGTGTTCATAATAATGACGTAAAGAAAAGCAAAGCGTGCCTCTCGGCGTTGTTTTCAAAAAATAAAATACATTTATTGTAGCTTCACATAGAAGTGTAAAAAAACCAAGAAATTAAAAAGGTGTAAATAGATCTAAAAATATGTTATGCAATCAAGTCTATACGTTACAATACATTCATTTCAAAGCTGATATTTACAAAGTTAACCACGCGCTTGGCGACAGTCTTCTCATATTATAGCTCCAGGGTCGTTCAACCAGATTTTAGCTAGAAAATTCTTAACTAGTTTTTTTTCTGCAAACTATTTTTTTACTACCCAAAGCCTTATAGCTCCAGGGCAGTTTTTATCTAGAAAGCCTATCTAAGCAAGTTTCAGCAATCTATTGACATTATTATAGCTCCAGGGTCGTTTTTAGCTAGAATGCATTTACCGTATATACTCGTGTATAAGCCGAGATTTTCAGCCCATTTTTTAGGGCTGAAAGTCCCCCTCTCGGCTTATACGCGGGTCATATACGTTATAAACATTTAACTTCTAAAGATTATAAATATTATATTTTGATATATTAAATTTCATAGGCAGCCTTATTTATAATGCACCACCCATAGGCAGCCTTATTTATAATGCACCCCATAGGCAGTCTTATTTATAATGCACCCCATAGGCAGCCTTATTTATAATGCACCCCATAGGCAGTCTTATTTATAATGCACCCCCATAGGCAGCCTTATTTATAACGCACCACCCATAGGCAGCCTTATTTATAATGTACCCCATAGGCAGCCTTATTTATAATGCACCCCATAGGCAGCCTTATTTATAATGCACCCCCATAGGCAGTCTTATTTATAATGCACCCCCATAGGCAGTCTTATTTATAATGCATCCCATAGGCAGTCTTATTTTTAATGCACCCCCATAGGCAGTCTTATTTATAATGCACCCCCATAGGCAGCCTTATTTATAATGCACCCCCATAGGCAGCCTTATTTATAATGCACCCCCATAGGCAGCCTTATTTATAATGCAACCCCATAGGTAGCCTTATTTATAATGCACCCCATAGGCAGTCTTATATATAATGCACCCCCATAGGGAGCCTTATTTATAATGCACCCCCATAGGCAGTCTTATTTATAATGCACCCCATAGGCAGCCTTATTTATAATGTACCCCCATATGGAGCCTCTGCTCTGTAATATAATGCAGCCCCCTTTACAAAAATAATAAATCCTGTACTCACCTCTCTTGCTCCCGGCTCCTGCGCTGCTCACTGCTCTCCCTCTCAGCATCTGACTGCCGGCGCTGGGCAGTGACGTCATCGCGCCCGCTGTCAGACGCTGAGAGGGGGATTATGGTAGAGAAGGAGCACTCGCTCCTTCTCTCTCAATGCGATCAGCTGTATCGGCTGGATGCCGATACAGCTGACCCTCCGATGACGGGCGGGGGGCCCACTGCTGGCACAGGGCCCCCCACCGCCTGCTCAGGCCCCATAGCGGCCGGCGGCAGAGCAGGGAGAGCGATTCTCCCTGCCCTGCCGCATAATGTAACGGTATCAGTGCGCTGTGCACGCCGATACAGTTACAGTAGCGTAGCTCCGGGTGGGCCCCCTCCGAGCGCGGGGCCCGGGGCCACCGCCCCTTCTGCCCCCCGGTAGCTACGCTACTGCCCGGGTTTGTTGAACCCTGCCCTAGGCTTGTACGCGAGTCAATAAGTTTTCCCAGTTTTTTGTGGCAAAATTAGGGGGGTCGGCTTATACACGGGTCAGCTTATACATGAGTATATACGGTATCTAGAAAGCATATCTAAACAGGTTTTTCAACAAACTATTGACATTTGAACAAGAGTTAGATATAAGCATTGTATAGTACACATTACAAAAAGGAAATATCGTTATAAAAACACATTAGTCCTATATCAGAAATAGAGCAAGATCATGGTCTTCGGAAATACGGCGGCGTCAGGCTGTAACCCGTAACTGTCAAAAAATAAGGCTTCGTTCCTGCATAGAATAATAAGTAGTCAATGCGTGCCGGGCCCTTCCGAAGAATCTGTGTTGACGATGTAGGCACTAGGTCTATACCTGATAACGTGGTAAGAGGTTGCAGGGAAATATGCCGGCAAACATACCCCGAATAATGGAATTTCCACGCAAAAAGCGTGTCAGTTGCATAGTATTCATTATAGATGAAGGTCGCGGTGGAGACACAAAGGTTTAATTAAAGTCGTATAGGACTTCACGACGATGGTTAATCTCCAGTTCGGCCGTGTTGACCGCATAAACGATCATATTCACCGTGTGGGGTGTGGCATCCGCAAAATTAATTTCGGCCCGTAGGTTACCCGTTTTAATGAGTGAAAAGTGAGCACTCGGTTCCTGATCCGGCGATAAGTCGAACGCGAAGAACGTGTAGCTGCTCATAAATTCGTCACGGTCTACGCTTAACCCGACGTCGGCTTTTTGTTTTCCGGAGATGTGAACGAGCGCCATATACTCCCTCACAGCATGTTCAGCGTCAAAATTAGGGTGAAACGGCTTTGCGGGAATCTGCTGACCGTCCAAATACAGAGCAGCGTGATTGAACCGATAGTGGTGAAAACAATGTGGGTTTCTCTGGTAACTTCCGCTGAAGGCCTCGTTGTCGACAAAGCATAGAATCAACATTTTTGGGATCTGTCCCAGAAAAAGATTTTTGTGATTATTATTTCTCGTTCCTACAGGTATGCTATAGACTTTCAAACAGGCTCTGTCTAGAGCGTATTTAGTGGGGCTTGATAGAAGAGCTTTGCTGTGACCGATCCTGACTGCGGGAGAGACTTGTACTCTTTTTACGTAGAGGGCTGCGTTCACGATCTGAACCTTAAACTGTTCCTATTCGGCGGTCATAAGACAAAACGCGTCCTTATTTCTTGATAACTTGATCTTAAGATCTAGGCCGTTCAAAATGAGTTTCGGTTGATTAAAAATGTCACTGAAGATCGGTCCCATGAGTTCCACAGGCCTTGAGAGAAGGGTTGCGTGGGCTCTGCGTGCGAACCCTTGATTTTGATTTTCGCCTTCGAGTACGGTGGTCTGGTGATGTCCGGCCATGTCTTTATAGAATAACCCCGCTGTAAATTACGATCTCAATGCTTGCGGACTGTAGTTTAAAAGCATTTCAATGTAGGCGCCGTAACTATAAAGGTTATCAGATTGTGAAATCAAACGGTCCCCCAGAGTAATGTCCACTTGATTGAAAAGTGTGGCTATGGGGTAATTAATAAGGCCCACACGTGTGCCGGCAGTGAGAGCTGCACCATCCTGTTTCGGGATGCGGCACTGGACATTCAAGAGTGTATTATAAGTCGTAATAATATTCCCCGCTTCCCGATAAATGAAAAATTTCAGGGTGCGTTATCGGCTAGAGCAACTATCGGTTGCACCTCGACAAAAACAGATTTTTCGACGCTAGTCTGCGTGGGAGGCACGGTAAAGATATCCAGTTCGCATTTAGTGCACTCTATTGACGCATCATGAATAAACGCCATGATCGGTTATTAGAAGATGTCACTCGTGAGCCGTCTTGCGGGTTTCTGACGAAAGCTCGATTTACGTTTAGTGGTGTTATCCATGAGGCGCGGCGGGATTCGCGATGAGCGGGATCTTTTCGCTCGTGGTAAAGAGTTTTTTTCTTCTTTTTCGCGATTTTGTGGTTACGTAGATTAGACCGTCACCCTCTTGATTGTTTTTAGCGTCGCGATTCAATCTGTCCACTACGGCCGTAGACATACCAGTGAAAGCGTCTTTAGCTATGTTTCTTACAGCTGTTTTTACATGTGGTCTGACTAGTTCTAGGCCTTTTCTGAAAAGCGGGACGGCTCTTCTAAAAAGACTTCTAAACAGACCACCGAGGCCGGCGCCGTACATGTATTCATCACTGCGGAATCCTTCTAAGCCGTGACCTGCTTGAGCTACATAGTACCGGGCATACAAGGCGGGGTCGCAGTAAACTCTTTGAGACATCATTTTACCGTGGCGATGTCTTGCAAGGCCTAAAATGTAATCTCACTATACACTTCCCGTATCTGAATTTAACCGGCATATCCCGGTCCGACATGACTGTAACATTTACAGAGTCAAAGTGTTGTTTGCACATCGGTATGTAATCAGGACGTGAGTAGCGCACCGTGACAATATGGTTATCATCGCCGCTAACTTCTACGGTTCGTAAGAGTTGAACTTAGCTGTCGCCCACATGCTGATGTTGAATAATATCAGTGTATACAAAAAGCGAATAAAAACCTGCCTTTGAATCGGGGTAAAAGCGACAATTCCATGGCATTAAAGCAACGGGTGAATCATCGACTGTCTGTAGTCCGAAAATAAATTTTAACTTAGTACCCAGAGCGACCTGTATAGGGGCTGGGTTGGGTAGGATTACCTCTCGCGTAGATCATACCGTATCCTGTAGGCAGGCGTGGATAAATTCAGCGATTCTATTCGGGCATTGACTGCGCCAACCAGCTTCTGAATGTTCGGGTAAAATCTTGATTTTACGTGATAAAGTTCTAATGGGTCGTCGTGTTTAGCCACGTAGAAGGTCCCTTCAAAAGCGTCGAACGTGTTTCACGTATGGGGGCACTGTATTTCCGTTAACGCCACTTCTCAAGCGCCTGAAAGATGAAAGGCCTTCGCTAACTTGGTGGTGTAGCTCGAAATAGTATTTTTGGGGTAGGTTTTGGATGATGAATTGCTGTGGAGTGTAACGTAAAACGAATCGCCTTCCATACTTTATACGGGAATTAATTGATTTTCGTCTATCCAACATTTGAATTTATCGGGAAATCCTAGCCACATCACATAATAAAGAGTTTTACCGCGACGCCTGCATTTTTTCAACACTTTTTCAACTTTGTAGATCCTATTAGCGTCTTGCGGGACCTTTTGTAATTCGTCTTCATAAAAAGATCCTTCTATGCTTTCACCGCTCAAATCGCTTAATGCGTAGAGAGGTTTTCTGAAGCGTGTATTTACGGACAAGACCACGAAAATTTCATGCGTGTAGGTTTGCTCGGAGCCTTTTGAAAAGATATGCTTATACCGTGCAATACGGACATAATCCCCCGGTTTTAATAGAGGTTTAAATCTTTTCACGGTGGAGACGTCTTGGTAAGCGCGGCACCATACGGTCATGGAGTTAGCTTTCATGACAGAGGCAGGAGTACATCTTCTAGTGCGATGATAAGTGTTATTGTAAGAGCGCACTATATCAGGTTATACGTCTATATATCTAAACGTGTTATTAGCCGTTAAATAGCGCCACATACGCGCTTTCAACATGCGATTAAATCTTTCCACAAATAGGAATGCGGTTTTGCGACTGTACAATATGATCAGTAGGAATATATCCTGAGGCTAAGAAGGAACTTTAGTCACATCAATCAATGCAATAATATTAATTATTGGGCCCAAACTAGACAGATAAGGTCTAAAACCTTAATTAACAAGTCATTATAGTTATACATGGTAAAACTGGTAAATTGGGTAAAGGCTTGCTTTTTTCCAGCCCTAGGGTAAATTTTTTGTATGACTCAGCAAAAGAAAACTGCTCACGTGACATAGTCAACCGTGCATATATATATAATCGAGCGGGGCTCTTCATTCAGATTATCAGAACACACAGACTGAAGAGGTGACAAGATACTGAATACCGTCAATGTGAGTAATTATCTTTTAGCATATCATGGGCTGTATAATATTTATTTAAGTCTGTAGGTCTGTCACCATTATTACGGATGGTATATTATTTTTAGTTGTAATTGTGGCGCCCAGCTGCGCTTAGTGCCACAGATCCTAGAAGGGTGCAGTAAAGGATTTCTCTACATGAGGTCCTCAGAGCATACACACACCTCCACCCTACCTCAGACCACCAGAGGGAGCCCTGATAGGGATATAAAAGGAGGGTGGGGGCAGAAAGTCTAAGAGAAGTCTAGCAGAGAAGACTAGTCTAGTCTAGAGAGCACACCTAATAGCTCGGCAGTGGGGCAATAGTCTCCTGCAAGCTAGACACAGGGAGCTCAGTCCAGCGAGCTAGGAGCATGCTGACGCTCTAGAGAGCAGCAGAAGAGGCAGCCAACTAACTGCCAGTGTGTATAGCCTAGTGAGGGCCCGAGTAGGCCGAGGGCTAGAGGAGAGAGTAACATTGGGGGCAGAGGAGCTTTACCAGCTCACCCCAGAAAGCATATACCGGACACCAGGTCCGAGCTTACAGGGATCTCTACGACCCAGTAAGACACAACCGGAATTCCTGGAGAACTACAGGTCCCAGGATCACCCAAGAGCTGATACGTAATAGAGCCAGGAGACACGGAGGCCCTGCAAGCAGGGAGTGTGTACTCCAGGAGAAGGCCCTACCACAAAGTCAGCCGGTGCAGGACAGAGACAAAGTTAGGCCTAGCTACAGGCAGGTCAGAAACTTACTACAGAGAGGCAAGAAACAGGAGGCCCTACACCTGCTCACTGGGGAAAATCCGGATGTGCACCCTTCACCCTACAGTGCTCCGGGATGTTCCTGCACTAATTCCAGTAAAGGTACAGAAGCGACTTGTGTGTGTGCTCCCATTCTTGTTCTTACCCGGCTGGGTTCCCTCCGTCCTGCATCCTTTCATATACGCTGCCCTGAGAGCCTGCTCCACCTGTGGGGAGCGATACCATCTAAGCTGCCACAACACCGGCCTCAGTGGATTGCTGCAGCACTGGTGATCCTCACCAGACACCACAGGTGGCGTCACGAATCACTAACATTATCCCCTGTAAATAAATTCCCCCTTTTGGGTGAGCGCCCAGGACCACGGACCAAGTCGTGGCCGCCGTGACATCCCCCATAGAAAGCATCGAGCTCGGTTCCGAGTACCCCACGGTCCTGGCGGGCGACTCATAATTGTTGCAAGTATTTTATAATTTATGCGGTTATTTTCCATCAATGTGAGTAATTATCTTTCAGCATATCATGGGCTGTATAATATTTATTTAAGTCTGAATGTCTGTCACCATTATTACGGCTGGTATATTATTTTTAATTGTAATTGTTGTAAGTATTTTATAGTTTATGTGGTTATTTTACCGCTGTGAGTAATTATCTTTTAGCATATCATGGGCTGTATAATGTTTATTTAATACTGACTGATTACCATCATTATTACGGATGGTATATTATTTTTAATTGTAATTGTTGTAAGTATTTTATAGTTTATGCAGTTATTTTCTTACTATATACTGTATGACGTTATGCGTTTGTTAAGGATGAACCCTAGTTTTAATGATCACTGCGTCGGCGAAGAGCAACTCACGGACAGCCTGCTAAGTAAGCATAGTTTTAGAAGGAATGCGTGAAAATGAAGTTATAGGATGGTGGAGGATACCTAACACGCTTTTATTTTATTTTAAAAGCTAGGTTCCTAGACGCCGATTGTAATGTATGTAGTACAGTTCATATAGCGTCTTGTGCTTGGGTGCGATGAAAACACAGGAGTCACAGGTTTGATATAGAAAGTCTTGTATTACTTCATACAAGTTGGCAAAAATAGTCACACAGTTTGCAGACACAGAAGCAGGAGACACAGCAGGCCAGAGTAATCTAAGCTCAGCAATCACTCTCCACAACAGGTTCAGGATCTTCTTCTCTGTTACCGTAAGTCCATGCAAACGTGGGTCTTTCAAAGAGCAGGGTTCAGAGTCCACAAGTGCTTCAGAGTTCCTCAGTAGGAATAGCTGGAGTACAAGGTCCAAGGCTTCAGGAGTCAGGTCACAGGTTCACTGCAGGCTAGATTCTGAAGCACTGATTGCTCAGCTGTGGCTGCTTAAGAAGCAAAAGGAGAGAATCAGGGCGGGAACATGCAAGCTGGAAACTCCATTTTGACTGAGGGCAAGATAGCTGCAGCAACACAGAAAGTAAAATGGCTGACGAACAAACTGAGTTTCAGGAACATGTACACAGAACCTTACATTACTCCCCCCTTAGGGACAACCTCCGGATGACCTCAGACCAGGCTTGTGTGGGTACCTCTGATGAAACTGACGGAGCAAGCGAGGAGCATTAACGTTATTGACTGGTTCCCATGAGTTGTCCTCCACTGGGTAGCCCTGCCATTTAATCAGATATTGTAACTGATTTCTATACAACCTGGAATCTAAAATCCTTTCCACCACAAATTCTTCCTGACCATCGACTAGCACTGGGTCAGGGCAAGGAGAAGAACGTCCAGGAAACGTATTGGGTGTCGCAGCCTTTAGTAGGGATACATGAAAGACAGGGTGGATTCTCATAGTTCTGGGCAGTTGAAGACGACAAGCAACGGCACTTATAATTTTACTGATTTTATAGGGTCCAATGTACTTATGTCCCAACTTAGACGATGGAATCCTTAACTTAAGATTTCTGGTTGACAGCCAGACCAAGTCTCCTACCTTGAAAGCTGGTGCAGGTTTATGAAATTTATCTGCTGCTTTCTTGTACCTTTCCTGAGCCGATTCCAGATTCTCCTTTAGAAGATCCATATTCTTCTGTAAAGACGTGATTCTTTCAGCCACTGCTGGCAAGGGCGTTTCTATGGGAAATCGAGGAAGAATGTTAGGATGATAACCTAGATTAGAGTAAAAAGGAGACTGCTTAGTGGAGGCACTCTGAGAGTTGTTATACGAGAACTCAGCTAATGGAAGTAGATCCACCCAATCATCCTGTAGGTGGCAGATAAAGCAGCGGAGATACTGCTCCAGGGTTTGATTGGTTCGTTCGGTCTGTCCATTAGTCTGGGGATGAAAAGCAGAAGAAAGGTTTACTTTAATGTCCAATGCTGCACAGAAATTTTGCCAAAACCTAGAAGTGAATTGCACCCCTCGATCCGAAATAACCTCATCCGGTACTCAATGTAAGCGAAACACATCTTTAATCATCAGATCTGATGTCTGTTTTGCAGTGGGTAAGCCGACACAAGGGATAAAATGAGCTGCCTTTGTTAAGACGGTCAACCACCACTAGAATGGTGTTCTTCCCTTGAGAGGTTGGTAACTCCACAATGAAGTCCATAGAAATGGATCCCCACGGGCGGGACGGGTGGGAAGAGGCTGTAACAGACCAGTTGGTGAGGAGCGAGGTGTTTTGCATCTTGCACAGACTTCACATGAAGTGACATAGTTTAAAACATCCTTCCTGCAAGTGGGCCACCAAAAGAAACGAGAAAGAAATTCCTGTGTCTTTAGAATTCCTCTATGCCCAGCTATCTTGGAATCGTGAATGAGTTGCAATACTCTCAATCTGACTGTTTCAGGAATATACAGGCGTTGTCCCTGAATCCACACACCATTCTTAAAGACAAGACTTACGTCCCTTGGGGGTTGTGCCAAAAAGGAATCCGCATGGTATGCTTCCTTGATGTCCTTAAGTAGGTCTTGATTATGAATTACTCCTAGGAATCTAGAGTCAGGAAGAATAGTCTTAGGAGGAGTAATTGGACGTGTCTCTGCTGAGTAAATCCTAGAGAGTGCATCAGCCTTTCCATTGCGCGATCCTGGTCTATAAGAAATGATAAAATTAAATTGGTTTAAGAAAAGATTCCAGCGAGCCTGGCGAGGAGTCAGGCACTTAGCCGACCTGATAAACTCAAGGTTACGATGGTCTGTCAGGACGACTATTTGCTGTGCAGCTCCCTGAAGAAGGTGTCTCCATTCTTTGAAGGCGGCAATAATGGCCAACAACTCTCTATTGCCCACATCGTAGTTCCTCTCAGCCGAAGACAACTGCTGGGAAAAGAAGGCACAGGGATGCAAGACATTCTTCTCACCTGTTCTCTGAGAGAGTATAGCTCCAACGGCACAGTCTGAAGCATCCACCTCTATTATGAAGGCAAGCTCGGGTTGGGATGTACTAGGATAGGTGCAGTGGTAAATTTATCTTTTAGACGGGAAAATGCTTCCTGGGCTTGGGGAGTCCAGGAGAACCTAGACTCTTTCCGGGTAAGTTGGGTGATAGGTGACACTACCTCAGAGAAATTTCTAATGAAACGTCTATAGAAGTTGGCAAACCCGATGAAGCGCTGTACCTCCTTCACATTTCTAGGACTTGGCCAATCCTTGATGGCTTGGGTTTTGCTTCCATCCATACTAATTCCTTGTGTAGACAGTACATACCCCAGAAATTGAATTTCGGTCCTATGGAATTCACACTTTTCAAGTTTGATGTAAAGATGATTTTGTCTTAGACGTTCCAAGACCATTCTCACATGTCCATGATGTTCCTCTGTGGAGTTAGAAAAAATTAGAATATCATCCAAATAAATTACCACGAATGTATCTAGGAGATCCCTGAAGATGTCATTCACCAAGTGTTGGAAAGTGGCTGGGGCAGTACTCAGACCAAAAGGCATAACTAGATATTCAAAGTGTCCATAGCGTGACCTGAATGCAGTCTTCCATTCATCCCCAGGTCTAATACGGACTAAGTTATAGGCCCCACGAAGATCTAGTTTAGAGAAAATTTTGGCATGTCGCACTCTCTTCAATAACTCAGGGATTAAAGGCAATGGATAACGGTTTCTAATAGTAACCTTATTGAGTTCCCTATAGTCTACGCATGGTCTCAGAGATCCATCTTTCTTCTTTACAAAGAAGATGGGTGCACCTGCAGGAGATGAAGAGGGGCGTATGAAGCCCTTGGCTAGATTTTCATCTATGTAATCCTTTAAAGCCTTTAGCTCGGGCCCCGCCAGGGGGTAGATCTTACCAAAAGGTATCTCTGCTCCAGGCAATAATTCAATTGGACAATCATATGGACGGTGAGGAGGAAGCTGGTCAGCGTTCTTCTTGTCACATAAATCCACATAGTCCTGGTATACAGCTGGTAGTTCAGGGACTGACATGGTTCCTTTAGGAACAGAGCAAGCTGAAACTTTTGGACTCATCTGTTTCTCTGGAAAGTGTAATTCCTTGGTCTCCCAGTTAATGGTAGGATTCTGAGCCTGCAGCCATGGTAGCCCTAGAATAATGGGAAAGTGGGGAGAAGAGATAAGCATAAAGGACAGTTTCTCTTGATGATCTTTACCCATAAGAACCCTCAAAGGCTCTGTTTCCTGATCCACTGGTCCAGAGGTCAGCAGGGAGCCATCCACAGTTTCCATCTGTACTGGAGTAGCCTTCTTCACTGAACGTATCCCCTGTTTCAGAGCAAAGGAGACATCCATAAAATTTCCACTTGCCCCTGAGTCGATCATAGCAGAGCTAGACACCCAAGCTGAGTCAACCCAGAGTTTGATGGAAAGAAAGCAATGAGAATTGTTTTTCTTACAACTCAGCTGGGACACCGCTGAGGAAACTTGAAAAATGGCAGCGTTTACACAGTCAACGTCCTCAGAGGTAACGGAGTTTAAGTCCGAGAAATCAAGATCGGTTGCTGCAGATCTCTCTGGAGCCTGAGGCTCGGACCTGACAGATCCCCTCTCGCAACACTCACAATGAATGAGTGCTGCAGTAGTCTTACGAGAACGGCTGGGGCAGTTTATAATGAAGTGCCCTGACTTACCACAATAGAAACATAGATTCTCCTTAAAACGATGTTCCTTGCGTGCATCACTAACCCGTCGTTGTAAAGAGTCTACCTGCATGGGTTCAGGTTCAGGTTCCCGTGTAATCCTACTCAAAGGTTCCTTAGCTGGAGAGGAAGGTAGGAAAAGGTTAGTGCGATTGCTTTCGAACCATCTCTCTTGCCTGCGTTCAGTCAGACGAGTATCAATACGGATGCAGTAGTTAATAAAGTCACCTAACGCAGTGGGAGGGTCGGCACGAGCAAGTTCATCCTTAATCAGTGGAGATAACCCTTTCGAAAAATAGATTTTTTGGCGGAACTGTCCCAGGTGGTATCAAGGGCCCATCTCCTGAAATCCAAGGCATATTCAGCTACCGAGTGCTTACCTTGGCGCAAAGCTAACATGGCTGCTTCAGCTGTTGCACCTCGATTGGGGTCATCAAACACCTGCCCCATGGCTGAAATAAAAGCATCAAGGTGATTCAAACAATCATCCTCAGTCTCAATCAGAGGGTTTGCCCACATCAAAGCCTTGTTGGTAAGCAACATAATTATAGTAAGCACCTTAGATCGTTCAGTGGGAAATTGTGAAGCATGTGCAGAAAAAAAAAGATTGCATTGATTAATAAATCCCCTGAATTTCTCACGTTCACCGCCAAAACGAAAAGGGGGCAACTTGGGAATCCCAGAACTCGGGGCTACGGCAGGAGCCTGGACTCGCTCCTCTAGAACCTCAATCCTGGCTCGCAAATCCTGGGCAGTCTGTCCAAACACTTGCAAATTGTGATTAGTGAGGTCCTGTAGGCTTGAAAAACGGGTCTTTATATTCTGCAAATCTGCAAGGATATTATCAGTCACTCTGCAAAGTTCCTTTATGCGGGCCTCCATTTTCCAGATCTTTTAAGACAGGAGTACTGGAAGAAGAGGAGAGGAGAAAAAAAAAAAAAAACAATAGTGTTTACCTGTGGTAACACTGCAGAGAGAAAAAAAAATTAAGGGAACTGCTCACCTGGAATGGTTGTGAGAAGTCACAACCACTATCATCACAGAAAGTTCACCCGGACATCTGATATCCACAGTTACAGCAGACAAAAAAGAGAAAAAAAAACAATAGTGTTTACCTGTGGTAACACTGCAGAAAAAAAACACTTAAGGGAATTGCTCACCTGGAATGGTTGTGAGAAGTCACAACCACTGTCATCACAGAAAGTACAACCGGACATCCGATATCCACAGTTACAGCAGACACAGCCTTTCCAGACCCAGCAGACACTAACGTTTGGCTTCAGAATCTTGTAATGTATGTAGTACAGTTCATATAGTGTCTTGTGCTTGGGTGCGATGAAAACACAGGAGTCACAGGTTTGATATAGAAAGTCTTGTATTACTTCATACAAGTTGGCAAAAATAGTCACACAGTTTGCAGACACAGAAGCAGGAGACACAGCAGGCCAGAGTAATCTAAGCTCAGCAATCACTCTCCACAACAGGTTCAGGATCTTCTTCTCTGTTACCGTAAGTCCATGCAAACGTGGGTCTTTCAAAGAGCAGGGTTCAGAGTCCACAAGTGCTTCAGAGTTCCTCAGTAGGAATAGCTGGAGTAAAAGGTCCAAGGCTTCAGGAGTCAGGTCACAGGTTCACTGCAGGCTAGATTCTGAAGCACTGATTGCTCAGCTGTGGCTGCTTAAGAAGCAAAATGAGAGAATCAGGGCGGGAACATGCAAGCTGGAAACTCCATTTTGACTGAGGGCAAGATAGCTGCAGCAAGACAGAAAGTAAAATGGCTGACGAACAAACTGAGTTTCAGGAACATGTACACAGAACCTTACACCGATATGGAAGAGGAATGCCACGCGGCGACGCAGCGTCTGATGTCTGAAATGCATCGTGAAACGGTCTCTGGGGGCCATCATGTTAATTCAGAGTAAGCGGAAGATCCGCAATACCCCGACTCACAGGAAATATTGACTGAATCGCAGCGATTGGACGCTGAAGTGATGGCCGAGTGGCACCAGGACAATTCCGCGCTAGCTGAAGATCCTCCGGAAGGCCTCTCGGGTCTCACACCAAGGGCCTTGGATATACACAACCCCCTATGTATGGTAAGTACGGTAACAAAAACTCTATGTACTCTACATTACTTCGTGCAGTTTTGTTGTAATTCGACGTCTATCTATTTCAGAGAGTTTCATAGACTGTACAGGCTCTGACGATGACCGGCCGTCTGCCACCACCAGCGACGATGAAGATTGTACGGTACAACCGGTATACTCGTCAACAGACCGGGATAGCTGGAGCCCTACATACCCGACAACATCTACAGAAGGTAATGTAAACACCAAATGTCGCTGTACTCTGCGATAGAGTGTGCAGATGTGTGGTAAATTATTGGTTATTTATTTCAGAGACCATCATCGATTTGACCAGATCAGACGATGAAACAGAAGACAAAGAAAATGCTTCACCAGTAGGGTTGAGCATTCCGATACTGCAAATATCGGGTATCGGCCGATATTGGCTGTATCGGAATTCCGATTCCGAGTTCCGATATTTTCGTCTTATCGGATACCGGAATCGGGATTGTCACTGTCACTGTCAGTGTCCGTCGGTCGGGTCTGTCAGGAGTCAGCGGCACTTACCTGGCAGAAGATCTCCGGCGGTCACGTCCTGGACTGCTTGATGGCCGCAATCTTCTTTCCCCGGCGGTCACATGCAGTTTCTCGCGATAACTGCAGTGACTGCTGGGTAATCCCGGCCGTAAAGCAGTCAGTCCGATGACGTCACCGCCGGGGAAGCAGGTAATCAGCTGTGCTGCGTCGCGATGACAGGTTCTGCCTGTCATTGCGATGTAGCAGAGTTGGATCGTCGTGGGACAGTCGTTATGGACTGCGTCGGACAGGTGGTATACTGTTGGTTTGTTTTTTTTTCTTTTTTTACAGGAGATCGATGGCGTCACAGGAATGAGAGTACAATAAAATTAATGAAAACTGTGTTGTCTCTTTTATTTAATTAAAAGACTTTTTTTCTTGCTTTGTCTTTTTTTTAAACATTTAAAAACTTTGGGATTAATAATGGATCGGTGTCTTATTGACACCTCTCCATTATTAACCGGGCTTATTGTCACCGTGCAATCAACGGTGACATTAACCCCTTATTACCCCGCTTGCTACCGCTACAGGGCAAGTGGGAAGAGTCGGGTAAAGTGCCACAATTGGCACATCTTTTGATGCGCCAAATGTGGGGCTGCTGTAGCCTGGTATTATCAGGCTGTTGAGGGCCAAAATCCATGGGCCTTGACAGTCTTTTAATACCAGGCCGCAGCAGTCTGCATTTTACTGGGCTGGTTAACAAAAATAGGGGGGATCCCCACGCCGTTTTTTTTTCGAGGGGATCCCCTATTTTTGTTAACCAGCCAAGCTAAGCAGACTGCTGTGGCCTGGTATTATCAGGCTGGCAAGGTCCATGGATATTGGATCCTTACCAGCCTGAAAAACCAGGCCTCAGCGGTCTGCTTCATCTGGCTGGTTAACAAAAATAGGGGGGACCCCACGCCAATTTTTTTCGAGGGGATCCCCTATTTTTGTTAATCAGCCAAGATATGCAGACTGCTGTGGCCTGGTATTATCAGGCTGGCAAGGTCCATGGATCTTGGCTCCTTAACAGCCTGAAAATCCAGGCCTCAGCGGTCTGCTTCATCTGGCTGGTTAACAAAAATAGGGGGGACCCCACGCCAATTTTTTTCGAGGGGATCCCCTATTTTTGTTAATCAGCCAAGATATGCAGACTGCTGTGGCCTGGTATTATCAGGCTGGCAAGGTCCATGGATCTTGGCTCCTTAACAGCCTGAAAATCCAGGCCTCAGCGGTCTGCTTCATCTGGCTGGTTAACAAAAATAGGGGGGACCCCACGCCAATTTTTTTCGAGGGGATCCCCTATTTTTGTTAATCAGCCAAGATATGCAGACTGCTGTGGCCTAGTATTATCAGGCTGGCAAGGTCCATGGATCTTGGCTCCTTAACAGCCTGAAAATCCAGGCCTCAGCGGTCTGCTTCATCTGGCTGGTTAACAAAAATAGGGGGGACCCCACGCCATTTTTTTTTCGAAGGGAACCCCTATTTTTGTTAATCAGTTCCCTCTGACGTCACTGATTGTGTCCCTGGCTGACCTGAAGTGAAAGTGGAAAGCAATCAATTAAGCTTTCCACTTAAGGGCCCGTCTCACATAGCGATATCGCTACCGAGATCGCTGCTGAGTCACTAGTTTTGTGACGCAGCAGCGAGCTCACCAGCGATATCGCTGTGTGTGACATTCAGCGACGATCAGCCCCCCTGCCGGGTATCGCTGATCGTCGCTGAAATGTCAGGACCTTTTTTTGATCGCTGGTTTCCCGCTGACAGGCACACATCGCTGCGTGTGACAGGCGGGAGACCAGCGATCCGCTGGTAACCAAGGTACACAGCGGGTTTCCAGGCGCGGGGCTGTGCCTAGAAACCCGCTGTGTACCTTGGATACCAGCGCCCTGATGCAGGGAGCTGGTATCCAAGGTACACAGCGGGTTTCCAAGCGCTGCGCGGTGCCTGGAAACCCGCTGTGTACCTTGGTTACCAGCGGATCGCTGGTCTCCCGCCTGTCACACGCAGCGATGCGTGCCTGTCAGAGGGAAACCAGCGATCAAAAAAAGGTCCTGACATTTCTGCGACGATCAGTGATACCCGGCAGGGGGGCTGATCGTCGCTGAATGTCACACACAGCGATATCGCTGGTGAGCTCGCTGCTGCGTCACAAAACTAGTGACTCAGCAGCGATCTCGGTAGCGATATCGCTATGTGAGACGGGCCCTTAAGCGATGTTACCCGCAGTGTCGCTGTCCCAGATCGCTGCCTGAGCTGCCTGTTTGGCAGCTCAGCAGCGATCATGTAGCGATACACCAGCGATCCTGACAAGTGCATATCGTTGTCGGGATCACTGGTGTATCGTTATGTGACACCCAGCCTTTACTCTCCTGTCAGGCAGGAGAGGAACTCATTCATTTGGGGTTTACTGTGAGGCTGCAGCATTAGCTGCGGTCCCTGCAGTAAACATTAACCCTTTCTGAAGGATTACACCGTGGGACCTGACTGTGCATGGGATAGGTAAGAATAATTTTGCTTTTTATTTTATTTTTATTACAGGAAATGGTTTTTGCAGTAAAATAAAAGATGGTCAAAAACATGTGTCTTTATTTCATTAAAATGATTTTTAATTAAAGTGTGTGTGTTTTATTTTTATTTCATGCAATAGGATTAATAATTGATAGTTGTCTAATTGACAGCTCTCAATTATTAACCTGGCTTAAGGTCACCTTTCAATAGCAAGGTGGCTTTAACCCCATATTAACCCATTAGCCACCGCTACAGGGCAATGGGAATAGACGGGCAAAGTGCCAGAAAGGGCGAATCTAATTATAGATTTGTCTTTCCTGGGGTGTCTGGGGGCAGATGTTAGTAGCCGGGGGGGCAAAAATAATGGTCCCTCTCTGGGCTATTATTATCTGCCCCCACTCACTGGCTTTGTCTGTCTGGTTGCGAAAATAGGGCGGGAGCCCACGCATTTTTTTTCAGCAATTTTACACCTCATATATATATATATACATGTCATTGAATTTGTGACACATATATATATATATATTTATATTTGTAGTTCATACACTTCTACATAGTATAATAGCCGCTAATTCAATTGCCGGCTTTTGTGAAAATGCAGAACCCGACATGAAATGACACTTGGTGTACATAGGATTAACCATGTCTTTTCATGTCCTTTGCTATCTAATTTGCACAAACAATTAAATCAGACTATGTGCGCAAAATTTCACACCTGTAGGGGTTAATTAAAGGTGTAAATTCGTAGCAAAAAAGTCCGTTTTTTTTTACAACGAATTTACACCTTTAATTAACCCCTACAGGTGTGAAATTTTGCACACATAGTCTGATTTAATTGTTTGTGCAAATTAGATAGCAAAGGACATGAAAAGACATGGTTAACCCTATGTACACCAAGTGTCATTTCATGTCGGGTGACCATGTTTACGCTCAGTTCTCCTATTTTGTTAGGCAGCACCATAAATTAATTATGAGCGCTCCATTTTCTTACGCAATCGCCCCAAGAAAGACAGCAAGCAGACAGCCCTTCACAACTATTTTTGAGAAAAAAGAATTTGAACACTGGCCGTCGCTGGGACGTCTGCAGAATCAATCCACGGAGCGTAAAGAAGTAAACCCTCCCGTACTCTCAGAGCGAAATGCCACAAGTAACTCATTTCATTCAAGACCTAAAAGCAGATCCATCAATAAAAGCGGAAATCTAAATGCAGGAACCTCGACATCCCACGATTCTGAAACATGCGCTGCAGGAACCTCGACATCTCACGAATCTGAAACATGCACTGCAGGAACCTCGACATCCCACGATTCTGAAACATGCACTGCAGGAACCTCGACATCTCACGAATCTGAAACATGCACTGCAGGAACCTCGGGTATGCCAGCGAGTAATGAACCAAATGTATTACGGGTTTGTGACACTATAGCTACAACACAGCAGCCTAAAGTTCAGAAACGACCGTGTAATTAAACAACATTCCCAATCATTTAGCTTACCTGCTGGATCGCCATACAGAACTGTCCGCACAGTGCCTAGATAGAGCCAGCATTTCAGAAATAATGGCTTTAGAGCCTCTGTACACTGAGGCTGTTGAAGCTGTTAAAAATCTGCCGAGGGCTCGTACATTATGACTAGGCTTGACGGGTAGCGGTATAAAATGCAGACCCGCGCGTAAAGGCTTTTTCAATAAACCACGCGTCATAAAACGTATTAAAAATACAACAAACGATAAACGTACGTTAAATAGGCAAAAAAAACTAAAAAATAGGGTAAAACGCTCTGCTATTCACTCAACACACGTTATGCAAGCGCTCACCCCACATAACACTACAACTCTTCAGGTTTCAGCGACCGACGTCACTGAGACGACAGATCGCGAATCCTCGATAGATTCGCAATTCCTAGACGCGCCGCAAAATTCCACGCCGGATATACCTACAGTCTCCGGCGTTGAAATCTCGAGCGAAGACCGACAAGGAGCGGCATCACAGTTTTCAGCTCCTCATACACCGGACATAGGCGAGCATTCAGCGTTTTTGGAACGCTTATTTCACGTTCGTAGGAAGATGAGTAACCTCAACGCCTATCAGTATATCGACCATTTTAGATTTGTGAATTTAGACTATATACGATCCTTTGAAGAAAGTTTGGAGATCATACACGGTTCTATTCAAACATTACTGGATAGGATCGTGAGGGATATCGACCCGGGCGACTTTATACAATTAAGATTAGAAGGTGAGGGTAGACTAAACCCAGTCTACGGTTTTAAACAATGTAGAGAACATTTTGATGCGACTGCTTTCCTAAATGCTGTGGGCAACGCGTTGCAAAGCAACACCGAGTGCATCACCGGTGACTGTTTGAAATTGATAGTAAGCGTCGTTAGGAATAGATGTGGAGGTATGAAACGCAGATGACTGACATCTATAGTCTACACGCGAATTATTCATCAGAAATGTCAAATGTTGTTTGATTTTAACAATTACGGTTCTAATCAGTGTTTGGCTGCGTCTCTCTACACCTTACTGGCTGAAGATGACACGCCTGACGCTGATTTAATGAAACATGCGGCGGAGTTGCACAGAAATTTGAAACTACCCGACGATCAACTAGTGAGCTTTAGCGACATTAGCGCGTTTGAGACGTATTTGAATGTTACCATTAAAGTTCTATACTTTAGTCAGGGAGACTGGCATTATTTTCACACGGATAAAGAACCCACAGACAAAATATTATATATTCTGCATCATGATAATCATTATTACGGAATAAAAAATATAAAAGGATTTATAGGAGCAAAATTTTTTTGTGAAAAGTGCAGTTCTACATTTCACCACAAAAATAATCACTCTTGTCATTACTTTTGCGCCGCGTGTCAGAGATCGGATTGCGCTGATACAGTTGCAGAGCGGCTGCAGTGTCCCCGCTGTCTGGTATTTTGTCGTTCAGCAAGTTGCTTAGAACATCACAGAAGTCTCGCTGAGACTGACTGGTCATTTTGTAAACTTAAATTTTTCTGTGAGCGATGCTATCGCTATGTGCCCCAAACCATAGATGACGAACACCGCTGCGTCGGTGTAAGATGCACAGTTTGCGGCGTTCCCGTGACCAGATATGATAATCATCTATGTTACATGCAGCGCTATATACCAAATAAATCTACGGATCAATACGGATCAATACATCTTTTACGATTTGGAATGTACGCAAGAAACGGGAACGCACCAGCCCAATTACATTTTTGCCACAGATTTGCACGGGCTATCTAGCTGGGAGTTTGAGGGTAAAACGTGTACTACCGACTTTGTACATTTTTTTTTTTACAAAGGGAGGGTACGTAGGTTACACTTTTATAGCTCACAATGCGGCTCGATATGATTCCTACTTTATCGTTAAAGAGCTGATCCATGAGAAGCTACGCGTCAACATGATAGCACAAGGCGGCCGTCTTTTGTGCGTATCATTACCCGATTTAGACATGAAATTCATCTACTCTAAATTTTATTCCCATGAAGCTCAGTAAGCTGCCGCAAGCTATGGGATTTTCAGGCGCTAAGGGTCACTTTCCACATTTTTTAACACTGATGAAAATCAGACCTATGTAGGTCTTATGCCTGCTGCTAGCTATTATGGCGTAGAGTACATGACACATAGTGAGAAAAAGGAATTCACAACGTGGTACAAATCGGTGAAAAACAATACGTTTGATATGCAAGCGGAGCTCAAAGCTTACTGTCAACAGGACGTTGAGGTCTTGAGACGCGCCTGCGTTGTGTATCGCGAGCGCGTTATAGAAATGACCGCCAAAAAACAAATACATTTCTGTAAGCGCAAAAATAAATTTACTGAAAAACTCATCAGTAGTTCAGCTCACAACGCTAGCATCTGCTTGTTTGGCCAATTTGACCGATTTAAATTTCTCCCCGAAGACAAAATAGCCATTCTGCCGGGGGATGATTATCACAAAAAGCACAAACGTTACTTCTCCCCCGCTATTCAATGGTTAATGTACGTAGTGCATACAGAGAATCTGCAACACGCTTTGAAACGCGGTGAGAAGAGTAGGAAACGTTTTTCTAGATGGCTATGCGATCGTCGGCGGACGCCTCATAGCTTTTGAATTTCAGGGCTGTTTTTACCATGGATGCCCCGTTTGCTATAACGAGAATGACACGAACAAACTCACAAAGACCACTTACGGGCAATTGTATCGCATGTTTGAGGTGAAGAAATGTTTCTTACTTCAACAGGAGTTCGACGTCCGCGTATTGTGGGAGCACGAATGGCGAGAGATGGTTGAAAAAAATTCTGACCTTCAAGCGTTTCTGCACCACATGCAGTTCCCAGAGCCGTTAGAGCCTCATGACGCTCTGTACGTGGGTCATACTATCGCCATCACGATCTTTAAAGTGAAAGGTATCACGATTAATATCGCTAACTCCGGCGTTATCAATTTCGAGAGCCTAAAAGATTTAGTGTTAGCTTATAAGGCCTACACAGATCCTGAAAATGAAACGACGCTCGTTGTAGAGCAGAATGGTATTGTGCGGATCAAAAAGTATTGGGACGTTGTAACTCGACCCCTACGAAAAACTCAACGCTGCGTCTATACCAAGAGGCAGTTGTTTGATGACTTTACTTCTTTACCCTACAGGTATTAGCGCTAAATTCCCTTTTCTTCAAACAACTGACGTCCCTTTATCTCCGTTACAGGTGCAGAATACGATACAGACTACCGCACCATCAAACGACCAATGCGTAGCTATAGACAGCGTCATGAAGTATAAAGAGAAACACTGATGCACCACAGTTCTTACACATTCAACATCATGGACCCACGGTTACAACACCCCTTCTCGTGCATTCTAGCGGGCCCTTCTAACTCTGGAAAATCCTATTTTGTCAAACAGATTTTAGCTCATGCAGCAACACATTTATCTCACAAACCCGATAATATTGTTTGGTTTTATTCTTGTTGGCAAAAAATGTACGATGAACTGAGTCATTCCTTCCCCAGTATTCGTTTTATCGAAGGTTTGCCGCAGACGTTTTTAGATGATGATCTATTCCCGCCTGACAAGGTCAACTTGGCGGTGGGGGACGATCTCATGGAGGCCGCTAGCTGTAATTCAGAACTGGAAAAAGCATTTACTAAGTACGTTCATCATAGAAGCTTGAGCCTATTCTATTTTGTTTAAAATGTTTTTTGTCAGGGAAAAAGAGTAGAACATTGCAAAAGGAGAAAATCCAGCTCAACGATGAAGTAAAGATAAAATGGATCTTTATTCACTTGTCGTTCCAAAAACAGAGAAAAAGTATCAGCATAAATAGCAGCAGATGAATGCATTCATCTGCTGTTATCTATGCTGATACTTTTTCTCTGTATTTGGAACAACAAGTGAATAAAGATCCATTTTATCTTTACTTCATCGTTGAGCTGGATTTTCTCCTTTTGCAATGTTCTACGTCTGACACAACGGTTCCTTGCTACGATCCCTGGTATGCTGCACTGTTGAGCTGAACTTTCATTTCGAAAAAGAGTAGAACCATCTCCTTGAATACCAAGTACATGGTTCTATTTAAAAACCCCCGCGATAAAATACAAATTGTCATGCTAGCCAGACAGATGTATCCGAGGAACTCATGTTTCTTCTTAGAAGCTTTCGAAGATGCTACGCGAGAGCCTTAAAGATTCTTGCTTGTAGATTTGAGAGGTGATACACCCGAGGAATATCGTTTAAGAACAGGTTTGTTTCCACCAGCTTTAACCGCAGTGTTCGTTCCAAAAGAAAAAACTCGTTCTAAAAAGTGAATTTTTTACTCTGCGGAGATTATTTATCCCCGTAACCTTCATTCTGTCAACATGTCTGAGAGAGTGAGGCGTAACTGGGGTCTCTTGAAAAAGCTGGTGAAAGCAAACGCGTCGGAGAGAAAGTGTATTCTGAAGACCGCCGGCAGAGATTTAATCGCTGCTATCGCGGAAATATCTCTCAATATTCTGAAAGGGCGGCTTCCTCTCAAAGAGCGCCAAAGAAAAATATTACAGAAATGGCGTAGAGCTATAAGAAATCTTAGTGACAAAAAAGTGTCCATTCGGCGAAAACAATATCTACTGACTCAATCTGGAGGTTTCATAGGACCGCTTCTAGCTATTGCTATACCGCTAATAACGAGTTTAGTAACCGGAAGATTATTATTA
The DNA here is from genome assembly GCA_033576555.1 of Oophaga sylvatica. NCBI lineage: Eukaryota > Metazoa > Chordata > Amphibia > Anura > Dendrobatidae > Oophaga > Oophaga sylvatica. The sequence continues at coordinate 15,106,433 of JARQOD010000003.1, forward strand.
TTATTATACATTTATATGATGGAACATTTATATATTATTATACATTTATATGATGGAATGTGCGGAGAAAATGTACTTGGTTCCAGCGCATGAGATTAACAGACTAAAAAACATCGGCACGTCGGCGCATACCGTACGTCAGACGACCCTCCAAAGGTTAGACGCCGAAATCGGCAACATTCTACGACGTACTGATTTTCCTGATAATGCAAAGATTAAAAGGTACACCGAAATACTACAGAGAAGTTTGCTGCATGCTAAGCACAAAGTTTCTGAACTTACATGTTTAAATCTTGTGATCCCTCCTGACGGTGAACAATCGCCTTCACCGGCGGCTGAAATAAAGATACGGCCCTCAGCCCCCGAGCTTGAAGAACACAGCAACCCCCGTTTCTGTAAAAATGCCAATATACTACTCAGTAGCTTCTTGCAACACAAAGATATTGCTGCATGGACTGAGAAAGGTGAATTTGTCTACAAAGGTTCCGTCGTTCCCTGCAGCCATTTGTTGGACCTTGTACAGAGCATCCGGCAAACTAACAGACTAGCCAAAAAGAACGCTCCACACGGATGGGACGTTTTTATGAGGGCTATGGCAGAATTAAACATACTGTACCTTCGTCCGTGATCGGCCACCATACGACCAGAGCGGCTCTGAACGAATTAAAAATGATGTTGAGCACCCCGTCAAACCCCTTCAAAAAAATATCACAAGTACTCGCTAACTCAACTCCGTCCACTAGAGGGCGCTTGCTGCCGAAACAGAGAATCTCGCCGCTGTCGCCAAGCGCGTGGTTAACTTTGTAAATATCAGCTTTAAAATGAATGTATTGTAACCTATAGACTTGATTGCATAACGTATTTTTAGATCTATTTACACCTTTTTAATTTCTTGGTTTTTTTACACTCCTATGTGAAGCTACAATAAATGTATTTTATTTTTTTTAAAACAACGCCACGATGCACGCTTTGCTTTTCTTTACGTCATTATTATGAACACTACAGCCTGATGTCATTAACCCTCTGGATCCTGGGGCTACCTTCTCTCACAAAACATGTCTTGTCATGTTTTCTTACATACACTTTAACCTACAGCATTGGGGGAAGGGCATGATCACTTTCTAGCAGTTCGGCATACCCAAAGATAGTGGGGACGTGGCACAATCACCATCTATCAGCGACCGACACATCAGCCCACAAGATGGGAGGAGAATGGGCAGTCGTGGGGGACGTAATAGAGGCTGAACGGGGTTGCTTCCGGGTGGGGATGGAAGTGACGTAACAGATATTGACACACATAGGGGTGGAAAGGGTGGCTTCCGGGTGGGGACGGAAGTGACGTAACAGATATTGACACACAAAGGGGCGGAGAGTGGGAGGAGAATAGAGAGGGGAGGGGTTTAGACTGGAAGAGGGGCGTGGTTAGAGACAGGTGTCATAAAGGGGCGGGCACCTGTCTAAAACCGGAAGTGGGCGTTTTGACGAGAGGAGGGTGCTCTTACTACTAGCATATCATCAAGCATCATTGTTCCATGACCTTGTATGAAAGAAGAGTCAACATTTCAGACTCTTGACAACTGAAGAAAAACACATAAATTCAAGTGTCAACATATAGATAGCAGTGTATTCTTCCTGGCTTTCTGAAAATAGAAGTCTGGTTAATTAAGATACAATGGTGTGTCCTCACAGATCTTTTCAAATTTCTGCACAAATAAAGTTGCATTCTGTTTAAAACTTCCTGATTATTCACCCTATGTGCCATGTATCCTTGCTCAAACCATTCAGTGACAATCCGTTTCCTGGAAGAACTCAACCACCTCCACCAGAAAAAATTCATGGTGAAGAATACATTGTGGATATGATTCTGGACTCTTGAAGATTTAGAGGGAGATTACAATATTTGGTGCACTGGAGGGGTTATGGACCATAAGATAATTCATGGGAGCCAGGGTACAATGTTCATGCACCCAGGCTTACAAAAGCCTTTCATTGGAGACATCTGATGAAGCCAGCTCCTTAGATGCTCAGAAGACATCCTGAAAGGAGGTGGACTTCTGTCAGGATTCAAACCCAGCTGCTCTTTTGCATTAGGTGGCAGCTTTTCCCTTTGAGCTATTCAGTTCACTGGACAGTTCTTTGCTAACCAAGGTACTAGAACCTGTTTTGTTCCTGACTGGGTCCACCCTGTAATCCTTTAATTGAATGCCCTTCTTAAATCTAGCATTGCACTTCCTTCCTTACGTGATTATTGAGCCTCATCCATACTATACTGCTGCTCATGTGTACTGACCTCTGGGTGATTCCTCACTACGCAACCTGCCGCTGGTGCCCCTATTGGTTGCAAAACCACTACTCCAACCCAGGTCAGGTGTAATGCCGCTGTGTTTGTACTCTGTTTACCCGGCGATACTCTGCATATCTCTGCTTTAACCCTTTGCTCCTTTCCCTCTAATGAGCTGGAATGCTGTTGTCAGTTACCTGTATGGATGCTGCTCAGTTCCCGGCTCCGCTGCGCAGCCGTACATGTGTGAGTGTCTCCGTTGTGCTGCATGACCACTCGCATGTGCGGTCCCTGGCTATCGCTGTGGAAGCTACTCGTGGGTTGCAAGGTCCTCTGCAGTTGTGCATGACTTACCACATGTGTTCAGGCTTGCAGCAGTTGCCAGGTGTCCCTTGCTATGCTGATTTGAGTCTGGCTATGCTTAGGGTGCACGGGGCCACACCTCCCCTGCTTTTATGAGGAGTGGGTGTGTGCTAGAATTGCTCCAGCCTATTGCTGTGAGGCAGGTCCTATATAAAGTTCCACTGCCCTGTGGGGCATTGCCAGAGCTTCGCATTGAGTTCCTGACCCTAGCCATGTGTGTTTGTGTATTCAGCTCCTGCTCTGATTGCAATCAGTCCTGGGAGAGTTGATACCCTTTGTCCTGTCTTGTTTTTTTCGCCTGCTCTGGGGCAGAATACCCAGATCTGTTTCTGTTTGTGTCCTGTTTTTCCACCTGCTCTGGGGGCAGAATACTCAGATCACCTTTCCTGGAGGCTGCATATCCAGACCTGTTCTTGTTGTGTCTTGTTTCCTGAATCCTTCAATATGGATCTGTTCCTGTACCTGACTCTGTCTGAATTGTCTGCTGTGTTATGTTACTGAAATCCTTCTGTGTCCTGAACCCTGTGCCCAGTGACTGTGACTCTTTGCTAACTGACTTTCTGTGATCTAACCTGGGTTCATCTTGGAAGTAGGAGTCCGGTGTGTCTGCTGAGTTTCTGCTACTCTGTGCTCAGTTTGTTATTCGGTGCAATCCCCGGCCGGCTCCAGTTCAACCCAGCGGGGCTTGCACCAGACCACTTGGGTTCCTTTTTAGGTTGCTGCCAGATGTCCGGAGTCCGATAACCGTGGCCTCTTGGCCGGAGCCTGATGACCTCGGCCTGATGTCCGGTGTCTGATGACCACTTCCAGATGTCCGGATCCTATCCTTCCCTGCCCGATGCCCGGAGACTGCCGATCTCTGCCAGATGTCCGGAGCCTGATGACTGCGGCCTCATGTCCGGAGCATGATGTCCACAGCCTGATGTCCGGAACCTGTCGATCGTTGCCAGATGTCCGGAGTCCTATACCAGTGTTCTGATGTTCTACCTGAGATCCGAATCCTGATGTCCTTATGTCCTGTCTGAGACTTGATGTCCTGATGTCCGCCTGTTGCCCTGATGTCCCAATGTCTTACCTGATGTCCTGACGTCCGGCTTGTGCCCTGATGTTCTGATGTCCAGTCCGTGTTCCGATGTCCAGCCCGTGTTCCGATGTCCAGCCCGTGTTCCGATGTCCTGTCCGTGTTCTGATGTCCCATCCGTGTTCTGAAGTCCAGTCCGTGTTCCGATGTTCTGCCTGAGTCCGGATGTCGGTCTGTGTTCCAATGTCGAGCCTGTGTCCAGATGTCCAGTCCCTGGTTCTGGTGGTCCAAGTTGTGCTCTTGAGCCAGTCCCGCTTGTGTTTCTGGATGGATTCTTCCTCTGTGGTTTCTGGGAGTCTCCAGCTCTGTTCCCCGGTGACAATCCCGCCGGTGAGTCCTGGCCTTACCAGCTGATGCCCGGTGCTGTAGTGCCAACGTTCCTGGACCTGTGCTATCCGTGTCTTGTTTATGTTCTGATTTCCTGCTTGTTCCCTGGCGTCTTACCCGTGATGGCTACTGCCATTGTCTGAAGGCAGCCTGAGGTCAGTATCTGATGCTTTCCTGCTGTGCCTGTGCTACGCCTGAGGCCTGAGAGAGAGGCCATCCTAGTATGCCCGTGCCAGATAACCCTGGACTGCGTTAACCTGTGATGACCCTAGCCATCATCTGAAGTCTGCCTGAGGTCGGTGTCTGATGTTCTCCTGCTGAGCCTGTGCTACATCCGAGGCCTGAGAGAGAGGCCATCCTAGTATGCCCATGCCAGACAACCCTGGATTGCGTCAACCCGTGATGACCTCCTGCCATCATCTGAAGCTAGTCCGAGGTTGGTGTCTGATGTTCTCCTGCTGTGCCTGTGCTACACGCCTGGAGCCTGAGAGGCCATCCAAGCATGCCCATGCCAGATGACTCTGGACTGCGTCAACCCGTGATGACCTCTTGCTTCGCCTGTGAACCTGTGATGTGTTTCCTTCGTGATGTGCATATTCCAGAACCTGGCGTTTACATGTTTTTTGCTTTATTTAAGTAACCTTTATGTTTCTTCATACCTGAAGTTGTGCGATGTCCTTTAGTCCTGCATATGGCCATTTTGTCCACAAGCTCAGCTGCCACAGACCCCGGTCGCTACCCTTCCTTAGGCCAAGTAGGCCCGGGTCCCCCTTGTGGTCCAGTGGGTCCACATTTCACGATCACCTGGGACACATACCCTGTCATTGTTATAGTTCAATGACATGGGAGCGTTGGCTGGGTAAGCCACGCTGCGTCCCCGATCGTAACATCTAATATATAATTACCAATAAATTCTGTCACAACTTCCGGCGCTTCCACAATGCACCACGACGAAGTAAGCCAACCACCTTATTGGAACACCCAAGTTATGGGTATTCCGATATGGCAGCTGGCATTCATAGCCCCGCCAAAGCCGCGCGAGAACCGCTCATTGGCTTAGCCGCCCGCTGACTGATCCGGTGAGAGGTGCCGTGTGGGATTCAAATACCCGCCATAGCCGCCGCACGCTCATTGGCTGAGCCACCCGCCGGCTCAGCCAATGAGCAGTGCAGAATTCAAATCCCCCGCCGTATGTTACATTTCAAATCCCCCGCCGGCTGAGCTCATTGGCTGAGCGCGGCCGCTCATTGGCTCAGCCGGTGGCAGCTCAGCCAATGAGCGGTGCCACACGGCTTTGAGTGGCGCGGGATTCAAATCCCCCGCCAAAGCCGCGCGTGCACCGCTTATTGGCTGAGCCACCCGCCGGCTGAGCCAATGGGAGATGCGGGATTCAAATCTCCCGCCTCGCTGGCTGAGCCAATGAGCGGTGCCGCGTGGGATTCAAATCCCCCGCCCTGTGTGTGTGTGTGTGTACACCATGTTCCAAATTATTATGCAAATTATATTTTTCTGATTTTCCTAAGTGGTCGGTGCAAATGACAGTCAGTCTAATAAAAGTCATCACCCGTTAGAGCAGGGTCTCAAACTCGGCAGAGTAAATGGGCCGCACATAAAAAAAAAATTAAGCTGGAGGGCCGCATTCTTTCCAAACTTAATACAGTACAATGCTGTACTTAATACTCCTCACACACACGGCTCCGCTCCGTCCACCTCGTACACACACGGCTCCGCTCCATCCACCACGTACACACATGGCTCCGCTCCGTTCACCTCGTACACACATGGCTCCTCTCCATACACTTCGTACACACACGGCTCTGCTCCGTTCACCTCGTACACACACGGCTCCATCCACCACGTACACACATGGCTCCTCTCCGTCCACCTCGTATACACATGGCTCCGCTCCATCCACCTAGTACACACATGGCTCCTCTCCATACACTTCGTACACACACGGCTCCGCTCCGTTCACCTCGTACACACACGGCTCCATCCACCACGTACACACATGGCTCCTCTCCGTCCACCTTGTACACACACGGCTCCGCTCCGTACACATCGTACACACGGCTCTGCTCCATACACCTTGTACACACACGGCTCTGCTCCGTACACCTCGTACACACGGCTCTGCTCCATACACCTTGTACACACACGGCTCCACTCCGTATACCTCGTACACACACGGCTCCGCTCCGTTCACCTCGTACACACACGGCTCCATCCACCACGTACACACATGGCTCCTCTCCGTCCACCTCGTATACACACGGCTCCTCTCCGTCCACCTTGTACACACACGGCTCCGCTCCGTACACATCGTACACACGGCTCTGCTCCATACACCTTGTACACACACGGCTCTGCTCCGTACACCTTGTACACACGGCTCTGCTCCATACACTTCGTACACACACGGCTCTGCTCCGTCCACCTCGTACACACACGGCTCTGCTACATCCACCCTGTAAACCCCTCCTGACCCCACACATAAACTTACCCTCATTCAGCAGCACCATGACAACCAGGAGAGACAGCAGCGTCCTGCATACACCGAGGAGCCTGACAATGTGACCCCTGACTCCTCCCCTCCTGCGACCTCATTCCAGGTCCTCTGCACACAGAACAGCCATCGCATGTTCCTGAATGCACGCCTTCCACCTTCTACTTGCCTTAGGGACTGAGCGCACTCCTGAATGCGGTAGTGAGCATGAGACATGTGGTGCACCGAGAGCCGCAGATGCCTGCCTCAGGGGCCGCATGCGGCCTGCGGGCCGCGTGTTTGAGACCTCTGCGTTAGAGTATACATCGAATTTTATTGAAGAAACCTCCCAATGATAACAGTATAGTCTCCAAAATGAATAAAAACTCAAAATGCACTGTTCCAAATTATTAGGCACAGTAGAATTTCTAAACATTTGATATGTTTTAAATGTGAATACTTTTCCATCCAATTATGACAAGAGCATTCTTAAGGTGATACCTTTATTGGCTAACCAGAAAATTATATGTTCGCTAGCTTTCAGAGCTCAAGGCTCCTTCTTCAGGCAAGTAATCTTGCCTGAAGAAGGAGCCTTGAGCTCTGAAAGCTAGCGAACATATAATTTTCTGGTTAGCCAATAAAGGTATCACCTTAAGAATGCTCTTGTCATAATTGGATGGAAAAGTATTCACATCGATTTTTCTGGCTAACACGGTACCACAATATAATTTATTATTGTACACCATGGATATGTTTTAAAGAACTGAAAATGCTAATTTGTGGAATTTGCAGCATTAGGAGGTCACATTCACTGAACAAAAAAGCTATTTAACTCCAAAACATCCTAACAGGCCAAGTTACATGGTAACATAGGAACCTTTCTTTGATATCACCTTCACAATTCTTGCATCCTTTGAACTTGTGAGTTTTTGGAGAGTTTCTGCTTGTATTTCTTTGCATGAAGTCAGAATAGCCTCCCAGAGCTGCTGTTTTGATGTGAACTGCCTCCCACCCTCATAGATCTTTTGCTTGATGATACTCCAAAGGTTCTCTATAGGGCTGAGGTCAGGGGAAGATGGTGGCCACACCATAAGTTTATCTCCTTTTATGCCCATAGCAGCCAATGACTCAGAGGTATTCTTTGCAGCATGAGATGGTGCATTGTCATGCATGAAGATGATTTTGCTCCTGAAGGCAAGTTTCTGCTTTTTATACCATGGAAGAAAGTTGTCAGTCAGAAACTCTATATACTTTGCAGAGGTCATTTTCATACCTTCAGGAACCTTAAAAGGCCCTACCAGCTGTTTCCCCATGATTCCGGCCCAAAATATGACTCCTCCACCTCCTTCCTGACGTCGCAGCCTTGTTGGGACATGGTGGCCATCCACCAACCATCCACTACTCCATCCATCTGGACCCTCCAGGGTTGCTCGACACTCATCAGTAAACAAGACTGTTTGAAAATTAGTCTTCATGTATGTCTGGGCCCACTGGAACCGTTTCTGCTTGTGAGCGCTGTTTAGGGGTAGCCGAATAGTAGGTTTATGCACCACAGCAAGCCTTTGAAGGATCTGACACCTTGAGGTTTGAGGGACTCCAGAGGCACCAGCAGCTTCAAATATCTGTTTGCTGGTTTGTAATGGCTTTTTAGCAGCTGCTCTCTTAATGCGATGAACTTGCCTGGCAGAAACCTTCCCCATTCTGCCTTTATCAGAACGAACATGTCTGTGCTCAGAATCAGCCACAAATCTCTTAAGAGTACGATGATCACGATTAAGTTTTCGGGAAATATCTAATGTTTTCATCCCTTGACTAAGGCATTGCACTATTTGATGCTTTTCAGCAGCAGAGAGATCCTTTTTCTTTCCCATGTTACTTGAAATCTCTGGCCTGCTTAATAGTGTGGAACATCGAGTTTTCCTTTTATTGGGCTCACATGGCAAACTAATGATCACAGGTATCTGAGATTGATTTCAGTGATCCAAAGAACCCTGAGACACAATACCATCAATGGGTTTCATTTACAAAAAAAAAAACAAAAAACGCTATGACACTTAAAACCAATTTGCATAATAATGTGGAACATGGTGTATATGTATGCAGGCATCGTCCAATGGGACTACAAGTCCCATCCGGCTATACCTGCTACAGTGACAGTGACACATTAGCCAGTGATGGGACAGTAGTAGTCCCATCATCCGGCTAATGTGTTGAATGTAAAAAAAACAAAATGTACATTACATACAGTACATATAACATACATATAACATACAATGCATAACAGAGTACCTACTCACCTATCACCTAATCCCCGAAGCCCTCGATCTCCTGTAATAAAAATAAAATAATAAAACAACCTATACATTACCTTTTTGCCGTAGTCCAGTTATTACCGAGTGTCCCACGACGATCGCCAGTGTAGAACACTGACATCGTGTGATGTCAGTGCTGTACACCGCCACCACGATACACTGACAGCGCTGTGTGTATCCCTCTGCCGCCGGGAGAGAATGACGTCACTTCAGTTCATTCTCTCACTGGCAATGCTGGGTGAGAAAATTCCCAAGCAGCATTGCCATAAAGTGAGAGAATGAACTCCGGTAATCTCAGCGATGCACTGCAGGAGCCATTGTTTCCTGTCAGTTCATCCCTAGGAGGCACTACAGAGCAGTGACATCACCCGATGTCACTCTTCTATAGGGGAGATCGTCGTGGGACATTCGTTATTTATTGGACTGCATCGGACAGGGAGTATACGGTTGTTTTATTTTTTTTTAACTTTTTATTACAGATCGAGGGCGTCGCTTGGATCTGGGCGTGTAATAAAAATATGAAAACCATGTTGTTTTATTTCATTAAAATACTTTATTCTTATGTGTGTGTTTTTTTAACCCTTTATTAATATAAGATTAATAATGGAGAGGCGTCTTATTAACCAGGCTTAATGTCACCTTACAATAGCAAGGTGACATTAACCCCTTATTACCCCATATCCCACCACTACACAGGAGTGGGAAGAGGGGCTAAGTGCCGGAATTGGCGGATTGTACAGATGTGCCAATTCTGGGTTGGCTGGGTGCTGGTATTTTTAGCCAGGGGGGTGTGCCAATATCCATGGCCCCTTCCTAGGCTATGAATCAGCCCGCAGCTGTCTGCGTAGCCTTTTTGGCTATAAATTACTGGGGGACCCCACATCGTTTTTTTGGGGGGTCCCCCTATTTTAATAGCCAGTAAAGGCTAGCTGCGGGCTGATATTCATAGCCTGGGAAGCTCCATGGGTATTAACCCCTTCCCAGGCTAGAAATATTGGCCCAAGCAATCGGTTTTCCCCCTCTGGCCCAGAAAATTGCGCGTAAGCCCACGCAATTTTTTTTAAATTAACGATATTTCATGAAGATTTTGTGTGTGTGTGTGTGTGTGTCTCTTTATGTACCATTCTATCTATTATCTATGTAATATCTATTATCTATCTATGCAATATCTATCTATATATCTTCTATCTGTCATCTATCTGTCTACCTATCATCTACCTATCTATCTATCTATCTATCTATCTATCTATCTATCTATCTATTATCTACCTATCATCTACTGTATCTACCTATCTATTATCTATTTATCTATCTATACCTATCTATCTATCTATTATCTTTCTGTATCTATTATCTATCATCTATCTATCATCTATCTACCTATCAACTATCTATCTACCTACCTATCTATAATCTATCTATTATCTATCTATCTATCTATCTATTTATATATCTATTATCTTTCTATTATCTATCTACCAATCTATCTATCTGTGTAATGGAGTGTGGGTTGGACAAATGTAAAAAAGGAGGTTGGACAAGAATTGACATCACAAATTTTTTTTGTTTGTTAAATAACATATCTTTATTTAGCTTACAAAAACGCATACAAATCCGCATGAAAATAAGCATGAATAACGCATCAAAAAAGCACCTGCGTTTTCTGCCAAGAGGTCCTGTTTTTGTGCAGAAAATTCAGCAGTCAAATCTACAATGTGTGCACACACACTCAAATCCCCAGCCAAAGCCGCGCGGCACCACTCATTGGCTGAGCCGCCCCTGGCTGCGCGGCTTTGGCGGGGGATTCAAATCCCGTGCGGCACCGCTCATTGGTTCAGCTGGCGGGGCAGGGGATTTGAATCCTGCCCCGCTCATTGGCTGAGCCGCCAATGAGCGGTGCCGCATGGCTTTGACGGGGGATTTGAATTCCACGCCGCTCAAAGCCGCGCAGTACTGCTCATTGGCTGAGCTGCCAACGACAGAGCCAATGAGCAGCGCAAGATTCAAATCCTCCGCCAATGCCGCGCGGCAGCGCTCAATGCAGCTGCATCGGGAGTGCGGTAAAATGAACATCTGTGTATCCTTAGTGGTGTTAACACCCCCGGGAGATCGGCAATACCGCTAACAGCTGATAGATCGGCAACTCGGCGGCGGGCGACCAATCACATCAGCTGCTAGTGGTATTCAAATCTGGCGCCAATGCCGCTAGCAGCTGACTGGTCACCAGCCTTGGCGGGGGATTCAAATCCCACGCGGCACCGCTCATTGGCTCAGCCGGCGGGCGGCTGAGCCAAGGAGCGGTGCCGCGCGAGATTTGAATCCCCCGCCAAGGCTGGCGACCAATCAGCTGCTAGCTGTATTGGCACCAGATTTGAATACTGCTAGCAGCTGATGTGATTGGTCGCCAGCCGCCGGGTTGTCGATCTATCAGCTGTTAGCGGTATTGCCGATCTGTGTTAGCACCACTAAGGATACACAGATGATCATTTCACCGCACTCCCGATGCAATAGCATCGAGCCTATTTCTAGTCAGGTTATAAACCTCATTAATATCCATGCAGTGAAAGGCTTCTTTTGAATCATGAAAAAAGTGCACAGTACATTCATCTACCACCCTTAACTAGGCATTGTATATTCTCAAATAAGGAATGTACATCTCTCTCGTTTTTTTTATATCAAGGAATGTGGCTCTTTGTTTCTACACTTCTATAGAATAATCTGGAAAGATGGAGATTTTGGATCCATTAATTGTTATATCTGAGTGATCTCTTGCCTGTCGCAGGATAATACCTCTGTACCAGTAGTGTAAAATTTTAGCCAGCACAGGTCTTTGTGGAATCCCAGGAGGAAGAGGACAAGTTGGCACCCTATGAACTTTTTCTACAGACTAAAGGGGAGAGTTAAGATATTAGGCCTGATTACTAATTTCAGCAAGATTTAAAAAAAACCCTATATATATATACAGTACAGACCAAAAGTTTGGACACACCTCATTTAAAGATTTTTCTGTATTTTCATAACTATGAAAATTGTACATTCACACTGAAGGCATCAAAACTATGAATTAAACCATGTGGAATTATATACTCAACAAAAAAGTGTGTAACAACTGAAATGATGTCTTATATTCTAGGTTCTTCAAAGTAGTCACTAGAGATGAGCGACTTTACCTCCGGGAGGGTCGAGTCGGGTTTCGGACCAACCGACTTTCGCAAAAGTCGAGTCGAACAAAATCGGCCGACTATCGGGAAAAGTCGAAGGTCCGACTGAAACTCGAACCGACCCCAATGCAAGTCAATGGGGAAGAGAAGTCGGCAGGGAGTGGAGGACAGTAAACACACCTACAGTGCCCATGTTAATGCCAACGACATCAATTCTTATTAATAAAGCTTGTCAACCCTAATTCACTTTATAATAATAGTTATGCATTGAAAACTGGAGGTTATTTGGCTAAAGTTGTGGGGGGGGCAGGGCTGGCTCCAGGTTTTCGTGGGCCCCGGGCGAAAGAGTCTCATTGGCCCCTTTACCACATACCACAATTCATGATGCTCCGATACAGCAGAGAAATATAGGTATAGTACAATGCCAAATACTTCACTTCTTACATTACATGAGTGATATCTATTGTAAATTCTACAATTGCTCAAAAAACGGACAGTATAGTCCTTCATACAGTATTATGGGCACCACATAATGCACCATACAGAATGGGCTCCATATAATGCTCCATACAGAATAGGCTCCATATGTGCTCCATATGATGCTCCATAAATAATGAACCCCATATGATGCCCCATATATGATGCTCCAGTGTATGATGAGCCCCATAAAATGCTCCAAATATAATGGTCCCCATATATAATGCTCCATATATAATGGGCTCCATGTGATGCCCCATAAATAATGAACCCCATATGATGGGCCCCATATATGATGCTCCAGTATATTATGGGCCCCATGGATGATGCTCCTGTGTATGATGGGCCTATATAATGCTCCATATATAATGGGCCCCATATGATGCCCCAGTGTATAATGAGCCCCGTATATGATGCTCCAGTGTATGATGGGCCCCATATATAATGCTCCAGTGTATAATGGGCCCTATCTATGATGCTCAAGTGTATAATGGGCCCTATATCTAATTCTCCAGTGTATAATGCTCCCCACACATTGCTCCAAACATTAAAAAAATGAAATACTCCTCCTCGCTGGGTACTGCTCTACTCTGGACTCCTCAGCGTCGCCATCTTCCAGCTCTCTGCACTGTGACTGTTCAGGCAGAGGGCGCACAGACGTGACATCAACAAGCTCTCTGACCTGAATGTCACAGTAAGGAAACGCGGAAGACGTCACAGCGGTGGAGCAGGGAGAGGTAAGTATTGCAAGTGCTGGGGCCCTGAGCAAACAGGGGGGGGCCCACTCGTGTGTGCCGGCACTGGCACAGGGCCCCTCATAGTACACCGGTGTTTCTGACGGCGAGTGGGCCCCCACCTGCTCAGGGCCCCGGCACTTGCGCGTGTGCGCCAGGTGCTGACACCGGCCCTGGGGCAGGGGTACAGCCCAGTTAGGGAGGTGGAAAAACTGGCATATATTGACGTGTAGGCTGGACGTTCAGCAGCTGCAAATGTAGGAATTGGAGAAGTCGGAGGAAAAGGAGGACAAAGCGAGCCATTTTGCTGGCAACCTATGTGTCTTCAGGGGAAGGTGGAACAAAATCCTTTAAAACCCAGGCATGGTTCATTTTAATGAAGGTGAGATCACCAACATTTTTGGTCGACAGCCGGGTCCTTCTTTCTGTCTGGATTGATCCAGCAGCACTGAAGACTCTTTCTGATAGCACACCACCAGCAGGGCAAGCAAGCTCCTGTAAGGCATATTGTGCCAATTCAGGCCCAGTAGTCAAAGGGGAATGAACTGTGAGGGAGAACATCGATAGGGCAGGAGAGGTAATTTTGAACCATAGTTGACAACTGCTGTCTCCTGTCTGTTGCAATCGATTCAGTATTAACAGTCGTGTGAGCAGTACTCGAGAAATCAGTCCACAACACGGTCATGAAACCCCTGTCTCCAACGCCACTTCGGCTGTGTGCACCACGAACACCTCTTCCATGTTGCCCAGTACGGCTCGTGGTAGAACCTGCACCGCTGCTGTGTGCTGGGAATGCCTCTAACAAACGGTTTACCAGAGTTGCTTGTTTGTTCACCAATATTAGCTCTAGGTTCTCCTGTGGCATGATGTTCTGTAATTTGCCTTTATAGCGTGGATCGAGGATGCTGGCCAACCAGTAGTCGTCACCCTCCATAGTTTTGGCAATGCGGGGGTCCCTTTTTTGGATCCGCAAGACAATCACACATGTGGGCCAATGTTCCAGGTGTCAATGATGCATTGACAGTGGTGGGTGGAGGAGCACTTTCTGGCAAATCCACATCCCTCCAGTCACGCACAAACCCTGTACTTAACCTAGGCAAGCCAACATTTTCCCTTGCCCCTTGAGAAGCATCCTCCTCCCCAAAATAATCATCCCCCTCCTCCTCTTCCACAACCTCGTCCAGGACAGTTCCCTGAGCAGACAATGTCTGACTGGCATCAAGGCTTCCCTCTTCCTCTTCTTCCTCCGCTGCAGACGCCTGATCCTTAATGTGCGTCAAAGTTTGCATGAGCAGACACATAAGTGGGATGCTCATGCTTATGATGGCGTCGTCTGCGCTTACCAGCCGTGTGCATTCCTCAAAACACTGAAGGACTTTACAGAGGTCTTTCAGCTTTGATCACTGCACACCCGACAACTCGATGCCTGCCCTCAAACTGCCTGACCATGTATCCTCCCACAAATGCATTACAGCCTGCCTCTGTTCGCACAGCCTCTCAACCATGTGCATGGTGGAGTTCCACCTTGTTGCATCGTCTATGATTAGGCAGTGCTTGGGGAGGTGGAGCGATGGCTGCAGCCTCTGCATACGACTGGAGTCTACGGGCGAGCGACGGATGTGCAAGCACAGTCTTCGCACCTTATGGAGCAGAGCTGGTAACTCTGGATCATTATTTATGAAGCACTGCACCACCAGGTTCAAGGTATGTGTCTGAGTTTTGCCAGGGCTATGGCCGCCACAACATTATGGCCGTTATCACTGACTACCTTGCCTGGCTCAAGATGTAGACTACCTAGCCATGACTCGCTGCAAGTAGTCGGCCAGCACCTCCATGGTGTGTCTGTTGTCACCCAAAGACATCATCTTTAAAACAGCCTGCTGACGCTTACCACTAGCTGTTCAATAGTGGGACACCTTGTGTGCAACACTGGCAGCTGCGGATGGAGTGCTCAGGCGACTGCGCTCTGTCAACGTGCTTTCGCTTCTGGAGGAGGAGGAGGGTCGAACACCTACAGCCAACTGTTGTCTATACCGTGGGCTAGGCAGCACTGTCCCACCACCGCTGTCCCCTGTGGACCCTGCATCCACATTAACCCAGTGCGCAGTGATGGACACGTGACAGCCCTGGCCATGCCTACTGGCCCATGCATCTGTTGTGAGGTGCACCTTTCCACTCACTGATTGTTTGAGTGCATGGACAATGCGGTCTTTCACATGCAGGTGGAGGGCAGGGATGGCTTTTCTAGAAAAGAAGTGCCGACTGGGTAGGTCATAGCGTGGGACAGCGTAAGCCATGAGCTCTCGGAACGCTGCGCTTTCAACCAAACTGAAGGGCATCATCTCTAATGAGATCAGTTTGGCAATGTAGGCATTCAAAGCCAGTGTACGCGGATGAGAGGATGAGTACTTTTTTGTCCTACCCAGAGTGTCTGATAGGGTGAGCTGGACTTGAGAGCTGCATATGGGGGAACTAGCAGTGCACATGGCGGACTGAGAGGGGGTTGGTGATGGAGAATGGCCTAGATTCAGTCTTTCGTTGGAAAAACTTTGTGATTCCCTGACTGCTTTGGCCTTGCAACACCTCAACATTTGTTGCTGGTGGTGTGCTAACCGATGGGCTTACAGTGGGGGAAGCGATGTAGCGTGGCTGGCTACTTCAGTCGGAGTAGGTGCACATGTGCTACCTGAGGTTTTGTAGTCCGTCCACGCTTGCAAGTGCATGGTGTTTAAATGTCTAAGCATGCAACTGGTATTCAAATTTCAGAGATTTTTCCCTCGGCTAAAGGTTCTTCTGCACTTCTTACAGATAACCTTTGCCTCATCAATAGGATTTTGGTCAAAAAAGTGCCACTCTGCACTCTTCCTACTATGGGATAAATTTTCAGGGCTTGCACGCTGTGCTAATTTGACCGTCTGGCCAAGCTGTCCTGCAACTTTTTGTTTTTTTAACACGTTTTTGGACTGCTACGGGCCAGCCAGATAACCGCAGCTGCGATGTCGATGCCAGCTGCGGATCCTCCTCCTCTACTGAGCTATTGCCAGCAGCACCCTCTTCCCCCAATGGATGCCAATCCGGGTCAACAACTGGGTCATCCATCATCTCCTCTTCAATTTCATCTGCACCTTCCTCTGTGTCACCGTGTAAGGTGGTATAGTATGCGGGAAGGGGCACCTGAGTTTCATCAGTGTCAGATTCTGGCTCAGTAGACTGCGAGGGCAATGTAGTGCTCTGGGTGAATGTATCAGCAGAATCATATAGCAGTGGCTGTGCATCAGTGCACTTCATGTCAGATTCATCTTGGACTGGGGAATTCAGGATTTGACTTGATAACCCAGGCATGGTATAAGAAAAGAGCTCCATGGAGTAATCTGAAGTGTGTCCTGCCGCATCCTTCACTGTTGGTGTCAGTGAAGGACACAAGGAAAGGTGTCGTTCCTGACCAGGAGCCTGCACTGACGACTCAGTGCTTGCTTTTTGAAACTTCAGAAGAGGAGGCGATAGAGCTGGAGGCTGTTTCGGCAATGTAAGCCAAAACCTGTTCCTGATGCTCCGGCTTTAAAAGCGGTTTACCTAATCCCAGAAAAAGGAGCGTCAGCAACCTCTCCTTAATGTTAAGATCGGCAGAAGTAAAATGGTGGTCAGCAGTTAGGGCTTTTATAGACACTATGACGCCCCCCAAAGCAAGCCAATCACTGCAATGCCCTTCTCTACGATGGTGGTGGACGCTGCCCATGTCATCTCGCTGCCCACAGTGTACGTCCTTGCTCATTGGCTGAAAAAAGGCACCTGCAAGCATTATGGGAAAACCGACTTTGGCGCTTGTTTTGCCAAACGCATGGCCGACTTCACGCTATGGCGGAAGTCGGCAACTTTTGAATCTGACCGACCTGTTTCGCTCAACTCTAGTAGTCACCTTTTGCTTTGATGACTGCTTTGCACATTCTTGATGAGCTTCAAGAGGTAGTCACCGGGAATGGTTTTCACTTCACAGGTGTGCCCTGTCAGGTTTAATAAGTGGGATTTCCGGCCTTATAAATGGGGTTGGGACCATCAGTTGTGTTGTGCAGAAGTCTGGTGGATACACAGCTGATAGTCCTACTGAATAGACTGTTAGAATTTGTATTATGGCAAGAAAAAAGCAGCTAAATAAAGAAAAACGAGTGGCCATCATTACTTTAAGAAATTAAGGTCAGTCAGTGCGAAAAATTGGGAAAACTTTGAAAGTGTCCCCAAGTGCAGTTGCAAAAACCATCAAGCGCTACAAAGAAACTGGCTCACATGAGGACCACCCCAGGAAAGGAAGACCAAGAGTCACCTCTGCTTCTGAGGATAAGTTTATCCGAGTCACCAGCCTCAGAAATCGTAGGGTTACAGCAGCTCAGATTAGAGACCAGGTCAATGCCACACAGAGTTCTAGGAGCAGACACATCTCCACAACAACTGTTAAGAGGAGACTTTGTGCAGCAGGCTTTCATGGTAAAATAGCTGCTAGGAAACCACTGCTAAGGACAGGTAACAAGCAGAAGAGACTTGTTTGGGCTAAAGAACACAAGGAATGGACATTAGACCAGTGGAAATCTGTGCTTTGGTCTGATGAGTCCAAATTTGAGATCTTTGGTTACAACCACCGTGTCTTTGTGCGACGCAGAAAAGGTGAACGGATGGACATGCCTGGTTCCTGGAAGCATGGAGGAGGCGTGATGGTGTGGGGTGCTTTGCTGGTGACACTGTTGGGGATTTATTCAAAATTGAAGGCATACTGAACCAGCATTGCTACCACAGAATCTTGCAGCGGCATGCTATTCCATCCGGTTTGCGTTTAGTTGGACCATCATTTATTTTTCAACAGGACAATGACCCCAAACACACCTCCAGGCTGTGCAAGGGCTATTTGACCAAGCTGGAGCGTGCTGGGGTGCTACACCAGATGACCTGGCCTCCACAGTCACCAGACCTGAACCCAATCGAAATGGTTTGGGGTGAACTGGACCGCAGAGTGAAGGCAAAAGAGCCAACAAGTGTTAACCATCTCTGGGAACTCCTTCAAGATTGTTGGAAGACCATTTCCGGTGACTACATCTTGAAGCTAATCAAGAGAATGCCAAGAGTGTGCAAAACAATCATCAAAGCAAAAGGTGGCTACTTTGAAGAACCTAGAATATAAGACATAATTTCAGTTGTTTCACATTTTGTTAAGTATATAATTCCACATGTGTTAATTCATAGTTTTGATGCCTTCAGTGTGAATGCACAATTTTCATAGTCATGAAAATACAGAAAAATCTTTAAATGAGAAGGTGTGTCCAAACTTTTGGTCTGTACTGTGTATATATATATATATATATATATATATATATATATATATATATATATATATATAGTCTGTAGAAAAGCCATCAGATACAATCGGATATGTTCCAATCCAATGGGCAAACACCTTGGTGGCCGCAGAATTTTTTTTTTGACCATTCAAGAACAATTGAAAACCAGATAGAAAGAGCCACCAGAATATCACGGGATGATCTTCTATATTACAAAACTAGACAAGAAAGCAACCAGGTGCCTCTAGTAGTCACCTAAAATGCAAATCTGGAGGTGCTTCAGTGGAGCTGCACAGAAACTACAACCTTTATTACAACAAAAGATGCCTGATTACAATGTATATTTCGAGATCACCTACTTCTGTGTTTTAGGAAGACCCCATATCTAAGAAGCATCATTGTCAAAAGCTCCCTGTCCTCTCCAACAGGTGCAGGTACCTTTCCTGCAACCAGAAAAAATGTAAAACCTGTCCATTTATAATGACCACGGACAAGATAAAGATCCACAACTCACATCAGGACTATAAAATTCCAGGTACTGTCAGCTGCATAGCATCCAATGTGTACCTAATTATTTGTACTAAATGTCCAACTGGGAGTCTGTATGTATGGGAGACCGGGCAAAAACTGAGAACAAGGATGAATTCTCATTGCCATACAATAAAAGAAAAAAATAATAGGTCTACCTGAAGCCAAACATTTTTGTATTCCTGATCAAAGCACCATGGCCATGAAGTTACTTGTCTTAAAAAGGTAACTTCAAATCTAAGAGAAAAAATAGGAGTATAAACTTGTGACAACCTTTGACACACTCAGGAATGAATGTGTCACATGAATTTATGTTTTTCTACATCAACTAAGGAATATGCTCCTCAGGACATTTGGGGACTTCACAATCATGGACCAAACCTCAATCACAGCACAATAAAACTTTCACACTCCTTATCTATGAACTGCTCCAATATTTATGGCCAAAGCAGTTTTCTCCCCTTCTTATATTGACAGTTCTGCATCAAGTCACTTGTCTTCTCTATAGCATTATTCCTGTGTCATCTTGTGCGTAAATATGTGACTCTTCAGATTTTGTGTTATACTATGCTTGATGAAGAGACCTGAGTACCTGAGTAGTCACAAGAGCTTGCAATTTGTTAGCTTCTTTTCAGGTAGCCATTAAAATGTATCAACCACTGAGGACTCTCAAATTGTAAGATTTTCTATTTTATACTTCGGAGCGAACTAACCACACACTTAGAAATTTATCCGATAGATGTATGGTGATTTTTCTGGATGATCTTCAGGTCATATATTGGATTAATAGCTAGATGTTTGGCTGGAGCTCCTCCATCTGCTTGTTTTTACATGCCGTCAAGGTGGTTGCCCTCTTACTTTGTCTCCAGGGTGGATACACAAAATACTGCTGCTTTCTGTGTGAGTGGGATAGTCGTGCAAGAGAATATCACTAGAATAAAAGAGACTATACTCTCCGATATTGACTTGACCCAGATAAGATTTTGTTACCACCATTGCATATTAAGTTGAGCCTAATGAAGGACTTTGTAAAGGCAATGGATAAAAATGCAAAATTAGTTAAGTATCTCATTGATATATTTCCAAGGTTAAATGAAGAAAAGATGCAGAAAGGAGTTTTTACTGACCTCAGATTCGTAAGCTTCTTCAAAATGAGGAGTTTCTCCATTTGTTCTAGGGCAAAAAAAGGCTAGCATTGATATTATTGGTAACTCATTTTGTGGGAAACTCAAGAGCAGATAACTATGAAGAGCTGGTGGAAAATCTCCTCAAAACATATAAGGGTCTTGGCTGTACCATGTCCTTCAAGATTAATTTCTTACATTCACATCTAGACTTTCTTTGCACCAAACTGTGGAGCAGTGAGCGACAAGCATGTTGAGAGATTTCACCAAGATATTGCGACTGTGGAGAAAAGATCTCAAGAAAAATGGAATCCATCAATGATTGCAGATTACTGTTGGAGAATTGTCAGAGATGATTCGGTGCAAAAGTACAAGAGACAAGCAAAAAAACGAGTTGCCAATGAATGAGGAGCAAATGTTGTAGTGCAATTTCTGTAACTGTTTATTATTTGTAATAGTGTTTAGACAGGTTTTATTTGAATTGTTTCTAAGTTTCCAGTAAATACAATCAGAAAATTGGCATACCAAAATATTCTGCATCTTTATATTTGCAAAAGTAATAATATTTCAAAGTACCAAAACTTTTATGCAGTAATTACTGTATATGTAGAAGTAAAATTCTTTGAAATCATGGAAACAAGAGACAACTAAATATTGTAACCCTCAATGCCGTGGCCAACTTCCGTTTTTGCACTTCCATTTTTTCCTCCCATCTTCCCAGAACCATAACTTTTACATTTTTATCCACATAGACATATGAGAGCATACTTTTTTTGTAGAAGGAGTTGGACTTTTGAATTACACCATTCATTTTACCACACAGTGTACTGGACAATGGGAAAAAATTCCAGATTCGGTGAAAATGTGAAAAAAAAAATACAATTCAATATGATTATGGCAATGCAAAACGTCCATTTGTTTAAATTATTTTAGTTGTGAAAAAAAAAATTGGGGTTGTGTCGCCATTTTCCCAGACCCATAAAACTTTTATTTTTTAGCCTATGGAGCTGTTTGATGGCTTATTTTTTTGCAGACTGAGATAATGCATTTATTTAGTTCTATTTTGAGATAGATGTGAATTTTTGTTTGCTTGTTATTGATTTTTTTGTGGAAGTAATTTTGGCGCTCTTTAACCCCTGTTTGCATGTTAATGACCGGGCCAATTTTTACAATTCTGACCACTGTCCATTTATGAGGTTATAACTCTGGAACGCTTCAACGGATCTTGGCGATTCTGAGACTGTTTTCTTATGACATATTGTATTTTATGATAGTGTTAAAATTTCTTCGATATAACGTGCGTTTGTTTATGAAAAAATGGAAATATGGCGAAAATTTTTAAAATTTTGCAATTTTCAGACTGAATTCTTATGCCCTTAAAACGGAAATATGTCACACAAAATAGTTAATAAATAACATTTTCCACATGTCTACTTTACATCAGCACCATTTTGGAAACAATTTTTTTTTTGTTAGGAAGTTATAAGGGTTAAAAGTTGACCAGCGATATCTCATTTTTACAACAAAATTTACAAAACCATTTATTTAGGGACCACCTCACATTTGAAGTCACTTTGAGGGGTCTATATGGTTGAAAATACCAAAAAGTGACACTATTCTAAAAACTGCACCCCTCAAGGTACTCAAAATCACCTTCAAGAAGTTAATCCTTCAGGTGCTTCACAGGAATTTTTGGAATGTGGAAGGAAAAAATGATCATTTAACTTTTTATTCACAAAACTGATCTTTTACAAACAATTTTTTTTATTTTCACAAGGGTACAAGGAGAAAATTGACAGAAAAAGTTGTTGTGCAATTTCTCCGTCCTCAGTACGCTGATACCCCATATGTGAGGGAAAACCACTGTTTGGGCACACGGCAGGGCTCGGAAGGGAAGGAGCGCCGTTTGACTTTTTCAAACCAAAATTGGCTGGAATTGAGATCGGACGCCATGTCGCATTTGGAGAGCCCCTGATATGCCTAAACAGTGGAAACCCCCACATGTGACCCCATTTTGGAAACTAGACCTCCTGAGCAACTTATCTAGATGTGTGGTGAGCACTTTGAACCCCCACATGCTTCACACAAGTTTATAACGTAGAGCCGTGAAAAAAAAAAAAAATTTTTCCACAAACATGATCTTTTTGTCCCCAATTTTTTATTTTCCCAAGGGTAAGAGGAGAAATTTGACCTCAAAAGTTGTTGTCCAATTTGTCCTGAATATGCTGATACCCCATATGTGGGGGGAACCACTGTTTTGGCTCACGGCAGAACTCGGAAGGGAAAGAGCGCCATTTAATATTTTCAAACCAAAATTGGCTAGAATTGAGATCGGATGCTATGTCGCGTTTGGAGAGCCCTGATGTGCCTAAACAGTGGAAGCCTCCCAATTATAACTACAACCCTAACCCCAACACACCCACCCCTAACCCTAAGCCCAACCCTAACCACAAACCTAACCATAATACTCCCCTAACCCTAATCCCAACCCTAACCCTAATTCCAACTTTAGCCCCAACCCCAACTTTAGCCCCAACCCTAACTTTAGCCCCAACCCAAACCCTAATGGAAAAATGGAAATAAATACATTTTTCTTATTTTATTATTTTTCCCTAACTAAGGGGGTGATAAAGGGGGGTTTGATTTACTATTAATAGCGGGTTTTTATGTTTGGCAGCTGTCACACACTAAAAGACGCTTTTTATTGCAAAAAATAGTTTTTTCATCACCACATTTTGAAAGCTATAATTTTTCCATATTTTGGCCCACAGTCATGTGAGGTCTTGCTTTTTGCGGGACGACTTGACAGTTTTATTGGTACCAGTTTCGGGCACATGACATTTTTTGATCACTTTTTATTCCGATTTTTGGTAGGCAGAATGAACAAAAAACAGCAATTCATGAATTTCTTTTGGGGGGGGTCGTTTACACCGTTCCGCGAGTGGTAAAATTGATAAGACAGTTTTATTTATCGGGTCAGTATGATTACGGCGATACCTCATTTATAGCACTTTTTATGTTTAGGCGCTTTTATACAGTAAAAACTATTTTATATAAAAAATTATTTTTGCATCGCTTTATTCTGAGAGCCATAACTTTTTAATTTTTTCGCTGATGACTGTGTGGCGGCTTGTTTTTTGTGGGACAAGATGATGTTTTCAGCGGTACTATGTTTTTTTATATCCGTCTTTTTGATCGCGTGTTATTCCACTTTTGTTCGGCGGTATGATAAAGCATTGTTTTTTGACTTTTTTTTAGGATGTTCACTAAAGGGGTTAACTAGTGGGACAGTTTTGTAGGTCGGTCATTATGGACGTGGCGATACTAAATATGTATACTTTTATTGTTTAGTTTTATTCAAATATTTATTTGGCGATAGAATATTGATTTTTTTAAATATTTTTTTATTATATTTTTAAAATATTTTTACAATTGTTTAATTTTTTTTAATTTCATTCTTACTTTTACACTTTGTCCCACTATGGGACAATCATTTTGTTCAGGCTGATCGCTTCTATAGCATGCAGATCTGCATGCTATAGAAGCTATCAGCGCTGCAGCTTCGGCACACTAACCTGTGAGACTTCCTGACGTGCACTGCGCATGTTGGGAAGTTTCACAGCACTGGAGACCCGGATGTCTTCTTGACGACATCGGGTCTCCATGGCAGCGATCGGGACCAAATGCTATTAGCCCCTCTGCAACCATCGGAACGCTGCGATCATGTTTGATCGCAGTGTGCCGAGGCTTAAAGTGCCGGGTGTGAGAATCAGCTGACACCCGGCCGCGATCAGCCCGTGAGCGCATCCGATCTCATGTGATGTACTATCCCGTCCATGGTCATAGAGGCCCAGGTCCCATGGATGGGATAGTACATCTAATGTCAGAAAGGGGTTAATTTTTTCAGTTTATGGTGTTTACCGACCGAGTTAATTGTTTTTATATTTTGATAGAACTGACTTTTCTGAACTTGGCGATAACACGTGCATTTTTTTTCATTCTTTAACCCCTTCACCCCCAAGGGTGGTTTGCACGTTAATGACCGGGCCAATTTTTACAATTCTGACCACTGTCTCTTTATGAGGTTATAACTCTGGAACGCTTCAACGGATCTTCGCGATTCTGAGACTGTTTTCTCGTGACATATTGTACTTCACGTTAGAAGTAAAATTTCTTCGATATAACTTGCGTTTATTTTTGAAAAAAACGCAAATATGGCGAAAATTTTTAAAATTTTGCAATTTTCAAACTTTGAATTTTTATTCCTTAAAACAGAGAAATATGTCACATAAAATAGTTAAGAAATAACATTTCCCACATGTCTACTTTACATCAGCACAATTTTGGAACCAAAATTTTTTTTTGTTAGGAAGTTATAAGGGTTAAAAGTTGACCAGCAATTTCTCATTTTTACAACAAAATTTACAAAGCCATTTTTTTAGGGACCACCTCTCATTTGAAGTCACTTTGAGGGGTCTATATGGCAGAAAATACCCAAAAGTGACACCATTCTAAAAACTGCACCCCTCAAGGTACTCAAAACCACATTCAAGAAGATTATTAACCCTTCAGGTGCTTCACAGGAACTAAAGCAACGTGGAAGGAAAAAATGAATATTTAACTTTTTAGCCACAAAAATGATCTTTTACAAACTTTTTTTTTTATTTTCACAAGGGTAAAAGGAGAAAATGGACAGATAAGGTTGCTATGCAATTTCTCCTGAGTACGCCAATACCCAATATGTGGGGGAAAACCACTGTTTGGGCACACGGCAGAGCTCGTAAGGGAAGGAGCGCCGTTTGACTTTTTCAAACTAAAATTGGCTGGAATTGAGATTGGACGCCATGTCGTGTTTGGAGAGCCCCTGATGCGCCTAAACAGTGGAAACCCCCACAAGTGACACCATTTTGGAAATTAGACCCCCTAAGGTACTTATCTAGATCTGTTGTGAGCACTTTGAACTCCCAAGTGTTTCACAAAAGCTTATAATGCCTGGGTGTGAAAAAAAAAAAAAACAATTTTCCACAAAAATGATTTTTTAGTCCCAAATTTTTGAATTTTCCCAAGGAAATTGGACCCCAAAAGTTGTTGTCCAATTTGTCCTGAGTACGCTGATACCCCATATGTGGGGGGGGGGAACTGTTTGGGTGCACGGCAGGGCTTGGAAAGGAAGTAGTAACGTTTTGGAATGCAGACGTTGATGGGGGTCATGTTCCGTTTGCAGTGCCCCAGATGAGCCTAAACAGTGGAAACCCCCCACAAGTGACCCCATTTTGGAAACTATACCCCTAAGGAACTTATCTAGATCTTTGGTGAGCACTTTGAACCCCCAAGTGCTTCACACAAGTCTATAATGCCCGGGCATGAAAATAAAAAATCCTATTTTTTTCCCACAAAAATTATCTTTTAGTCACTAATTTTTTATTTTCTCAAGGGTAACAGGAGAAATTGGACCACATAAGTTGTTGTCCAATTTGTCCTGAGTACGCTGATACCCCATATGTGGGTGGGAACCACTGTTTGGGCGCACGGCAGAGCTCGGAATGGAAGGAGCACCATTTGACTTTTTCCAACCAAAATTGGCTGGAATTGAGATTGGATGCCATGTTGCATTTGGAGAGCCCCTGATGTGCCTAAACAGTGGAAACCCCCACAAATGACCCCATTTTGGAAACTAGACCCCTAAGGAACTTTTCTAGATCTTTGGTGAGCAATTTGAACCCCCAAGTGCTTCACACAAGTTTATAACGTAGAGCCGTAAAATTTAAAAATCATATTTTTTCCACAAAAATGATCTTTTCACCCCAATTTTTATTTTTCCAAGGGTAACAAGACTCCAAAAGTTATTGTGCAATTTGTCCTGAGTGCGCTGATACCCCATATGTGGGGGTAAACCACTGTTTGGGTGCACGGCAGAGTTTGGAAGGGAAGGAGCGCCGTCTGACTTTTTCAACGCAGAATTGGCTGGACGCCATGTCGTGTTTGGAGAGCTCCTGATCTGCCTAAACAGTGGAAACCCCCATAAATGACGCCATTTTGGAAACTAGACCCCTCAAGGAACTTATCTAGATGTGTGGTGAGAACTTTTAACCCCCAGGTGTTTCACAGAAGTTTATAACGTACAGCCGTAAAAATAAAAAATCTTTTTTTTTTTTACAACAATGATTTTTTCGCCCCAATATTTTATTTTTACAAGGGTAACAGGAGAAATTGGACCCCAAAAGTTGTTGTCCAATTTGTCCTGAGTACGCTGATATCCAATATGTGGGAGAAAACTACTGTATGGGTACACGTTGGGGCTCGGAAGGGAAGTAGTGACGTTTTGGATTGCAGACTTTGATGGAATGGTCTGGGGGCGTCATGTCGCATTTGGAGAGCCCCTGATGCGCCTAAACAGTGGAAATCCCCAACAAGTGACCCCATTTTGGAAAATAGACCCCACAAGGAACTTATCTAGATGTGTGGTGAGCGCTATGAAGCCCCAAGTGCTTCACAGAAGTTTATAATGTACAGCCGTAAAAACAAAAAAATATTTTTTTTTGTACAAAAATGATATTTTCGCCCCCAGTTTTTTATTTTCCCAAGGGTAGCAGAAGAAATAGGACAAATTGCACAATAACTCTTGGGGTCCAGAGTACGCTGATACCCCATATGTGGGGATAAACTACTGTTTGGACGCATGGCAGAGCTGAGAAGTGAAGGAGCACCGTTTGACTTTTTCAACGCAGAATTGGCTGGAATTGAGATCAGACGCCATGTCACATTTGGAGAGCCCCTGATGTGCCTAAACAGCTGAAACCCCCCAATTCTAACTCCAACCCTAACCCCAACACACCCCTAACCCTAGTCCCAACCCTAACCACAAACCTAACCCTAACACACCCCTAATCCCAACCCTAACCCTAATCCTAACTTTAGCGCCAACCCTAACCCTAACTTTAGCCGCAACCCTAACCCTAATGGGAAAATGGAAATAAATGCTTTTTTTTAATTTTATTATTTTTCCCTTACTAAGGGGTGATAAAGGGGGGTTTGATTTACTATTTATAGCGGGTTTTTATGATTGGCAGCTGTCACGCTAAAAGACGCTTTTTATTGCAAAAATAGTTTTTGCATCATCACATTTTGAGAGCTATAATTTTTGCATATTTTGGCCCACAGAGTCATGTGAGGTCTTATTTTTTGCGGGACGAGTTGACGTTTTTATTGGTACCATTTTTGAGCACGTGACGTTTTTTGATCGCTTTTTATTTCGATTTTTGGGAGGTTAGAATGAACAAAAATCAGCAATTCATGAATTTCTTTTGGGGGAGGCGTTTGTACCGTTCTGCGTGTGGTAAAATTGATAAAGCAGTTTTATTCTTCGGGTCAGTACGATTATGGCGATACCTCATTTATATAATTTTTTCATGTTTTGGCGCTTTTATAGAATAAAAACAATATTATATAAAAAATAATTATTTTTGCATCGCTTTATTCTGCGAGCTATAACTTTTTTATTTTTTCGCTGATGATGCTTTATGACGGCTCGTTTTTTGCGGGACAAGATGACGTTTTCAGCGGTACCATGTTTTTTTATATCGGTCTTTTTGATCACGTGTTATTCCACTTTTTGTTCGGCGGTATGATGATAAAGCATTGATTTTTTGCTTCGTTTTTTTTTTTTTTTTTAAGGGGTTCACTAAAGGGGTTAACTAGTGGGACAATTTTATAGGGGGGGTCGTTACGGACGCGGCGATACCAAATATGTGTACTTTTATTGTTTTTTTTTTTTTATTTACAGGAAGAAGTGAATTTATTGGGGAATATTTTTTTTTTTTTTTATTTATTTTGGATTTTTTTTTTACACATGTTTATTTTTACTTTTTTAACTTTTTTACTTTGTCCCAGGGTGGGACATCACTGTATTTTATCAGATCGCTGGTGTGACAGTGTGCACAGCACTCTGTCACACCAGCGATCGCTCAGGCAGTGCAGCAGGCTTCTCAGTGCCTGCTCTCGGCAGGCACTGAGGTAGCCGCCTCCCTCCAGGACCCCGGCGCCATCTTGGATCCGGGTCCTGGGAGGGAGGAAGCCCTCAGAACAGCGCGATCACATCGCGCTGCTCTGAGGGTCTCAGGGGGGCGTGCAGGGAGCCCCCACCCTGCGCGATCCTCCCCTGTGCCCCCAGTACACCGCGATCATGTTTGATCGCGGTGTGCAAGGGGTTAATGTGCCGGGAGCGGTCCGTGACCGCTCCTGACACACAGTCATGGGTGTCAGCTGTGATAATCAGCTGACACCCGGCGGCGATTAGCTGCGCTCCCCTTAGGAGCGCAGCTGATCGCCTATGACGTACTATCCCGTCCCCGGTCATACGGGCCCAGGTACCATGGACGGGATAGTACGTCCGATGGCAGTAAGGGGTTAATATTTTTATTTTCAATGAGAGACAAGGGGTTTGATTTGAACTTTAAAGTTTTGTTTTCAGATTTTTAAAACCATAATTTTTTTTTTATCTTTTACTGATTTTGTTAGCCCTCTTAGGGGATTTGAAGATGCGATTGTCTGATCACTTGTGCTATATGCATATAGCAGAAATCAAGGTCTCTTTTGAAGCAGAGCCACAGGCAGGGTTTCGAAGGAGTTCCATAATGACAAGCACGGGGGCCATCAGCTGGCCCCCAACTGTCATGACAACCCATCGGTGACCCGTGATCATGTCATGGGTGCACTGATGGGTGGAGATAATGACACACGGGCAAGATTTTTTTCATAAAGTACAGTTATATGAAAAAGTTTGGGCACCCCTATTAATCTTAAGGTTTTATAAAAATTGGTGTTTTTGCAACAGCTATTTCAGTTTGATATATCTAATAACTATTGGACACAGTAATGTTTCTGCCTTGAAATGAGGTTTATTGTACTAGCAGAACATGTGCAATCTGCATTCAAACAAAATTTGACAAGTGCATAAGTATGGGCACCTCACCAGAAAAGTGACATTAATATTTAGTAGATCCTCCTTTTGCAAAAATAACAGCCTCTAGTCGCTTCCTGTAGCTTTTAATGAGTTCCTGGATCCTGGATGAAGGTATTTTTCACCATTCCTCTTTACAAAACAATTCCAGTTAAGTTAAGTTTGATGGTCGCCGAGCATGGACAGCCCTCTTCAAATGATCCCACAGATGTTCAATGATATTCAGGTCTGGGGACTGGGATGGCCATTCCAGAACATTGTAATTGTTCCTCTGCATGAATGCCTGAGTAGATCTGGAGCAGTGTTTTGGATCATTGTCTTGCTGAAAGATCCATCCCCTGCGTAACTTCAACTTTGTCACTGATTCTTGAACATTATTGTCAAGAATCTGCTGATACTGAGTGGAATCCATGCGTCCCTCAACTTTAACAAGATTCTCGGTGCCGGCATTGGCCACACAGCTCCAAAGCATTATGGAACCTCCACCAAATTTTACTGTGGGTAGCAAGTGTTTTTCTTGGAATGCTGTGTTATTTTGACGCCACGCATAACGCTTTTTTGTATGACCAAACAACTCAGTCTTGGTTTCATCAGTCCACATTACCTTCTTCCAAAAAGAAATTGGCTTCTCCAATGTGCTTTTGCATACCACAGCTGACTCGGTTTGTGGCGTGCTTGCAGAAACGGCTTCTTTCGCATCACTCTCCAATACAGCTTCTCCTTGTGCAAAGTGCGTTGTATAGTTGACCGATGCACAGTGACACCATGTGCAGCAAGTTGATGCTGCAGCTCTCTGGAGGTGGTTTGAGAATTGTCCTTGACTGATCTCACCATTCTTCTTCTCTGCCTTTCTGATGTTTTTCTTGACCTGCCACTTCTGGCCTTAACAAGAACTGTCCCTGTGTTCTTCCATTTCCTTACTATGTTCCTCACAGTGGAAATTGACAGGTTAAATCTCTGAGACAGCTTTTTGTATCCATCCCCTGAACAACTATGTTGAATAATCTTTGTTTTCAGATCATTTGACAGTTGTTTTGAGGAGCCCATGATGCCACTCTTCAGAGGAGATTCAAACAGGAGAACAACTTGCAAGTGGATAGTAGCTTTTCACATGATTGCATACACTTGACTATGAAGTTCAAAGCTCAATGAGGTTACAAAACCAAAAAAAGTGCTTTAGTAAGTCAGTAAAAAGTAGGTAGGAGTATTTAAAACAAGAAAATGATAAGGGTGGCCATACTTATGCACCTGTCAAACTTTGTTTGGATGCAGATTGCACATGTTCTGCTAGTACAATAAACCTCATTTCAAGGCAGAAACATTACTGTGTCCAATAGTTATTAGATATATCAAACTGAAATAGCTGTTGCAAAACCACCAATTTTTATAATACATTAAGCTTAACATTAATAGGGGTGCCCAAACTTTTTCATATAACTATGTCTTCTAGTCCAAAAAAATAGTAAGTTCTAAAGTAATTTCCCTTTCTCATTTAATTATGCAACTGTCTGCTAGATTTTTGGACAATTTGTCAATAACATATATAGTTTCTCCCTGTCAGTTATTTTTGATGGTCATCAAAATATGATTTACCAGTAATTCATTTTTCACACTAGGTATGATAATGACTTCTCTCTGTGTGGGATTTTTGTTTACTTGAACAACGCCTTATCATTTCTCATGTTTGATCCTGATAAAATAAAAACAGTTCTACTCACCTCCCATGCCACCGCCATTCCAGCGGTGTTGGCACTTGCGTTCCTGAGGCTCATGTGAGGTTGTTACATCATGTGAGCACTGTGCCCAACCAGGGCTGGCATCACTGTTCCCACCTTCAGACAAATTGAACAATAAGAGGAAGTCCGAAAGTAGTCGAAGCCCTGGCTTTCTGTTGATGCCCAATACATCTGAAGGCAGGGACAGTGAAGTAGTCACTGATTGGGACAATGCCTTGTGTGATGTAGCAACTTGACCTGTGCCCTAGGAAAGCGAGACCATTGGAAGGGCCTTAACACAGGAGGTGAGAATGAGTGTTTTTACTTTATCAAGGTCAAACCTGAGGAATGACAAAGTGTTGTCCTAGTAGTGGACCACCCCTTTAAGAAGATACAATTTTTGGTTAAAACACTGCCAACATTCTGAACATGAGAAAGGCTTCTCTCTTGATACTTATTAAGAGCCGATTTCCGTGTAAAACATTTCCCACATTAAGAACATGAAAAAGGCTTCTCCCCTGTGTGACTTTTCTGATGTTTATTAAGAGTTGATTTCTGTGTAAAACATTTCCCGCATTCTGAACATGAAAATGGCTTCTCCCCTGTGTGAGTTCTTTGATGTCTGATAAGACTTGAATTCTCTATAAAACATTTCTCACATTCTGAACAGGAAAAAGGCTTCTCCCCTGTGTGGATTCTTTGGTGTATAACAACGTGGCATTTCTGGTTAAAACATTTCCCACATTCTGGACAGGAAAAAACCTTCTTCACTGAGTGGGTTCTCTGGTGGCTAACCAAATCTGATTTCTGATTAAAACATTTCCAACATTCTGAACAGGAAAAAGGATTCTCCCTTGTGTGACTACTCTGATGTTTATTAAGAGTTGATTTACGTGTAAAACATTTCCCACATTCTGAACATGAAAAAGGCTTCTCCCTATTGTGAGTTCTTTGATGTCTGATAAGACTTGATTTCTCTATAAAACATTTTCCACATTCTGAACATGAAAAAGGCTTCACCCCTGTGTGGGTTCTTTGGTGTATAACAAGATACCCTTTCCGGTTAAAACATTTTCCACATTCTGAACAGGAAAAAGGCTTCTCCCTTGTATGGATTCTATGGTGTCTATCCAGATGCGCTTTCCAGTTAAAACATTTCCCACATTCTGAACAGGAAAAAATCTTTTCCCTTGTGTGAATTCTCTGATGTGTAGCAAGAGTTGATTTATCTACAAAACATTTTTCACATTCTAAACATGAAAAAAGCTTCTCCCCTGTGTGAGTTTTCAGGTGCCTATCAAGATATTCTTTCCAGTAAAAACATTTCCCACATTCGGAACATGAAAAAGGCTTCTCCCCTGTGTGAGTTATCTGATGTTTGATAAGACCTAATTTCTGTCTAAAACATTTCCCACATTCTGAACATGAAAAAGGCTTCCCTCCTGTGTGCGTTCGCTGGTGAGTAAGAAGATTTGATTTCCATAAAAAACATTTTCCACATTCTGAACATGAAAAAGGCTTTCCGCCAGTGTGAGTTCTCTGGTGACTAACAAGATTTGATTTCTGGTTAAAACATTTCCCACATTCAGAACACGAAAAAGGCTTCTCCCCTGTATGAATTAACTGGTGACTAACAAGATCTGATTTCTGGTTAAAACATTTCCCACATTCTGAGCATGAAAAAGGCTTCCTTCCTGTGTGAGTTCGCTGGTGACTAACAAGATTTGATTTCCATAAAAAATATTTCCCACATTCTGAACATGAAAAAGGCTTCTTTCCTGTGTGAATTATCTGGTGACTAACAAGATTTGATTTCTTTGTAAAACATTTCCCACATTCTAAACATGAAAAAGGCTTCTCCCCTGTGTGTGTTCTCTGGTGACTAACAAGATTTGATTTGTGGTTAAAACATTTTCCACACTTAGAACAAGGAAATCTATTCTTCGCTGTGTGATTTTTTTGACGTTTAAGAAAAGACTTTTCAAAGGGAAAACTATTTCCATATTCTGAACCAGAAAATGGATTTGCTTTAGAAGCAATTTGTTTTGTAATTTTTGTTTTGTGACTTTGATTTTGCTTAGATGGTAATGAATCAGAAGACAGGACCTGTTTCAAAAGATCACATGACAGATTTTTGCTATGAAGGGATGATGATATATCAGGAGTAATGGCATTCACTTCAACTGTGTCCTGTGGGATCTCCAGATCATCTGATTTAAAAATTGAAGTGGTCAGTTGTCCCTCGGATCTCCTGGTACAGTCATCTGCTAAAAATAAAACAATTATCATTTTTGAATAAAATATCCGTGATCTCTTTATTTTTTAACATTTCTACTTAAACTGTCCATTAAAATAGCAAGTTATGTAAAAATATTAAATTGTTTACCAAGACAATGACAGTCCACAGTCTAATAGAAAACCTCATAGGATGAACAAGTGGAGAGTGGTGTTCAACTGTTTGTTCATTCTGCCTCCCAAATATGGAATAAACAGCCACCAAACAAGGATATGTAGGTGAAAATAATAGCAACAAAAATTTCTTCTCATCCCACAAAACAAAAATCCCCACACAGGTCCATCATCTGCCAGTGGAAAAATCTAAGTTACTTACCGGTAAAGGGATTTTACAGAGCCCATGACAGCACCCTTATATTCCCTCCCTTTTTATCACTAGTTGGTGTGAACTACATAGGAGTGTTTAAGAGGAAATGTTGATTGGTGATGGTAGTGTTAATAACTGTCTGGTGGACCTCTGATGCTCTGAAACCCAACTGATGTAGAGGAGAAGTACTGCCCTTTTATTCAGTAGGTTTATATATTAATTTATATTACTGGATTCAGCTGCCATTCTCCCTGCCTTAGTGTATTCGGACTGAGGAAGTCTGCTCTCTCGTTTTCCTTCACTCTTATGTGCAGTGCGGTCAGTACTAATTTATATTGTTCCACGAATCGAAGGATTTGTTCTGTCATCAACATCAGGGGATGAGATTTTGTACCCCACTGATGGTTGATGTAAGCAACCGTTCTCCAGTTGTCTGACATAATTTGAATATGATGACTCTTTAGATGATGAAGGAGCTTCGCCACTGCATTCTTCACTGCTAGTAGTTCTTTCATGTTCGAGGAAAAATGTTTTTCTGTCTCTGACCAGACTCGCTGGACAATTCAATCTCGGAGATGAGCTCCTCAAGCCTAAGAGCTGGTATCTGTCTTGATCACATCCATAATCTGATAGGACCAGAGGATTCCCTGTGATAGAGTCTCCAACTCCAACCTCCAGGCCATGGAATTGAAAGTCACCTGGGAAAGTGTAATCTTCCCTTCTAAATAGCCCTTGAGCTTCTTTTCTCCTTTCAGGATGTTCTGTTGTAAGTACCTCGAATGTATCTGGGCTCACTGGACTGTCGGAATACAGGAAGTCATTGTTCCGAGCTGTGACATTGCCTTCATTAGTGTCATAACTGGTCAGGTCACTGCTGTTGATATTAGGGTTATGACCTTCTTTTCTTCCGGTACACGACACATCTGTTCTCCTGAGTCCAAGATAAGTGCTAAGAAAGACTGAATCCTTAGGTGGTTCCAGTTTTGACTTTTCCAGATTTAATATCATCCTAGCTGGGACAGGCTGGTTTTGACTTGCATTAGTTGGTGATTGCATTCTTCTATCGATCTGCCCACCATAAAAAAAATCGTCTAAGTATGGAATTATTAAAACATGCCGTTCCGGTAGATGTACTGAAACCACTAGAATAGCCTTTGTAAATACCATTGGGGCCATGGAAAGCCTGAAGGGTAGAGCTCTGTA
Organism: Oophaga sylvatica; assembly: GCA_033576555.1. Classification (NCBI taxonomy): domain Eukaryota; kingdom Metazoa; phylum Chordata; class Amphibia; order Anura; family Dendrobatidae; genus Oophaga; species Oophaga sylvatica. Next base: position 15,141,109 of record JARQOD010000003.1, read on the forward strand.
CTGAAAGTGCTTTTCTTGCTTATGTACAAGATGGATTGGGACATGGTAGTAAGCATCATTTAAGTCCAGGATACTCATAACAGTCTGGGAACAGTAATTTTATAGTCGATTTTATGGAATCCATCTTGAAGGGTCTGTAGACCAGAAACTTGTTCAGTCCCTTCAGGTTGACTATCGTCTTGAGGGTGCCTGTGAGGAACTGGCCACAGACTAAAGACTATTGAACCAGTGCCCATAAAGAAAAGTCCACTGATCTACGGGATGCAGACTTTTCCAGCACGGAGCACTGGTTGCGTCGATATTGTTGTTTTTTATTAGTGATTTCATTGCGGTGTTGTATTAGTGATTAGCTTGCTCATCAGTTTAGCCTCAGGAATCAATGTTTTCATTCAGTGACTGCACGCAGAGGAGTATGTGCTGGGCAGATCTTAGGTAAATCTAAGGCCAGACAGGTGATTGCTAAAGGTAAATGTAAAGGGTATGCCACACTAAACAATATCGCTAACGGGATCGCTAAAAAACGTCACTATTTAGCGATCCCGTTAGCGATATTGTTCAGTGCGGCAGCTTCCAGCGACGAGCTTCCTGCTGTGATCTCGCTCGTCGCTGGAATCGTTCCGGACCCTATTTTCTCGTCGGCGCTCCCGCTGGGTAAGTATCTTATCGCTGTGTGGCACCTTTTCTTAGCGATTTAGCGGTACTTTTGTACCGCTAAAGTCGTTAAGAAGATCGCTAACGGCGATAGCGTCGTTAACTATATCGCTAAATGCGGCAGCATTTAGCGATATAGAAACAATCCCGCTAGCGATCGCATTAGTATGCGTCGTTATAGTGATCGCTAGCGGGATTGTTTAGTGTGGCAGTACCTTAAAGCAATCATTCTATCAATCTCATCTGTATCTCAAGGTCTCAATCCATTGTGCTGCCAGGAACTAGGCTCATTGTGTGGATAGGGATAGTAAACCCAGGGGAGCCATCACTACAGGGGGTCTCACATGCAACCCCAGGTGATGGGTCTCAGCCTGAGTAAGACAACCCCACAATGCACAGTTAGCTTTGGGAGGGGAGTATTTCCCAAGGGCCAGGCTCAATTCCAAAGGATTGGGGTATTGAGAACTGACGAGGAAATGTTGTTTTTGGCTGAAGGGGTATCCATGAGCTATGGTCGTGATATCCACCATCTGGAGGAACATAGGCTGTGACTGCACATTATACAGACTGGAGATACCAAAAGCTGTAGGCCAACCAAAAATAGAATTAGACTTACCGGTAATTCGGTTTCTAGGAACCTTCCACGACGGCATATGGAGGTTGCCTCTTTGCCCTGATGGGGAACAGGAGCACAGAGAGGTTAAAAGGCCCTCCCACCTCCCACTTGCCAATGACTTATAACTGAGACCATAACACCGGTTTACCTTCTGAATCCCAGAATTTTATCCAGAAGTATAGGGTGGGAATTAGCGCTGTCATGGAAGGTTCCTAGAAACCGAATTACCGGTAAGTCTAATTCTATTTTCTCTAGTCACCTTCCACGACGACATACAGAGGAATACCAACTAATTTGGCACTAGTGAGGGACAGCTGCTTGGAGTACTTTGCGGCCAAAGATTAGGTCCCGATTGGACAGTACATCCAGCCTATAATGCTTGAAGAAAGTATGCAGCGAGGACCACGTTGCTGCCCTGCAGATCTGCTCTGCAGATGCGCATGCCTTCTCTGCCCAGGAAACTGATGTCGATCTGGTTGAGTGGGCCTTGACTCCCACTGGAGGTGATTTATTTTGAGCAAGATATGCCTCAGCTATACCTCTTTTTATCCAATTAGAGATGATGCTCTTAGCTACTTTTTTCCCCTTATTTTGACCTGAGAGATGGACAAAGATTGTGATCAATCCTGTAGGAACGTGTTTGTTCTAGGTAATGCAGAACAATGAGTCGCACAACGAGGTTGTGAAATTTCTCTTTCAAGTTTGTAGGGTTTTGGCAAAACGATGGTAGAATGATCTCTTGCGAACGGTGGAAATCGGAAACTACCTTAGGTAGAAATGAAGGATTGAGTCGAAGGATTAAAGAGTCGTCTCTGATTAATAGGTAAGGCTCTCTTACTGATAGAGCTTGCAATTCCCCTACTCTCCTAGCCGTAGTTACAGCCACTAGGAGAATCGTCTTGTACACTAGGTTCTGAGGCAAGCAGGAGGATAAAGGTTCAAAGGGTGGCCCTGTGAGTCCTTGGAGTACTACGTTCAGATCCCATGAGGGAACCACCACCTGTCTCTTAGGGTTCATCCTAACAGCTGAATTCATGAATCTCTTCATCCATCGATGAGCTGCCAGATCCTGGTCAAAAAAGGAGCTGAGAGCAGAGACCTGGACCGTCAGCGTGCTAGGCCTAAGACCTATTTCCAAGCCTTTTTGTAAAAAATCTAGAATTTTTGAGATGTTTGGACTAAGTGGATCCGGTGGATCAGGTAGGCAGAAGGATGAAAACTTCTTCCAGACTTTATTATAGATGGCGTTAGTTACTGGCTTCCTGGATTTTTGCAGGGTAGCAATTACTGGGTCTGATAACACTCTGGCCTTCAGTATTTGAGCCTCAGTAACCATGCCGCTAGGTTCCACCATTGAGGATCTGAGTGAAGAATGGGCCCCTGTGAAAAGAGTTCGTCTTCTACTGGTAACAGGATCGGTCCATCCACCTGCAGCTCTATAATCAGGTTGAACCAACTCCTTGGCCATAACGGAGCTAACAAGACAGTTGGGGTCCGGTCTTCTCGAATTTTCCGTAGAACTTTTGCCAGAATTGGGATCGGTGAAAACGCGTAGGCTAGATGAAAATTCCACCTGTAGGCTAGGACATCTACTCCCCTGGAATTGTCTCTGGGGTTTAATGAGAAGAAGGTTTTGACCTTTGCATTTTGCTGGGAAGCAAAGAGATCGATCTCTGGTATGCCCCACCTGTCTACCAATATTGTGAAGGTCCGATTGTTCAGGCTCCAATTCCCCGGGTGGATGTCTTGGCGACTGAGACAGTCCGCTTGGATATTGTAAGAGCCCTTTAGGTGGACTGCTGTCAATGATAGCAGGTGTTTTTCAGCCCAACAAAATATTTGAGCGGAAACTCTTTTCAGGTTGTTGAACTTTGTACTGCCTTGGTGCTTGATATGCACCACCGTGGTCACATTGTCTGAATATATTCGGACATGCTGTCCAGCAATCTGACGACCTGCTGCCAGAAGGGCTTTTTCCACAGCCTTCAACTCTCTGAAATTTGATGATTTCCCACTTGTTGTCTGGTCCCAGAGCCCCTGGAACGGAATGTGATTTATCACTGCTTCCCAGCCCCTCCTGCTGGCATCTGTCGTGATCGTAGTCAGAGGGACCGGATTCCAGCTTACACCTTTGCAGAGGTTTTTGGAATTCACCCACCATGCCAAGGAGGCTCTTACTCGGCCTGGCAGGTGTATTCTTCTGTTTAGGGTATTGGGATGACCATTCCAGTTCTCTAAAATGTGAGCTTGTAGGACCCATGAGTGGGCCTGTGCCCAGGCCACTGATTGTATACAGGCTGTCATGGAGCCTAGGACCGACATGCCTTCCCGGAGTGTAGGAGATCTCATCTCCCTGAATCTCTTGACCTTTGCTCTTACGGTGATACGGTGGTCATCTGGAAGAAAGGACATCTGTTGGGCAGAATCCAGAAGTACTCCCAGAAATTTTCTGGTTTTGGAGAGCCGTAGCTGAGATTTTTCTAGGTTTGGGATCCATCCCAGAGACCTCAATATCTCTAGAGTGTGAGACACATGGGATTCCAGGGCTGTCTTGGTGGAAGCTACTATCAGCAGGTCGTCCAGGTAAGGCACTATACAGACACCTTGTCTCCGGATAAATGACACCACCTCTGCCATTATCTTGGAAAAGACTCTCGGCGCTGAGGAGATGCCAAATGGAAGGACGTTGAACTGATAGTGCTCCACCTGATGACTCCCCTGTACCGCAAACCTGAGATACTTCCTGTGTCTCGGGTGGATTGGCACGTGGAAATAGGCATCCTTTAGGTCTATGGTTGCCATAAGGAAATGAGGCCCGACCAGGGGAATGGCTGATGTTACTGACTCCATCTTGAACCTGCGATACTTTACATACTGATTCAGTCCCTTCAAGTTGATAATGATATGGGCCTCGCCTGATGGTTTGGTTACCAGAAATAACCAAGAGTAATGCCCCAGACCCCATTCTGATTTTGGGACAGGGGAAATTACGTTTGATCTTATAAGGTCTCTGAGACCTATTAGCAGTGTTGTCTGATCCTTTGAAGTCGGAAGAGAAGTGATCTTCAGACCCAGTGGAGGGGAGGAGATGAACTCTATCAGTAGCCCCTCTCTGATGACCATGAGGACCCAGTGGGAACTGGTGATATTCTCCCACTGATGTGCATATTTTGAGAGTCTCCCCCCACCGGGTCGGAGTCATTGCCCCTCCTGCTGGGACTGCTGCTGCTGTGGGAAAAGGATATTTTTCCCTCTACCCTTTGCGTAGCTCGATCTCCCAGTCTTGCCTTTCCCTCTCGCTTGTGAGGTTTGTAACTGTGGGCCACAAAAAAACGTTTTTAGGAGGTTTTGGTTCCGGGAGTGATTTTTTTCTTGTCCGTGGCCTTCTCTAGGCTCTCATCTAGAGCTGGCCCGAACACATACTCCCCTTTAAATGGTATGGCACACAACTTGGCTTTAGAGGTCATGTCGCCACTCCACATCTTAAGCCAGAGAGCCCTCCTGGCGGAGTTGGACTGTACTCGTGATCTAGCGGAAACTCTGATAGTTTCCATGGAGGCATCCGCTAGGAATCCAGTAGCCCGATGAAGGATAGGCAGAGAGTCTAGCAGTTCACCCCTTGAGGTACCCTGAGATATATGGTTTTCTAATTCCTCAAGACAGTGGGAGAGGGCTCTAGCTACACAGGTTGAAGTGATGTTAGCCCTTAACGCAGATGTAGATGTCTCCAAAGATTTCTTTAGGAGGCTTTCTATTTTTCTGTCCATAGGATCCTTCAACTGTGAAGAATCCTCAAATGGGAGTGCTTTTTTTTTCGCAACTCTAGCCACCTGGACATCAACTTTGGGGATGTCCCATCTGACAGTATCGCCTTCCCGGGGAAATCTATATTTCATTTCCGAGGAGGTGCTGAGGCGTTTTTCCGGTACCTCCCATTCCTGAGCAATCATATTGAGTATGTTAGTGTGGACTGGGAACCCCATACGCTTCTCCTTTTTTATCCCACCAAACATCTAATCCTGAATAGACTGAGGCTCTGATTCCTCCTCTAGCCCCATGGTGCTGAGTACTGCGGACACCAGTTCCTCAATATAGTCAAAGAAGAGGTACTTCTGGGTCTCGGCCCTGGGTGATACGGGTTCCTCCCATCTACCCGAGGATGATGTGTAGGATAGGTCCGACTCAGAATCAGAGTCCTCGACCGGTATCTTTCTTTTCTCCCTGGAGAAGGGGGTGGCGGAGGTGGGGGGCATGAAAGCTGCTAGGGAAGACTGCACCTCTTGCTTTACTAGCGAGCGAATTTCCTCCAAAAGGGATGGCTGTCCGGCTCTGACTATTTTGTCAGTACATGACTGGCAGAGTTTTTTATCCCATAAGGACGGTAACTGAAGGTTACAAACTGAGTAATTCCTCCTAGTAGCCGCTTTGGGGTAGACTTGTCTCCCTAAACAGAGGGAGAGAGGTGTCAGTAAAAAGACCCCTTAAATTTAACCACCTCCCGAACCCTTTCCATGTCTACACTCACTGTAGCAGGGGCAGCGCTGGGCTCCGCAGATGCAGTGCATGAAGTGCCATCCATGCTGAGGGGTAGTCTTACCTCTGTCGCGACTTCTGCAGGGTTTTTATAGCGTGTATTCAGCACCTGCTCCAGCGAAATTTACACTCACCCTCCCTCTCCTTGGTCCATGTGGCAGCGTCCGGCGTTTTGCAGTGCTCTCCTCCCCTGCAGGCATCGCCGACAGCAGGAAGCTGATGCGTTCCAGCCGATCCCGGAAGTGACGCGTGCATTCCACTGACGTCACTTCAGGGACGCCGAGCACTGCACAAGGAGAGGGGAGAAGGCCGGGAAGCTCCAGGAGGACTCCTGGCCTGCTTTGCCCTCTTGGGGGCATGGGAAGGCCAGGAGGGGGTCCCGAGGTCACCACACAGGGGACGACGGGAGCAGCACTCAGAGGAGGCACGGAGCAATCACCCACTGCCCGGCTATACAGGCAGAGCCTGTCCGAAAAGGTACTGCAGTCGCCGGCCACCACAGCGTACGGTACCTCTCCCTGCCCCATGGGGAACAGGAAAGACACTGGCAAGTGGGAGGGCCTTTTAACCTCTCTGTGATCCTGTTCCCCATCAGGGCAAAGAGGCAACCTCCGTATGCCGTCGTGGAAGGCGACTAGAGAAAGTTGAGAGACAGTGGATATCGCTTGGTACGGGGCAGTGTAACTACCGATCTCAGATTGGGAACTTGTGGACTGAGGACATTGTATTTTGTCCATCAACCTGGATTTGATGTATGGAAGGATTTGCTGTAGACAGGAGAAATAAAGCAAGCTGCATCGTTAACCTGTCTAGGTGATATTTACAACCCATAGCCTCAGATCTTCACGGTGCTGTTTGTTTTATTTATCAGGAATAGGGGAGACTAGAGTCCTTTCCCCTACTGCTTACTGGCACCTCCGTCAGCACTTATTTTTGTACTAAACTTAGTACTTCTGCCTCCAGGGTTAACTGTTCCCCATGACTTCTGGGAGATGATATAATTTTTGCCCAGGCAGGCTGGAAGAGAGACAGCCTTTCTTCTACCTGGTGGGGAAGCCTGTCACTTAGAAGGCTTCCTGGTCTCAGTAGTGCCTCCGAACATGAAGCCTTCACTCCTTGACTTCCGGTCCTTCCCCTCTTCTCTGAGGGACTTGTTCCTGTTGTATCTTCTCTTGCAAAAGGAACTTTTATATTGTAGAAAGGAGACCCTGGGAATCCCCCCTTCTTCCTGTTTGCTGCCTTATCTAGAATCGTTATCTAGAATGTCATCTAGTGCTTGCCCAAAGAGATATTTCCCCTCACATGGGATTGAGCATAACTTTGCCGTAGATTGGATATTCATAGGCCGGATTTGAGCGACAATGCTCTGTGAGCAGCGCTTGATACACTCGCTGATCTAGACACTAACCTGACTGCATCCGATGAAGCGTCCACGAGGAAGAAAGCAAGCAGCATCTTGCATTAGCAGGTGTCTCTGTGTAAGTACAGATCCATGTAGAGGGTTAAAGGATGATGAGCAAGACAATCCCTGAGATCTGGAAAACGGCGTAGATAGTGCCAAGCTTGTACGTGGTGGCCATCTTTTGAGCTGCCAGGTGACCACGAACAGTGCCCTCAATACATTGTGTCTGCAAACTATTCCAGCAAGATCTGCATTCAAATAGAAAAATGGTGCTCCTTCCCTTCTTAACCCTGCAATGTGCTAAGAGAGTACTGTACAAAGGGTATATAACATATTGTCGGATTCAAGAGAAGTTGGAACATAATTTGTAAGGTCCATTTGTTTTCTATTATTCTTTGTGAAGAATTCCAAAGTTATCACCACATAAAGTCACATGTCAGATTTGAAAAATGGGGCCTGATTAGGAACACAAAACTGGCTGTGGGAAGAGGTCAAATCAGAGTATTTGGGGCACTAACTACTGTAGTCAAAAGATGTGACTATACACAATAACATCTACTGAAATTATCAAACTCAAGTCTTTATCAGTAACAAATGAGTAACTATTGGTGAAACCTCTCTGGGGTAATTAGAGTATGGGGCTCAGTGGCTCTTGGCAATCTAAACTATCGTAAGGGCCAAAATTTTCTATCAGATGAGTTTCTAGAAGAAATATTAGACATTTAAAGAGAACTTTTTATAATAGTGCAGAGTTGAGGTGTCTAAAATTTATCTTAGTGATATATCATGGCACAGGTGTGATTTTTTTTTGTATAATATATCACAATCTTGTTTTAAATTAGTCTGTTTTAAAAGAAATTGAAAAGTCAGGATAAAGGGAAACTCTGTTGTTACTGTACATAAATTCACACTTGGCCCTCACTGCACATTTAATGTTGTCAATCATAAAAGTGAAGTTTGACCAGAAAGACTGGACCTGGTCTTGTAGGGACCATATGAAGACATTCAGCAGCACAGAAAAGAGAGAATGTAGATTCATTCAATAAGCTATCAGGCATCGAGGAATCCAATAGCATCATTACCCTCCTCTTTTTCTTACAGGACCATCATAATATTGTTATTCAAGTGATTTTCTAACTTGTCAGCACATTCTACGTACGCTGTCATTTGGCTTTGTAGTTTACTGAACCAGAAGCTCTGCATTCCTAGTGTGAACATCGCCACATACAGATATTTTTTTGCACTGGTGTGCCACACAGCCAATCCCTGATTGAAGGCTGGCTGTTATGTTTCGGTAACTGAGGAGAAATGGCAAAAAATAGCAAAAGCGGTAATACACCAGAGAGGCTGGAACTTAAGGTACTGCCACACTAAACAATCCCGCTAGCGATCACGATAACGACGCATACTAATGCGATTGCTAGCGGGATTGTTTCTATATCGCTAAGTGCGGCCACATTTAGCGATATAGTTAACGACGCTATCGCCGTTAGCGATCTTCTTAACGACTTTAGCGGTACAAAAGTACCGCTAAATCGCTAAGAAAAGGTGCCACACTAGCGATATATACTTACCCAGCGGGAGCGCCGACGAGAAAATAGGGTCCGGAACGATTCCAGCGACGAGCGAGATCACAGCAGGAAGCTCGTCGCTGGCAGCTGCCGCACTGAACAACATCGCTAACGGGATCGCTAAATAGTGACGTTTTTTAGCGATCCCGTTAGCGATATTGTTCAGTGTGGCATACCCTTTATTGGATTGCAGTAACCTGAACTAACCACACAACTAGAGGTAGCCGTGGAGCATTCCTACGTTGATCCTAGACGCCTCGTCACAGCCTGAGAGATAACTACACCTAAAGGCAGAAAGATGAAAGCTATCTGCCCCGGAGCAGATCCCCAAAGAAAATAGGAAGCCCCCAAACATGTAATGGCGGTTAGACAAGAAGAAAGCACGGACACAGACAGAAAATAGAATGAGCAAACGCTGGGGCCCAATCTGTCTAGACAGAAAAGTACAGGAAAGAATTCTGACTGCAATCCAACAAAATCCCTAACAAAAATACCAACACTTCTGATAGCCAAAATACCTGAGATCATACGACCTCTTCCACCTAAATCAGATCTCTGGTGTAACAAAACGCTATTCAGTAAATTAAAAGTAACAAAAGAGCAAAGCAAAAGTGCAGACACAAATGGAGCACAATTGCAGCGCCAGACCCCCAAAAGGGGACAGGCTGCAGTCCACTGCAGGCAGCAAACCAGCAGAGAAAATCAAACAGAGAAAAAAAAAAAAAAAGCAAACACTTATCTGAAGGAGAGCAGGAAACTAGCAGTGCTTCAAGCAAGACTAGAAGAACAATTGATAACCGGCAAGGCTGCTGGGAACTCAGGCCACTTATATCCTACCATTCAGCGCCAGCTGAAGGCCATTCATTAATCAGTTCATTACCCTCAGCAACCACCGGAGGAAGCCCCAGCTCAGAAGCAGCCTCCAGCATATTCACAACAGTACCCCCCCTTGAGGAGGGGTCACCGAACCCTCACCTGCGCAACCAGGCCGATCAGGATGGGCTCGATGATAGGTACGGATAAGTCTCCCAGCATGAATGTCCGAAGCAAACACCCAAGAATTGTCCTCCTGACCATAACCTCTCCACTTAACCAAATACTGGAGTTTCCGTCTAGCAAAACGAGAATCCAATATCTTCTCAACCACATACTCCAAATTGCCCTCAACCAAAACAGGGTCGGGAGGTGCAGCCATAGGAACCACTGGTTCGACAAACCTCTTCAATAAGGATTTGTGGAACACGTTAAGGATCTTACATGTCCCTGGAAGAAGCAAACGGAAGGAAACCGGATTAATAATTTCCATGATCTTATAAGGTCCAATGAACCTTGGCTTAAATTTAGGAGATGCAACCTTCATAGGGATATTCCTTGAGGACAACCAAACCAAGTCCCCCACTTTAAAACGAGGACCATCAGTCCTATGCCGGTTGGCAAACCGCTGGGCCTTCTCTTGAGAGAGAGACAACCTCTCCACCACCTGGTCCCAAATCTGCTGCATACACTGCACAATAGAGTCAACCCCCGAACAGACAGAAGCCTCCGCCTGTCCTGAAGAAAATCGAGGGTGAAACCCGGAATTGCAGAAAAATGGAGACATCAAGGTGGCAGAGCTAGCTCTATTATTAAGAGCAAACTCAGCCAAAGGCAAAAAAGAGACCCAGTCATCTTGATCAGCAGACACAAAACATCTCAAATAAGTCTCCAAGGTCTGGTTTGTTCTCTCGGTTTGTCCATTAGTCTGAGGGTGAAATGCAGAGGAGAAAGACAACTGAACACCAAGTTTAGAACAAAATGTCCTCCAAAATCTGGAAACAAACTGGACTCCTCTGTCAGACACAATGTTCTCCGGAATGCCATGCAACCGAACCACATGCTGAAAGAACAAAGGCACCAACTCGGAGGAGGAAGGCAACTTAGGCAATGGCAAAAGATGTATCATCTTGGAATACCTATCACAGATTACCCAGATAACGGTCATTCTTTGAGAGACAGGAAGGTCAGAAATAAAATCCATAGAAATATGGGTCCATGGCCTCTTGGGTACAGGTAATGACATTAACAAACCACTAGAACGAGAGCAAGGTTTGGAACGAGAGAAAGTACCACAGGACTGCACAAAGTCCCTGACATCACGAGACAAAGTAGGCCACCAAAAGGAGCGACTCACTAAGTCTCTGATACCAAAAATCCTGGGATGACCAGCCAACACGGAACAATGAATCTCAGACATCACACTCTTTTTCCACTAGTCTGGAACAAACAACTTCCCAACAGGGCAGCGCTCAGGTTTATCCTCCTGACACCCTTCCAGAGCCAGTCTCAAATTGGGCGAAATGGCGGAAAGAACCACACCCTCTTTCAAAATAACAGCAGGATCAGATAACTCAGGAGAATCTGCAAAGAAACTCATCGAGAGGACATCCGCCTTGACATTCTTAGTGCCCGGAAGAAAATAAACCACAAAATTAAAAAGTGTGAAAAACAAGGCCCACTGTTATGTTTTGGTAGCTGAGGAGAGCAGGCAAAAACGGCAATACACCAGAGAGGTTGGAATCTACTGGATTGCAGTACCCTGACTAACCACCACAACTAAAGGCAGCCGTGGAGCGTTCCTACGTTGGTCCTAGACGCCTCGTCACAGCCTGAGAGGATAACTACACCTAAAGATAGAAAGAGGAAAGCTATCTGCCCCGGAGCAGATCCCCAAAGAACATAGGAAGCCCCCAAACATGTAATGGTGGTTAGACAAGAGGAAATACAGACACAGACAGAAAATAGTATGAGCAAACGTTGGGGCCCAATCTGCCTAGACAGAAACGGATAGGAAGGATACTTACTGCAATCCAAAAAAACCCTAAAAAAAAAGCCAACGCTACTAATTGCAAAAACACCTGAGATCACACGACCTCTACCACATAAATTAGTTCTCTGGTGTAACAAAACTCAACCGCAGCTACTGAAAAAACTGGAAAAGGCAAATGAACAAACAACAGTGGCTACAGAGGAACCGAGAGGGGCCCAAGCCCCCCGGGGAGGGGAACCTGGCCAACCTCACAGAAATGCAGAGAAAAATGCAAATGGCAAGCACAAAAAACAGAAAATATCTTATCCGAGAGCAGGAGAAGAGGCAAGACTCAGCAAGCTTCCAAGTGAACCAGGAAACAACGTTAAGACAGGAACAATTGATCACCGGCAACCATGATGGGGAACCTCCCTTATATCCAGCCAGTCTGTAATTCCTGATTGCCAATCCTCATTGAATGGTTCAGTACTGTTTGCAACCACCAGAGGGAGCTTCTGCTCAGAATTCACCTCTAATACATTCATAACAGCCCACCTGGCCTGTCTAGGATTAAGTCGCTTGGCTGATTCGAGATAAACCAGGTTCTTATGGTCCGTGAGGACCACCACCTGATGTTTGGCTCCTTCCAGCCAATGTCTCCACTCTTCAAAGGCCCACTTCATGGCCAGTAACTCCCGATTACCCACGTCATAATTACGTTCAGTTGGAGAAAATTTTCGAGAGAAAAAGGCACAAGGGTTAATCTTAGAGGTCTCTGGATCCCTTTGGGACAAAAAGGCACCTGCCCCAATCTCAGAGGCATCAACCTCCACCTGAAACGGCAGAGAAACATCAGGCTGCCGTAGAACAGGAGCAGAGATGAATCTCTGCTTAAGTTCCTGAAATGCAGAAACTGCCTCAGTAGGCCAATTCACCACATCGGAACCTTTTTTGGTCATATCAGTCAATGGTTTAACAATACCAGAGAAATTACCAATAAATTCACGATAAAAATTGGCAAAACCCAAAAATCTCTGAAGAGCCTTCAATGAAGTAGGTTGAACCCAATCACAGATGGCCTGAACCTTGACCGGGTCCATTTCAATAACAGACGGAGACAAAATGAATCCCAGAAATGAGATCTTCTGTACACCACAAAGACACTTTGATCCCTTCACATACAGTGCATTCTCTCTCAAAATCTGGAACACAGTCCGAACATGTTTCACATGAGAGTCCCAGTCATTGGAAAAAATCAAGATATCATCCAAATAAACAATCAGAAATTTAAATCCCTGAAAATATCATTCATGAAGGATTGGAAGACGGAAGGGGCATTAGTAAGCCCAAAAGGCATCACTAGGTACTCAAAATGCCCCTCTGGGGTATTAAACGCCATCTTCCATTCATCCCCGTGCTTAATGCGAATAAGGTTATACGCCCCCTGAGGTCAAGTTTGGTAAACCAACTAGCACTTTTCACTCTGGAAAATAGGTCAAAAATCAAAGGTAACGGATATTGATATTTAACAGTGATCTTATTCAGGAGACGATAATCAATACATGGCCTCAATGAACCATACTTTTTGGCCACAAAGAAAAAACCGGCGCCCAAGGGTGAAGAGGATGGTCTGATATGACCCTTCTCCAATGACTCCTTGATATAAGATCGCATAGCATCATGTTCAGGTACAGATAAATTAAAAAGGCGACCTTTAGGAAATTTACCACCAGGCACTAATTCAATAGCGCAATCGTAGCTCCTGTGAGGGGGCAAGGATGCAGATTTACTTTCACTAAACACACATCAGAAAAATCAGTCAAAAAGTCAGGGACATCCTGAGACTGGGGAGAGGCAGAAAAACAGGAGTGTCAGTATTAACGCATTGGCAGCCCCAACTGGTCACAGACACAGATTTCCAATCCAAAACAGGATTATGAGACTGTAACCAGATTATGCAGCACCAGAAATTTGCAACTCTCCTGATGATCTGGTTCAATCCTCATTATCACCTGAGTAGAAAACTGGGGTTTATTCTCCGCCAAAAGGGTAGAATCAATGCCCAGTAGGGGAATAGACTTCCGCAAGGGTATCATGGGAAACTCACAACGTTTGGCAAAGTCAAAATCCATCAGGTTAATAGCTGCTCCCGAATCAACAAAAGCTTGAGCAGAAAATGTGGACAGGGAGCAAATCAGGGTAACAGTCAACAGAAATTTAGTCTGAACACTACTCAAAGACAACTGAGCATGCAAAACGTCTTCCCCGCTTAGGGCAGACAGAGATAGCATGGGAAGCGTCACTACAGTATAAACATAACCCATTGCGCTTACGAAACTCATGACGCTGAGTCCCAGAAGTCACTCCATCACACTGCATGGGCTCAGGAGCTGGCTCACAAGGCAACACTATCTCACGCATACCTCTGCGCTCAAGCAAACATCTGTCAATTTGAATAGCCAAAGACATAGAATCATTGAGACCAGAGGGAACAGGGAATCCCACCATAACGTCCTTTACTTTTTCTGACAGACCCTTTCGAAAAAGGGCTGCCAAAGCATCATCATTCCATTTGGTCAGGACTGCCCACTTTCGAAATTTCTGACAGTCCAACTCAACGTCTTCAAGACCCTGATTTAATGCCAAAAAGGTCTTTTCAGCTTGATCAGTGACATTAGGTTCATCGTACAATAACCCCAGAGCCTGAAAAAATACATCAATATCATTCAAAACAGGATCCCCAGGTGTCAGGGAAAAAGCCCAATCCTGAGAGTCGCCACGCAGCAGGGAGATGACAATTTGAACCTGCTGTGCCGCGTTCCCTGAGGACTTAGGCCTTAAGGCAAAAAACAACATACAGTTATTTTTGAAATTCAGAAATTTAGATTGATCCCCCAAAAACAAATCTGGCATGGGGATCCTAGGTTCCACAACTGGCAACCCAGCAAGATAGGTAGCAATACTCCGAACCTCAGTGGCAAGCTGATCCACATGGCCAGACAACTGTGCATACTCCATTGAGAGAAAAAAAAAATTCCTCCTCAGCACCCAGAGAAAAAGGGGGAAAAAAATGCAACAAACAAAAAAAAAAAATTCTGACAACTCCCTTTTATCTTTTTTACTATTTTTCCCCTTCTGTTGAGTAGCATATAATTTTCAGTTTGGCCGGTTATACTGTTATGTTTCAGTAACTGAGGAGAAATGGCAAAAAATAGCAAAAGCGGTAAAACACCAGAGAGGCTGGAACTTATTGGATTGCAGTAACCTGAACTAACCACACAACTAGAGGTAGCCGTGGAGCGTTCCTACGTTGATCCTAGACGCCTCGTCACAGCCTGAGAGATAACTACACATAAAGGCAGAAAGATGAAAGCTATCTGCCCCGGAGCAGATCCCCAAAGAAAATAGGAAGCCCCCAAACATGTAATGGCGGTTAGACAAGAAGAAAGCACGGACACAGACAGAAAATAGAATGAGCAAACGCTGGGGCCCAATCTGTCTAGACAGAAAAGTACAGGAAAGAATTCTGACTGCAATCCAACAAAATCCCTAACAAAAATACCAACACTTCTGATAGCCAAAAAACCTGAGATCACACGACCTCTTCCACCTAAATCAGCTCTCTGGTGTAACAAAACGCTATTCAGCAAATTAAAAGTAACAAAAGAGCAAAGCAAAAGTGCAGACACAAACGGAGCACAATTGCAGCGCCAGACCCCCAAAAGGGGACAGGCTGCAGTCCACTGCAGGCAGCAAACCAGCAGAGAAAATCAGAGAAAAAAAAAAAGCAAACACTTATCTGAAGGAGAGCAGGAAACTAGCAGTGCTTCAAGCAAGACCAGAAGAACAATTGATAACCGGCAAGACTGCTGGGAACTCAGGCCACTTATATCCTACCATTCAGCGCCAGCTGAAGGCCATTCATTAATCAGTTCATTAACCTCAGCAACCACCGGGGGGAGCCCCAGCTCAGAAGCCGCCTCCAGCATATTCACAACAGCTGGCTGTTTCATTTGGTATTAATGCACCTGTGTAGTTGCCATTTTAATTGGGTCCGCTGCACCCTGTCAGTGCACTAGTATTGAGGCCTATTTAGACAGGTAAGCATCTCTGCCTGTTTGTGTTTTTTTCTAGTTTACAGATCTGGGCAGATAATAGTCAGCTTCTTCTAATCCCAGGGGGTAGGTGGATTCTCCAGGTTGTAAGTTCTATAGAAAAGGGCATTCAATGCACAAAGTCATTTGAACATTTTTTGTTTTAGGAGAATGTTGTGGTCGAGAAGCAAAATGGTGATCGAACGATTGTGATATTGTCAGACTACACCACTGATAAAGCAGTCACAGCCAATGACTGAGAAGAATCTGTGACTGCTCTACATTTAGTGGTCATTACTCACCTGGGTAGTCATATGTAGGAATCTCCTCTTTATACTCTTCATCACCCCTCACATAGGTCTCTGTAGTATTAATAAGGGTCAGATCTTCACCCTGAAACAAATATTACAGACAGATGTAGAAGTCATATCTATGATCAGCTCTAATCCTGCCATGTCCACCGTTCTCATTACATAAGTATAAAACATATAATACTGGTGGATAAAACAAGACTGAGCACAAGACCTTCACAGCCGTCTACACATCATAGGGGAGATCTTATGACACCTTCTCTTCATCTACCTGATGATTCTGAGGAACATTGGGATCTTCTTGTTTACAGTCCTGTGGAAGAAGAGGACAGGGACATCTCTCTGGCGTTGTCCTCTTACTGGATAGATCTGGAGGGAACATATACAGGGACTGAATTCATTCTTTAACGATGATTATAGGCAGTGTGTATTTTGGCCCGTCTATTACCTGATGACGTGAGGGGCTGAGGAACCTCCATCATGACATCCTTGTACTCATCTTGGTGCCCTTCTAGATACTCCCATTCCTCCTTGGAAAAATACATGGCGACATCCTGACACCTTATAGGAACCTGACACAAACAATGATACTGTCATCCCCCGATTACTTCATAGCATTACTGTTTAATGTCCCAGCATTCCCAGCAGTGTCACCTCTCCAGTTAGAAGCTCAATCATCTTGCAGGTGAGTTCTAGGATCTTCTGATCATTGAGGTCTTCATGCTTCAGGGATGAGGTTGAGGCGCCGTGATTGACATCAGGGTTCTTCCCCATTCCTCAGACACAGGGTCCTGACAGCGCTCACTAGAGGTCTTCACTACTGTGTAATCCTGGTTATGGAGAGACACATTAATAAATCTCACTACAGACATTTCCAGTCCTCACCTCTCCAGTTCAACCTTTTTTTGTATATTGTGTATGGAGGTAGCTGCTCCTGGTATGCACCTATTCACACTAACTTGGATGTGCCAGTCAGTTTTTTGTTATCAGTTCTTTCCATCTGTTATTCCTATAGATAAGAATGGTGTAATGTGACGTCATCAGAATCTCTCACCTCTCCAGTAAGCCGGAAGATGATCTCTAGGGTGAGGTGTAATATCCTCTCCGCCATCTTGTCTCTGTTCATTTCCATCGTTGATGGGTAATTCCGGAAAATCCTCAACTATAGAAGATCTTCACTGAGAGGATCCGATATTGTAGAGACCTGAATGAGAAGAAGATGAGCCGATGTAACATCATAAAGATCCTGTGTAATAATACAATTACTGGAGATAATAAGGGAAACATACGAGGAGATTTATTATTTTAGTGTTTAGTTTTTGTCTTTACATCTACTAATTAAACCTATATATTTAGGCCACAGACAACAAGCAGTTTCTTCCTCGGAGTCGGCAGCTGAATACGTTCCTCATAGACTCATCTTCCATAACGCTAATTCTCCTCTCATTTACCGACACTGGAATCGGCATTAGTAATACTGCAGGAGATATTCATTACACGTGACAGGAGAAATAACTACTTCATGATGAGGACGACATCTTCATCTTCTACTACAGCTCTAGAAACATATTTGGCCAGAGTCCGTCACTGACTCCATCACCAGGCTTTTATAAAATCTTTCTTGCTTGTGCAAACAACGCGGACAGAAATGATTTGATATCAAAGTCTCAATGTACAGTGTTTAACCACTTTCTGACATCCAACTTACTATCTCGTCCATATGACCTGGGCCTGTCTGACCATGGACGGGATAGTAGGTCATGCCCTTTAATGCGACACTGCGACTTAAGTCGCAGTGAACGCATTAAAATTCTGACGCCATCTTACCTGTAGGATGGTGTTACCGCGCTATGCCCTGCCGGTACCTGCCTGGATCGGTGCTTTAATAGCACCGATCCTAGACTGGTGCCGAGGACAGGTCTAGCATGGACTGCAGCTGCTGATTGGCACGATCTATGTAATCGTCGACCGCGCCAAACACAGGGCATAGCCGCAATGTAACCACACTGTGCCCTGCCGGTGAGCTCCGATCCTAGGCCGGTTTAAAGCAACAAAGTCGTCACCAGAGCCAGCTCTGATTGGATGGGATCTATGTGGCCTGTCTCTGGCCTGTGTGTGACTGCTCTACATGTCCTCACACTAGCTGAGGATTCCTGCGGAGCGGTCACACTACCAGATCTCCTCCTGTGCTGTTTCTTGTGGTGCCACAGAAGCCTGTGACACCACAATCCCTGCTGAAGACAGAAGAAAGAAGTCAGAAGAAAGAAGAGAATACAACCGTAAGTGTTGATCCCTGATCCCTGCTCGATCTCTCTCCATCCACCCCAATCCCCCCTTTCACTTCCTCCTCTATTTACCCCCCTCCAATCCCCCTTTGCGCGGCCTCTGTGCGCACATTTAGCAGCCGCTGAGCGTTGATAAGTGACGCAGTTCACTTATCAGAGCTCGTGCCTACCGTTTTCCATTTTTTTCGCCCCCTTTGCGCCACCTCCGTGCGCACATCCAGCAGCCGCCGAATTTTGATAATTGACGCAGTTCACTTATCAGAGCACGTGCCTGCTGTTTTACACTTTTCTTTTCACATGCATTTTTTTTACCCTATTTGCTTTTTTCTTTTAGCTTTTTCTTTTCAGATAAAAGTTTCCACTAATCACTATCCCCCCCACACATACAGTTATAAATAAAGTACACACAAAGCACACCATATTCACAAAAAAAGTCCCGCTCGTCACATTCGTCCCAACAGCGCTATTCATTGGAGCAGGCATATGTTTTCCCTCCGACACTGATAGCAAGGGAGAGGATACCACATTTCTTTACTTTTCGGATTCTTCATTTTCATCCTCTTCCTATTTCTCCTCCTCATCTTCCTCCTTGGGTCCTGTGGACCTGCCACGCAGACATCCCAGGAAAGAAGATGAGGCAGCGCTCACCATTCCCGAAGATGAAGCTGAACCAGCACACCCCACTGCGGATCCCGTATGGACCTCGCCCCTCGAAAATTACGAGCCACTGATGCCTGATTTTGTGGCAGAATCAGGAATCAAGTTTGACACCACCAGCCTCACAGAAAAAGACTTTTTCAAAGTCTTTTTCTTTGAGGATTTTATTAACCTCATGGTGGACCAAACTAATTTACCGTATTTTTCGGACTATAAGACGCACCGGACTATAAGACGCACCCAGGTTTTAGAGGTGGAAAATAGGGAAAAATATATTTGAAGCAAAAAATGTGGTAAAATATTTAATAACATAAATAACATACTATTATATGTGGTACTATTATATATAATAGCATGTTATTATGTAGGAAGCTACGGGTAGAAGATGGTGCTGCGGGACCAGTGTGGTGTCTGTAAACTACTATTTGAAGACGCTGGAGGGTGAGTAGAAGGCCGGGGTCACACATGCGAGAAATTTGCACGATTTTTGTGCGAATCTCTCTCGTGAACACCCGGTACTGCCGCTGGCACTCAGACTGGAGCGTGCAGCTGCATAGAAATACAAGTAGCATAGAAATACATGCAGCCGCACGCTCCGGTCCGAGTGCCGGCGGCAGTGCTGGGTGTTCATGCGAGAGATTCGCACAAAAATCGTGCAAATTTCTCGCATGTGTGACCATGGCCTAAGAATGGGGGCATAGGGCTTATATTTAAAGTCACACTCCAGCACTGATAACACTGGAGTGCGGCTTTAAGATCCCATGGGAGAACTATAACTCCCAGAATGTCCTGCAGATCCTATGGCATGCTGGGAGTTATAGTCCACCACAGGATGGCAGAGTGCTTTTTAATGTGCTGTATTTACTAACCTTTTAATTATTTTTTCTTGTATAGTGTGTCTGAAGGAACTGTGATGACATCATGAAGAGGCAGGGCTTCGTGTGGTCATGTGATGCTGCAGCCCGTCCTCTTCATGACCTCATCACATGTCCTCCACAGGAGCATTCAGCATCGCACCAGCACAGCACCCAGGCTGTCACGTATGCGATGCCTCCTGCTGCACTCTGCTCCTGCTGCCTCCTTCTACTTCCAACACACATCTCCCCAGCTGCTGCAGGAATCAGGCGCTGGGAAACCATGTGGCTCTGTCATTTGCGCTCACTGCTCAGCTGATAGGTGGGCGGGGAAGCGGCTAATGAATATTCACTGCACTTAAGTATCGGGACCAGTGGTTTCCCCAGTGCTTGATTCCTGCAGTGGAGGGGATATTTTCCTGCCACCTGCGATCCCACTCCACTGCTGCCCCCCTCCCCACATGTTACATTCCGACCATAAGACGCACCCACACTTTCCTCCCAAATTTGGAGGAAAAAAAGTGCGTCTTATGGTCCGAAAAATACGTTATATGCTCGGCAATTTTTAGCACAAAACCCAGGTTCATCATTTTCTAACTGGTCTACTTTAGACTCAGTTGAAATTATGCAGTTTTGGGGCCTGGTCCTTCATATAGGGATCCTGAAGAAGCCAGAACTTTGGCAATATTGGAGTGTTGATATTTTATACAACACTCCAGTGTTCCAAATGGCCATGGTCCGGACGCGTTTTGAGGCGATCCACAAATTCCTGCATTATAACGATAATGCACAGTGTCCCCAACGTGATGACCCCAACTTTGACCATCTGTTCAAAGTTTGGTCGGTCATCGAACACTTCAACAAAAAGTTTTCTGAATTGTACATGCCCCAAAGGGACATCTGCGTGGATGAGTCCTTAGTTCATTTTAAGGGAAAGCTCAGAATTCGTCAATACCTGCACAGCAAGAGGGCCAGTACGGAATTAAACTCTACAAACTGTGTGAGAGTACCTCAGGGTACACTCACAGGTTTAGAGATTACGAAGGAAAGGACACCAAGATTGAACCTCCTGAGTGTCCCCCTGTCCTGGGAGTGAGTGGGAAAATTATGTGGGATTTGGTGCACCCACTGCTGGATAAAGGTTATCACCTCTACAACGATAACTTTTATACCAGCATCCCACTCTTAAAATCCCTCTCTGCGCGAGGTACCGCAGCCTGCGGTACTGTCCGCAAAAATCAGAGAGGCCTCCTGAAGACGCTACTTGGGCAGATGCTCAGAAAGGGTGTCAGCAGAGCCCAATGTAGCGACCACCTACTGGTGGTCAAGTACAAGAGGGTTGACCCTTTCTTGACAACCATACACGGTAATGGCAGCACCCTCAGCACTGTAAGAGGTACCTCTAGACAAGCTTGCAAACCGGACTATGTACTGGGGTACAACAAAAACATGGGGAGCGTTGATCTCTCTGATCAACTCCTCCAACCGCACAGTGCTTTGAGAAAGACCAAAAAGCTGTCCATGCACATCGTACAAATGGCAATGGTCAGCGCTCAACGCTTTACTGCTGTCATGATGTGCACGCCACCGATACGTCGTACCTTCAGTCCCAGGAGGTAGTGGTTAAGGCACTGAAATTTAGCACTCAGGAAGGAGCGGGCTCCAGTACTTTCAGAACTGAAGGTGCTCGTATCGTAACAGGTCAGCATTTCCAGCATTCCAAAACATCACTACTTCCCTTCCGAGCCCCGAAGTGTGCACAAACAGTAGTTTTCTCCCACATATGGGGTACCAGCATACTCAGGACAAATTGGACAACAACTTTTGTGGTCCAATTTCTCCTGGTACCCTTGGAAAAATAAAAAATTGGGGACTAAACTATCATGTTTGTGGAAAAAATATGATTTTTTATTTTCACGCCCGGGCGTTATAAACTTTAGTGAAACCCTTGGGGGTTCAAATTGCTCACCACAGATCTAAATGGGGTCACTTGTGGGGGACTTTCACTGTTTAGGCACATCAGGGGCTCGCCAAATGCGACATGGCGTCCGATCTCAATTCCAGCCAATTTTGGTTTGAAAAAGTCAAATGGCGCTCCTTCCCTTCCGAGCTCTGCCGTGCGCACAAACAGTGGTTTTCCCCCACATATGGGGTATCGGCGTACTCAGTAGAAATTGCACAACAAATTTATCTGTTCATTTTCTCCTTTTACCCTCATGAAAATAAAAAAGATTTTAGCAACAAATTTTTTAAGTTAAATGTTAATTTTTTCCTTCCACGTTGCTTCTGCTCCTGTGAAACATCTGAAGGGTTAATAAACTTCTTGAATGTGGTTTTGATCAGCTTGAAGGGTGCAGTTTTTAGAATGGTGTCACTTTTGGGTATTTTCTGCCATATAGACCCCTCAAAGTGACTTCAAATGTGAGGCGGACCCTAAAAAAAGGGTTTTGTAAATTTTGTTGCAAAAATGAGAAATCGCTGATCAACTTTTAACCCTTATAACTTCCTAAAAAATAAAAATTTGTTACCAAAATTGTGTTTGTGAATTAGACATGTGGGAAATGTTATTTATTAAATATTTTGTGTGATATACAGTACAGACCAAAAGTTTGGACACACCGTCTCATTTAAAGTTTTTTCTGTATTTTCATGACTATGAAAATTGTACATTCACACTGATGGCATCAAAACTATGAATTAACACATGTGGAATTATATACTTAACAAAAAAGTGTGAAACAACTGAAATTATGTCTTATATTCTAGGTTCTTCAAAGTAGCCACCTTTTGCTTTGATGACTGCTTTGCACACTCTTGACATTCTCTTGGTGAGCTTCAAGAGGTAGTCACCGGAAATGGTCTTCCAACAATCTTGAAGAGATTTCCCAGAGTTGCTTAGCACTTGTTGGCCCTTTTGCCTTCACTCTGCGGTCCAGCTCACCCCAAACCATCTCGATTGGGTTCAGGTCTGGTGACTGTGGAGGCCAGGTCATCTGGCGTAGCACCCTATCACTCTCCTTCTTGGTCAAATAGCCCTTACACAGCCTGGAGGTGTGTTTGGGGTCATTGTCCTGTTGAAAAATAAATGATGGTCCAACTAAACGCAAACCGGATGGAATAGCATGCCGCAGCAAGATGCTGTGGTAGCCATGCTAGTTCAGCATGCCTTCAATTTTGAATAAATCCCCAACAGTGTCACCAGCAAAGCACCCCCACACCATCACACCTCCTCCTCCATGCTTCACGGTGGGAACCAGGCATGTAGAGTCCATCCGTTCACCTTTTCTGCGTCGCACAAAGACACGGTGGTTGGAACAATAGATCTCAAATTTGGACTTATCAGACCAAAGCACAGATTTCCAGTGGTCTAATGTCCATTCTTGTACTTTAGCCCAAACAAGTCTCTTCTGCTTGTTGCCAGTCCTTAGCAGTGGTTTCCTAGCAGCTATTTTACCATGAAGGCCTTCTGCACAAAGTCTCCTCTTAACAGTTGTTGTAGAGATGTGTCTGCTTCTAGAACTCTGTGTGGCATTGACCTGGTCTCTAATCTGAGCTGCCGTAAACCTGCGATTTCTGAGGCTGGTGACTCGGATAAACTTATCCTCAGAAGCAGAGGTGACTCTTGGTCTTCCTTTCCTGGGGTGGTCCTCATGTGAGCCAGTGTCTTTGTAGCGCTTGATTGTTTTTGCAACTGCACTTGGGGACACTTTCAAAGTTTTCCCAATTTTTCGGACTGACTGACCTTCATTTCTTAAAGTAATGATGGCCACTCGTTTTTCTTTACTTAGGCTACTTTCACACTTGCGTTTTTTTGCGCAGCGCATCTTGCGCTATCGGACGCATGCGCAATGTTCCCCTATCTTTAACATGGCGGGCGCAGGGTCTAGCGCTTGCACGCGTTCATGTGCGTTTGTCGTGCGCTGCGCATTTTCCCGGTGTGCGCCCATACGCGCCAGACGCTACATGTTGCATTTTTTTTTCCGCCCAAACGCTTTAAAAAAACGCGTGCGCACGTGTGCGCATGCTATGCGCAAAAAATAACATTGCAGTCTATGGGGGCGCTGGCGTGCGCATGGCTTTGCGCTCGTCAGTGCTTTTGCACGCACGCGATTTTTCTGTAAATGATGGAGGCAGAGATGATGGAGGCAGAGATGATGGAGGCAGAGATGATGGAGACAGAGATGATGGAGACAGAGATGATGGAGACAGCTGATGGAGGCAGAGATGATAGAGCCAGAGATGATAGAGACAGAGATGATGTAGACAGAGATGATGGAGACAGAGATGATGGAGACAGCTGATGGAGGCAGAGATGATAGAGACAGCTGATGGAGGCAGAGATGATGGAGACAGATGATGGAGGCAGAGATGATGGAGACAGATGATGGAGGCAGAGATGATGGAGACAGATGATGGAGGCAGAGATGATAATATGACAAATAGAAAACACATGCGCCAAAAAAACGCAAACGCATGCAAAAACGCATGAAATCGCAGACAAACGATGCGTTTTTTTGACGAAATGCGCATGCTGATGCGACTAAATATTGCAGCGTTTACAAGCGTTTGCATGCGTTTTTTTAATGCGCTTCATGTGCGCTTGAAACGCAGCGCAAAAAAACGCAAGTGTGAAAGTAGCCTTAGCTGCTTTTTCTTGCCATAATACAAATTCTAACAGTCTATTCAGTAGGACTATCAGCTGTGTATCCACCAGACTTCTGCACAAAACAACTGATGGTCCCAACCCCATTTATAAGGCCAGAAATCCCACTTATTAAACCTGAAAGGGCACACCTGTGAAGTGAAAACCATTCATTAAGACATAATTTCAGTTGTTACACACTTTTTTGTTAAGTATATAATTCCACATGTTATTTCATAGTTTTGATGCCTTCAGTGTGAATGTACAATTTTCATAGTTATGAAAATACAGAAAAATCTTTAAATGAGAAGATGTGTCCAAACTTTTGGTCTGTACTGTACTTCTCGGTTTTAAGGGCATAAAAATTCAAAGTTTGAAAATTGCAAAATTTTCGCCATATTTCCATTTTTTTCATAAATAAACGGAAGTCATATTGAAGAAATTTTACCACTAACATGAAGTACAATATGTTATGAAAAAACAGTCTCAGAATCGCCAAGATCCATTGAAGCGTTTCAGAGTTATTACCTCATAAAGGGACAGTGGTCAGAATTGTAAAAATTGACCCGGTCATTAACGTGCAAACCACCCTCGGGAGTAAAGGGGTTAATAGGTTTATTTCTGGCCTTAGGCTTTACTATATTACAAGAAAAACACCAGAAAAAAGCAAATATTAAAATGTTTCAAAACAAAATTGGCACCAACAATTCCTGCAAAAAGGAAATAACATGCAAAAAGCAGAAGACACATGTTGTCATTTTTTTTAACATGTTAAACATTTGTTTAAAAAAAGAAAAAACTCTTTTGGGCCCCAAAACATAGAATAGATGTACATCTATAGGGACGGCACAGGTGCGGCTGCAACGAGAATCCTGGCAGTTTAACCACTTGCTGCTGTCAAAAGCAAGCATGGTATCTAAGAAGGTGTGACAGAGTTTGGCTGAATGCCCCTCCGCCCCCAAGTACTTGATAGTATGGGGCGGCCTAGTTACTATGATACTTACATGCCTAATAATGGTGTCTGGGCTGCAGTGTATGAAGGTCTATTAGTCCAGGCCAGAGGCAGCGTCCAATAAGTTACCTTTTATCGCTCCCCGTACACATTAGACTAAAGTTACATGAAAGCACTGATTTCGGGGGTTTGGGCGACTATATAATGTATTTGGGGGTCTCCCGACAGATGATGTCAGGGCAGAGAAGGATCTGGCATCCTGAATTTCAGAGGATAATCCGTTTGTTCTTCCTGTAGATAATCCTCCTCTAGAGGAGTCTGGAGGCGACTCTCTCACACAGACCACAGGAAAGCTGGAATATTTGTGTGTATGGGGGAGTCGGGAGAGATAGCCGTCTGCCAAATGACCGTTCAGCCAACACTTATCTCACGTGTATGGGGCCATCAGTATTACACTGACAGGCAGTGATGATACACGGCACTACAGTAGTACAGTGCATCACCGGAGCCATCAGAGGTTTGTATGTTGTATGATCACACTAATGAATTCTTTAACCCCTTGTTGACTAAGTCAATTTTGACAATTCTGACCAGTGTCATTTTATCAGGTAATAACTATCCATAAAATCCTGAGTGACAACTTCCTTCCCTCCGTCAGGACAATAAAAATTATTAACCATTACTTATGGTTTTGTAGCCCATTTCAGCTTTGTGCAGGTCTATGATCTTGTCCCTGACATCCTTCTAAAGCTCTTTGGACTTGCCCATGTTATAGAGGTTAGAGTCAGACTGAGTTTGTGGACAGGAGTCTTTTATAAAGGTGACTATATAAGACAGCTGTCTAATGCAGGTAACGAGTTGATTAAGAGCATCCAACTGGTCTGTAGGAGCCAGAACTCTTAATGGTTGGTAGGGGATCAAATACTTACTTCTCACTGCAAAATGCAACTAAATTTATATAATGTGATGATTTTCTGGATTTTATCTTTGATATTCTATCTCTCAATGTTAAAATTAACCTACCCTTAAAATTATAGACTGTTTATGTCTTTGTCAGTGGGCAAACTTACAAAAGCAGCAAAGGGATCAAATACTTATTCCCCCCACTGCACAAGGTTTAATAGTTGACCAGTAGTTTCTCACTTTTCCAACTGAGAGTCCTCAGTGGTTGATACCTTTTAATGGCTAACTGAAAAGATGGTAACAAATTGCAAGCTTTCGAGACTACTCAGGTCTCTTCATCAGGCATAGACTAATACAACATCTGAAGAATCACATATTTATACACAGCACAGCACAGAAACAATGCAATACGTAAGACAAGTGACATGAAGCAGAACTGTCATTATGGGAGATAGAGATGAACATAAATATTGGAACAGTTTATAGATAAGGAGTGTGAAAGTTATATTGCCCTCTGATTGGGGTCTGGTTCTGTGTTGTGATGCCCCCACAAGGTCTGAGGAGCACATTCCTTAATTGATGTAAAAGACATAAATCCATGCGACACATTCATTCCTGCACTGAGTGTATCAAAGGTCGTCATGAGTTTATATCCCTAAACCTTTCTGTCTCTCTCAGATTTAGTTAGCTTTTAATACCAGTAATTTCATGTCCATGGTGCGGTGATCAGGCATACAAAAGTGTTTGGCCACAGGTAGATCCATTCTTTTTTCTCTTATTGTGTGGCGATGAGAATTCATCCTTGTTCTCAGTTTTTGTCCTGTCTCCCCCACATACAGACCCCCAGTTGGACATATAGTACAAATAATTAGGTACACCACATTAGATGTGATGCAGCTGAAAGTACCTGGGATCTTGTAGTCCTGATGTAAGTTGGGGATCTTTATCTTGTCCGTGGTCATTATAAATGGACAGGTTTTACATTTTTTCTTGTTGCAAGGAATGGTTCCTGCAGCTGTTGGGGAGGACAGGGAGCTTCTGACAATGATGCTTCTTAGATTTGGGGGCTGCCTAAAACACATTAGTGGGGGGGTCTGGAAATATGGATTGTAATCTGGCATCTTTTTGTAGTAAAGGTTGTAGTTTCCGTGCAGCTACTCTTAGCACCTCCAGATTTGGATTGTAGGTGACCACTAGAGGTACCCGGTTATTTTCATCTTTAGTTTTGTAATGTAGCAGGTGATTCCTTGATATTCTGGTGGCTCTTGTAATTTGGTTTTCAATTGTTCTTGGATGGTAGCCCTGATTCAAAAAGGTCTTTCTGAGGCGACCAAGGTGTTTATCTCTATCCATGGGGTTGAAACATATACGATTGTATCTGATGGCTTGGCTGTAGATAATAGAGTTTTTATGTGTTTTGGATGGAAACTGTCCCATTTAAGGTATGTTGGACGGTTGATTGGCTTCTGATACAGGGATGTCTCTATTTCATTTTTCTGTAGCTTAATGATGGTGTCTAAAAAGTTAATTTCAGTGCTGGAGTAGTTGAGTGTTAAGTTGATGGTGGGAAATTGATTGAACTGTTCGTGGAACGTCTTTAGCTGTTGCTCAGACTCCGTCCAGATGATTAAAATGTCATCAATGTAGCGGAAGTAGGCCAGAGGCCTGATGGGACATGAGGGCAAAGATCTATTGTATATTGTATATAATGCTACAGTGAGACCATTTATCACAAAATAAGCCCCACATGAGACTCCATATCAATATAATGTCAAATGACTAAATAGTAGAGGATCTCTCTATAGTTTGTGGGCTACAAGTGCCATAATGCCCGCAACCACTTATCATACGTATATAAACCAACCCCACAATTCATATATTTAGGGGGAAAGAGAAGTAAATGAGTATTTGGGAGCAGGAATAAAGGCAAGGCTCTCACCAGGTGCTGTGGTGCCACATAAGCGTACCCCAACGTGCGTTTCGCTGCTGTAAACCTCGCTTTCTCAAGGGGAAGTGTGTTACCACCTTCCTTGAGGACCTTAAGTATCCTTCTCTTTCCCCCTGAATATACGAATTGTGCGGTTGGTTTATATACGTATGATAAGTGGTTGCGGGCATTATGGCACTTGTAGCCCACAAACTATAGAGAGATCCTTTACTATTTAGTCATTTGACATTATATTGATATGGAGTCTCATGTGGGGCTTATTTTGTGATAAATGGTCTCACCGTAGCATTATATACAATATACAATAGATCTTATTTACTTGTTTACTGCTGTGCCGATGTTTGTCATAAGTCTGGTGTCTTTTCTATACACATCTTGTCATTTTAATACTGGTGATATTATATGGTGTTTAATAAAATATTTGTATGCTTTTTGCAAAAACTCCTTTGGTTCTCTGAGTTTTTATATGATCTAAATATGGAGTTACTGGTAGTTATTAGGTGAACTATTTTCACCGCTACATGGTATTTAACATGGTTCTAGATATTTGTATGCTAATACATTCAGGACACAACTGACCTATTGAATAAACTAGCAGCAATAGGTCTGCTATCAGAAGGAACCATCCTGGCCCTAACACAGACTTGCACCCAACTTTAACACACCCATAACCCTAACAACAACCCTACCCCAACACAACTCTAACCCCAACACATAACTTACCCCATCACAACCCTAATCCCAACCCTAACCCCAACACAACCACATCCCTAACCACAACCCATCCTTAGCCCCAACACAACCCTAACACAACCATAACCTCAGCTCTAACCCCAACCCCATCCCTAACCGTAGCAGCAAAAAAATGAAAAAAATGAAAAAATTTTACTTTATTATTTTTATCCAGCTAAGAGGATGACAAAGGGGGGTTTTATTTACTATTTTTTAATCACTGTGATAAATCCTATCACAGTGATCAAAATGAACCAATAGGAAAAATCTCCTATTGTTGTCGGGTACTGGCCGGCAGATCTTGGCAGGTGAACTGCGTTTGCGCCTGCCATTTTCTTTCAGGAAGAAGACGGGGAGGGCCAGGGGATAGAGTAGGAAGATCCGGGTAGGTACCAGGGGGAGTTCGGGGGACCCCATTTCTCTCTCCTCTGATCATATCAAAGAAGAGAGAAATGAATGGAAAACCGGACCTTTTTTTGTTAGCGCGGTTATTCGGTGAATAATGGCAATCACGTGACAGGGGACAGTAAAAACCGACCCGAATTATGGTCTTCGGGGTCTCAGCTACCCCAGGGAGCCGAGACCCTGGAAATTTTCTGATGCTGGGGGGACACTATACATTTAATTCTCAGTGCTGTTAAAAAGCGGAGGTGAGGAATAAGTACCCTTAACTGGCGCCGTTAAAAGGCGTATTGGCAGTCATAAGGAGTTAAAAAAAAAGTGGAAAAGGTTTAAAGTTAAAAAAAAAATCTATCACAGTTATAGCAACAAGAAATATCCATCACTATAGGAAAAACAGAGTCACTGCACAATGTTAGTTAAGTCTCGTCCATAAAACCTTTATTATATTCAATTATTCTATACACTGTGGTGTAGACAAAAATCACAGGTCTGATAGCAATAGCTGGAATTGTGCCCTACAAGTTAAAGGAAGATAAAATATAGAAATATGACTCCGCCAAATATATATATATATCTCCTGACTCTGCAGATTGCATGCTGCTGTTGTACTTGGAAGGCCCAGACAAAATGGTATGAAGATGAATGAGGGAGACAAAAGTCCAAAAATATACTTTCCTTTACTTAACAAGAACTTGATGAGAAGTATATACATCATCCAAACTAAGGAGGAAAAAATAGGTGGCACTCCGTGTTGCAGTAAAACAATCCTTTCTTTATTCAATGCAAGTAGTACATGGATGAAGGGGAGAAGGTGCAGTTCTGCACATAACTTTTGTTACAAGCCACAGTACAATATGTATGTTTTACAGATTACTAAGATTTTGTATGAAATAAATTATTACTATTTTTTATGATTTGTGGTGGTTTCAATACTCCGTCTTTTCTGCAGTTTACAAGCCACAGTAGTCCAGGAAATCT
Organism: Oophaga sylvatica; assembly: GCA_033576555.1. Taxonomy (NCBI): domain Eukaryota; kingdom Metazoa; phylum Chordata; class Amphibia; order Anura; family Dendrobatidae; genus Oophaga; species Oophaga sylvatica. The sequence continues at coordinate 15,171,425 of JARQOD010000003.1, forward strand.
GAGCTTATTATCTCATCCTGCTCTTTGTCTCCGCTATGCTTCCTGCCTGGAGTCCAGATTCACACTGCCATTATATTTTTGCCACGTACTATCTGATGTCTCCCTCCTGGCACACAACACATATCAATTCAGGACTGCAAGCAGATCTGAAAAGGTTTGTATTTATCACTTTCAGTCTGACTCATCAAAAGGAAATTGTTTTCCTTGTGCCCATGTAGCTCAGTATGATGGCCCCCACACAGTATGACGGCCCCCACAGACCCCACACAGTATGACGGCCCCCACAGACCCCACACAGTATGACGGCACCCGCAACACCTCACACAGTATGATGACCCCCACAGACCCCACACAGTATGACGGCCCCCACAGACCCCACACAGTATGACGGCACCCGCAACACCTCACACAGTATGATGACCCCCACAGACCCCACACAGTATGATGGCCCCCACAGACCCTACACAGTATGACGGCCCCCGCAACACCTCACACAGTATGATGGCCTCCACAGACCCCACACAGTATGATGCCTCCCACAGCACCTCACACAGTATGATGACTCCCACAGACCCCACACAGTATGATGGCCCCCACAGACCCTACACAGTATGACGGCCCCCGCAACACCTCACACAGTATGATGGCCTCCACAGACCCCACACAGTATGATGCCTCCCACAGTATGATGACTCCCACAGACCCCACACAGTATGATGGCCCCCACAGCACCTCACACAGTATGACCCCCACAGACCCCACACAGTATGACGTCCCCCACAGCACCTCACACAGTATGACGACCCCCACAGTCCTCACACAGTATTATGGCCACTACAACCTACTACACAAAATAAGGGCCCTCACTCAGTATGGAGGCATTTACAGTCCACCACAGCCCCTTACTCAGTATAATGGCCCCTATCAGCCATACACTCAGTATGAGAGCCCAAACAGTTCTTCTCTTACTAATATGCCCTCACAATTCCTGATATTTAAAAAAACACACAAACTATTCACCCAATCCCGTTCCTGAGGTGAATTGCTCCAGTCTGTGCAATGTGAGTACAGAGGCTCCATACTACAGGTGTGATGTAGTGACGTCATTGTACTGCTGTGCACGGAGTCTCAGACTCACAAGCGAAGGTTGAATGGTGGCTCAAGAAGCTTTAGACTCCCTCGTTCACTATTCTATTCAATGGTTTCCCCGTCAAGGGAATGTGGATATCGCTGAAATTGTGACGATAGGAAGGAGAGGGTGACCAGTGCCAAATGACACTGAGCCCTCTCAATTCATGGGCATCATAGTGACGGAGTGGGCTACAGTTTTGGATGATACACTCCTGCCTCTCCAACTATGAGAATCAAGAATACACCATGAATGAGACTAAGTGAGCATTTATTAATTAGCTGTGAGGTTGTCAGTGGGGTAGATGATACCATATTATGCATGTAGGGGCAGTACTGTGAGATCATTAGAAAGTGGGGGGAAGGCAGTACTGTAGGAACATTATACTGTATATGAGGTGGGCTGATGGTACTGTGAGAACATTATACTGTGTGGTGGGATGGTGGAACTATCGGAACATTATACTGTGTGAAAGATGCCAGTACTGTGGAAACATTACACTGCGTGAGTGGCATCATATATACTGCATAAGGGGTGTCATAAGAAGAACGAATCCTCAGGGCTGTGCGGCATTTGTACAAAAAGACTGCCATCTGCTGTCCAGACTGACACTGCGGAATCAATGGAAGAGGAGAGTTTCAGGAAGGAAGAATCTAGATGGTACACCAGGTCAGGTGACCTCGATGACGCAGTTTACTGATATTATAAAGGTCATAGTGCCAAAGGGAGAACAGATTACAGGGAAGTGAAGAATCTGATGGTACACATGGTACAGTGCCCGAGTGCAGTTTTGCAACTGATAAAGGCATAAGGGGCTTATAGAGTGGGGAATCATATACTGATACGGGCATATTGGGCAAGCATTGTGTCAGAACCCTGGTATGAAGGATCATTTCGACTCTGTGTACCCATAGGGTCGGACATTATGTATTATAGCAGTGCCAAAAGAACAATTAGAGTCTAAAAGGGAACAGAGTCCCATGGAAGGGGATTTGTGACGCCATAAGGGCATCCACATGCCTCTACCTGAGGGACTCCCATATATACAGATAGGGTCAGTATGGGGATTCATATTCCGGAGGCAAGACAAGGAGACTTTGGAACAACGTTCTCCTTCCGTTATGTTGGGCGTGTCATACAGGAGACGTGTGCAAACAGGAAAAAACACCAAAAGAGTCTCATGTGAAGTGGGTTATGTCCCGGCTCATAATAGAATCTCCAGCACCCTAACTCCACTGCAGAGCCGCATCCACATATTGGCTGCTCTGTGCACAGGACCGTATGAGGTCACAGGAGGGAGGAGTCAGGGGTCTCACCATGAACCGGAGTGCAGGACTGCTCTGGAGACTTGGTAAATGCTAGACTGTATGAGCTCCTTCACAGCTGTGACGTCGTTTCCGGGGACGTGTCATACCAGAGGGGGCGTGGTCTGCCAAAGCAGGAAAAGAATTGGGCCATTAGACAATGGTCTCTGGTGTGATAGTTCGAGTTGATTTTTGTGGTTCACAAAAAAGCAACTCCATTCTAGTGAGTCAGTATGAGCCGTCTAGATCGGATTTGGAATTTTTGAGTCCTCATTTATCACCTCCACTACGGCTCATACTGAGGTGACTAGATCGGAGTGGAGATTTTGTGGTCCTCATTCCAGCAGCTCCACTGTAGACGGCTCACTGCTGAAGTGACTAGATCGGAGTGGATATTTTGTGGTCCTCATTCCAGCAGCTCCACTGTAGACGGCTCACTGCTGAAGTGACTAGATCGGAGTGGAATTTTGTGGTCCTCATTCCAGCACTCCACTGTAGACGGCTCACTACTGAAGTGACTAGATCGGAGTGGAGATTTTGTGGTCCTCATTCCAGGAACTCCACTGTAGACGGCTCACTACTGAAGTGACTAGATCGGAGTGGAGATTTTGTGGTCCTCATTCCAGCAACTCCACTGTAGACGGCTCACTACTGAAGTGACTAGATCGGAGTGGAGATTTTGTGGTCCTCATTCCAGAACTCCACTGTAGACGGCTCACTACTGAAGTGACTAGATCGGAGTGGAGATTTTGTGGTCCTCATTCCAGCAGCTCCACTGTAGACGGCTCACTGCTGAGGTGACTAGATCGGAGTGGAGATTTTGTGGTCCTCATTCCAGCAGCTCCACTGTAGACGGCTCACTACTGAAGTGACTAGATCGGAGTGGAGATTTTGTGGTCCTCATTCCAGGACTCCACTGTAGACGGCTCACTACTGAAGTGACTAGATCGGAGTGGAGATTTTGTGGTCCTCATTCCAGGAACTCCACTGTAGACGGCTCACTACTGAAGTGACTAGATCGGAGTGGAGATTTTGTGGTCCTCATTCCAGCAGCTCCACTGTAGACGCTCACTACTGAAGTGACTAGATCGGAGTGGAGATTTTGTGGTCCTCATTCCAGCAGCTCCACTGTAGACGGCTCACTGCTGAGGTGACTAGATCGGAGTGGAGATTTTGTGGTCCTCATTCCAGCAGCTCCACTGTAGACGGCTCACTGCTGAGGTGACTAGATCGGAGTGGAGATTTTGTGGTCCTCATTCCAGCAGCTCCACTGTAGACGGCTCACTACTGAGGTGACTAGATCGGAGTGGAGATTTTGTGGTCCTCATTCCAGCAGCTCCACTGTAGACAGCTCACTGCTGAGTGACTAGATCGGAGTGGAGATTTTGTGGTCCTCATTCCAGCAGCTCCACTGTAGACGGCTCACTACTGAAGTGACTAGATCGGAGTGGAGATTTTGTGGTCCTCATTCCAGAACTCCACTGTAGAGGCTGCTCACTACTGAGGTGACTAGATCGGAGTGGAGATTTTGTGGTCCTCATTCCAGGAACTCTACTGTAGACGGCTCACTACTGAAGTGACTAGATCGGAGTGGAGATTTTGTGGTCCTCATTCCAGACTCCACTGTAGACGGCTCACTACTGAAGTGACTAGATCGGAGTGGAGATTTTGTGGTCCTCATTCCAGCAGCTCCACTGTAGACGGCTCACTGCTGAGGTGACTAGATCGGAGTGGAGATTTTGTGGTCCTCATTCCAGCAGCTCCACTGTAGACGGCTCACTACTGAGGTGACTAGATCGGAGTGGATATTTTGTGGTCCTCATTCCAGCAGCTCCACTGTAGACGGCTCACTACTGAGTGACTAGATCGGAGTGGATATTTTGTGGTCCTCATTCCAGCACTCCACTGTAGACGGCTCCACTGTAAAGGTGACTAGATCGGAGTGGAGATTTTGTGGTCCTCATTCCAGCAGCTCCACTGTAGACGGCTCACTACTGAGTGACTAGATCGGAGTGGACATTTTGTGGTCCTCATTCCAGCACTCCACTGTAGACGGCTCACTACTGAAGTGACTAGATCGGAGTGGAGATTTTGTGTTCCTCATTCCAGCAACTCCACTGTAGACGGCTCACTACTGAAGTGACTAGATCGGAGTGGAGATTTATGTGGTCCTCATTCCAGCAGCTCCACTGTAGACGGCTCACTACTGAAGTGACTAGATCGGAGTGGATATTTTGTGGTCCTCATTCCAGCAGCTCCACTGTAGACGGCTCACTACTGAGGTGACTAGATCGGAGTGGAGATTTTGTGGTCCTCATTCCAGCACTCCACTGTAGACGGCTCACTATGAAGTGACTAGATCGGAGTGGATATTTTGTGGTCCTCATTCCAGCAACTCCACTGTAGACGGCTCACTACTGAAGTGACTAGATCGAGTGGAGATTTTGTGGTCCTCATTCCAGCACTCCACTGTAGACAGCTCACTACTGAAGTGACTAGATCGGAGTTGATTTTTTGAGGCCTCATTTTATCACCTCTACTGTAGACGGCTCACTGCTGAGGTGACTAGATCGGAGTGGAGATTTTGTGGTCCTCATTCCAGCAGCTCCACTGTAGACGGCTCATGCTCAGGTGACTAGATCGGAGTGGATATTTTGTGGTCCTCATTCCAGCAGCTCCACTCCGGCTCACTGCTGAGGTGACTCGATCGGAGTGGAGACTTTGTGGTCCTCATTCCAGCAGCTCCACTGTAGACGGCTCACTGCTGAGGTGACTAGATCGGAGTGGATATTTTGTGGTCCTCATTCCAGCAGCTCCACTGTAGACGGCTTACTACTGAGGTGACTAGATCGGAGTGGATATTTTGTGGTCCTCATTCCAGCAACTCCACTGTAGACAGCTCACTACTGAAGTGACTAGATCGGAGTGGATATTTTGTGGTCCTCATTCCAGCAGCTCCACTGTAGACGGCTCACTACTGAAGTGACTAGATCGGAGTGGAGATTTTGTGGTCCTCATTCCAGCAGCTCCACTGTAGACGGCTCACTGCTGAGGTGACTCGATCGGAGTGGAGATTTTGTGGTCCTCATTCCAGCAGCTCCACTGTAGACGGCTCACTGCTGAGGTGACTAGATCGGAGTGGATATTTTGTGGTCCTCATTCCAGCAGCTCCACTGTAGACAGCTCACTACTGAAGTGACTAGATCGGAGTGGATATTTTGTGGTCCTCATTCCAGCAGCTCCACTGTAGACGGCTCACTACTGAAGTGACTAGATCGGAGTGGAGATTTTGTGGTCCTCATTCCAGCAGCTCCACTGTAGACGGCTCACTACTGAGGTGACTAGATCAGAGTGGATATTTTGTGGTCCTCATTCCAGCAGCTCCACTGTAGACGGCTCACTACTGAAGTGACTAGATCGGAGTGGATATTTTGTGGTCCTCATTCCAGCAGCTCCACTGTAGACGGCTCACTGCTGAGGTGACTAGATCGGAGTGGAGATTTTGTGGTCCTCATTCCAGCAGCTCCACTGTAGACGGCTCACTACTGAGGTGACTAGATCGGAGTGGATATTTTGTGGTCCTCATTCCAGCAGCTCCACTGTAGACGGCTCACTACTGAAGTGACTAGATCGGAGTGGAGATTTTGTGTTCCTCATTCCAGCAACTCCACTGTAGATGGCTCACTACTGAAGTGACTAGATCGGAGTGGAGATTATGTGGTCCTCATTCCAGCAGCTCCACTGTAGACGGCTCACTACTGAAGTGACTAGATCGGAGTGGATATTTTGTGGTCCTCATTCCAGCAGCTCCACTGTAGACGGCTCACTACTGAGGTGACTAGATCGGAGTGGAGATTTTGTGGTCCTCATTCCAGCAACTCCACTGTAGACGGCTCACTATTGAAGTGACTAGATCGGAGTGGATATTTTGTGGTCCTCATTCCAGCAACTCCACTGTAGACGGCTCACTACTGAAGTGACTAGATCGGATGTCACGCGGTCTTATGATATGTGTACGATGTCAGTAAACTATTCTTAAAAGAACAACACTCTATACAACATATAGATTAGCAACATCAGCATGTAAATATAGAATAGATTTACCTGACACGATATCCGTTGAACTCAGGGTTAATCTTGAGGACTTGATACACTGTCACAGGAAAGAGGAGGACCGGGGGTCTAACCTGACCCTAAACTGGGGTCCTAACTAATCCCTCACCTTGGAGGTACTGATAATGGTTCAGAGGTCCAAGTCTCCAGCCTAACCCTGTCTCCTATCAGTCCCTGAACCCTGTAATCAGGCCTAAGAAGGATTCTGATTACCACTAAAGGGATATGGGCTGATCTCTGCTAAATACACAGATTAGACATATAAGACAGACTGGAGAAAACACAGACTTGCATACACACTCAAACACAGAAGGAACATAAATGATCTGGGATATTAAACTCTAAGCAAGGTGAGCTTAAAACAACTAAGGAGCTCTTTAACTTAAGTCTATACAGATACAATCCTATCTGTGGTCTGCATGAAGAATTTCACTGGCAACTCCCAACACAGACAACCAGAGATTTAAAGGAAACCAATCAACAAATAATTAATTGCAGCCGGGAGAAACTGCACCCAGTCCCAGAACTGAGCACAGACAGAATTAACTCCCTAACTGCCAAACACAAAGAAACAGCAACTCAGCTGTGAGAAGTCAGAATGTGCAACCGCGACGATCTTCGTGGCGATGCACACATGACAGTACCCCCCCTTCTACGAGGGGCCTCCGGACCCTCAGGGCCAGGTTTGCCCGGGTGAGTTCTGTGGAAGGTCCGCACCAAACGATCTGCGTTAATGTCAGACGCAGGAACCCACGTCCTCTCCTCTGGACCATACCCCTTCCAATGCACCAAGTACTGAAGGGACCGGCGATTCAGACGTGAGTCAATGATCTTTGACACTTGAAACTCCAAGTTACCATTGACCACCACTGGAGGAGGAGGTAGAGGTGATGGTATGACTGGTGCCACGTACCTCTTAAGTAATGACTTGTGGAACACATTGTGGATTTTAAACGTAGGAGGGAGGTCCAGACGAAATGCCACAGGATTAATTATGGAACTGATCCTGTACGGCCCGATGAATCTGGGGCCCAGCTTCCAGGAGGGAACTTTAAGTTTTATATTCCTGGTAGACAACCATACCAGATCGTTCACATTAAGATCTGGACCAGAAACTCTCCTCCTATCAGCCATACGTTTATAACGGTTCCCCATAGCACTCAGATTATTCAATACACCTCTCCACACTGAAGCAAGTGACGACGAGAAACGCTCCTCCTCAGGAACCCCAGAAGGGCCCCCCCCATTGAATGTACAAAACTGGGGATGAAAACCATATGCCCCAAAAAACGGGGACTTACCAGTGGACTCGCTCCGCCTGTTGTTAAGAGCGAACTCTGCCAGAGGCAAGAAAGAAGACCAGTCCTCCTGGTTCTCTGAGACAAAACACCGAAGATAAGTCTCTAGGCTTTGATTCAGACGCTCTGTCTGACCATTGGTCTGCGGATGAAAAGCCGAGGAAAATGACAATTGCATCCCCCGACGTAAACAAAATGCCCTCCAAAACTTGGACACAAACTGAGACCCCCTATCTGACACCACATCAGAAGGCAACCCATGAAGTCTCACAATCTCCCCAATGAACACCTGCGCCAGAGTTTTAGCATTAGGGAGGGCAGGAAGAGCAATGAAATGTGCCATCTTACTGAACCTGTCAAACAACCACCAGTATGACAGTCTTCCCTGACGACTGAGGAAGGTCCGTGATGAAGTCCATAGACAAATGAGTCCATGGACGCTCCGGAAGTTTCAAGGGTAAGAGGGTCCCAGACGGACGGGTATGAGGGGTCTTAGAGCGAGCACAAACCCCACAGGACGCGACAAAAGTTAAAACATCTTTATTAACGTTAGGCCACCAAAACCGGCGAGAAAGGAGATCTAAAGTAGCCTTACTCCCTGGATGTCCTGCTAAAGCAGAATTATGATGTGCCTCAATAACCTTTTGTCTCAACTGATTTGGGACAAACAGTCTCCCTGGAGGTCCTGCAGGGGCGTCCCCCTGAGCCTCTAACACCTCCTCCTCAAGCTCAGAACATACAGCCGACACTACCACCCCCTCCTGAAGGATAGGAATCGGGTCATCCATTTTCCCGGCCCCTGGGAAACTGCGAGACAAGGCATCCGCCTTAACATTCTTAGATCCAGGGCGATAAGTGACAACAAAATTAAACCTGGTAAAAAACAACGACCATCGAGCTTGTCTGGAATTCAGACGCTTAGCAGATTCCAAATACAGCAGGTTCTTGTGATCAGTAATGACGGTGACCGGTGGACTGCCCCCTCCAAAAAGTGACGCCATTCTTCAAAAGCCAACTTAATGGCCAAAAGTTCCCTATTGCCGATATCATAATTCCTTTCGGCGGACGACAATTTTTTAGAAAAGAAAGCGCACGGATGCCATTTACCAGGGGACGGACCCTGGGACAATATTGCACCCACCCCTACGTCAGACGCGTCCACCTCCACAACGAACGGCTGTGATGCATCTGGTTGAATGAGAACGGGTGCCGAAGCAAAACATTTTTTCAAAGAGGAAAAAGCTTGGCAAGCTTTGTCCGACCATTTAGAAAAATCCGTCCCTTTTCTTGTCATGTCAGTGAGAGGTTTGACAACAGATGAGAAATTACAAATAAATTTCCGGTAGTAGTTAGCAAACCCCAGAAAACGCTGCAGAGCCTTAAGATCCTCTGGCTGATCCCATTCAAGCACTGCTCTCACCTTTTCAGGGTCCATACGGAAACCGGAGGCTGACACCAAGAAACCCAAAAACTGAAGTTCCTGTACGGCGAATACACACTTTTCCAGTTTGGCGTATAGTTTATTGTCTCGCAAGATCTGCAACACCTGTCTCACATGCTCCTGGTGAGACACAAGATCTGGTGAGTAAATTAAAATGTCATCCAAATATACGACCACAAACAGCCCCACCAGATGACGAAAAATGTCATTAACAAAATGTTGGAATACTGCTGGTGCAGTAGTCAGACCAAAAGGCATGACAAGGTTCTCATAATGTCCCTCCGGCGTGTTAAACGCCGTTTTCCACTCATCCCCCTCTTTTATCCTAATCAGATTATACGCCCCCCTGAGATCCAATTTAGAGAACCATTTGGCGCCAACAATTTGATTGAAGAGATCAGGAATCAGAGGGAGTGGATACGGATCTCGAACAGTAATCCGATTAAGTTCGCGGAAATCCAAGCAAGGGCGTAGGCCTCCATCTTTTTTCTTCACAAAGAAGAACCCCGCGGCCACTGGGGAAGATGAAGGTCTAATATGCCCTTTGGCCAGACTTTCCGAAATATAATCTTTCATAGCCTGCCTCTCAGGACCAGAAAGGTTATATAACCTAGCTTTAGGTAACTTAGCATCAGGAAGTAAATTAATAGAGCAGTCATACACGCGATGAGGAGGCAACTCCTGACACCCCTCCTCAGAGAACACATCCCCAAAGTCCTCCAAAAAAGGAGGCAAAGTACTAGGCACGACCGCACTGATGACTGTGTTCATGCAGTTACTTTTGCAAAACTCCCCCCATTGGCTTATATCTCTGGACTGCCAATTAATCACAGGGTTATGTTTAACCAACCAAGGAAGTCCCAACACAATAGGAGTAGGTAGACCCTCCAACACATAACAAGATAATAGTTCCCTATGTATTGCCCCTACCCGAAGGTCAATGTTATGAACCTCATGAACAAAGCTACCTTGGCCGAGAGGCCTGGCGTCAATGGAGAATATAGGGATCGGTTTGACCAATACACTCAGATGCATACCTTGAGCCTGAGCAAACTGAGCGTCAACCAGATTAGCCCCGGACCCACTATCAAGAAGAACAGAAAATCTCTCCACTCTCGTACCAACCACCACCTCCACTGGTACAAGGAACTGAGAAGAACTAGCGGACGAAATACATACTCCCAGGTTGTCGTCCACCACACAACCTGGGATTAACAGTTTTCCGGCGACTTTTTGCTCAACAAGGCACGGGATGGACATCCCCCAACAAAATGTCCCTCTTTCCCGCAGAAGAAACACCTTCTAGTCCTGCGGCGTACCGCCAATCCCCTCCTACGAAATGATGTCCCTCCCAACTGCATAGGCTCCTCCGAACAGACAAGGGGAACCTCAACATAAGGGACTTTAGTAGTAGGTGGAGTAACAACAGGGGGCGGAGTTACCTCGCACCTCTCCCGGAGCCGTCTATCAGTACGGATAGCTAGGGCCATAGCAGCCTCCAGTGATGGAGGAGAATCATACTGAGCCAAAACGTCCTTTAATTTGTCAGAAAGCCCATGACAAAACTGGCTTCTAAGAGCTGGGTCATTCCACTGAGTATCTGTGGCCCATCTACGGAACTCAGAAGCAAATTCCTCCGCCGGACGATCTCCCTGCTGTATCTTACGTAATTTTGTCTCAGCAAGAGAGACCCGATCTGGGTCATCATATACCAAACCCAGGGCAGTAAAAAATCGATCTACTGACTGTAGAGCCGGGGATCCCGGAGGAAGGGAGAAGGCCCAGGATTGAGGGTCCCCTTGTAGGAGCGAGATAACAATTCCCACTCTCTGCTCTTCACTCCCTGATGATCGAGGCCGAAGCCGAAAATACAATTTACATGCTTCCCTGAAGGTAAAAAATTTGTCTCGCCCACCAGTGAACCTGTCCGGGAGAGCTACTTTAGGTTCAAATCTGGTTTGCTCCGAGGGAGACAAAACTTTGGACTTAATGTCCGTCAGCTCCATGGATAATCCCTGCAACTGCAGAGCCAGCTGGGCTACTGGATCCATGGCAACTGGGAATAATTTTATGGGCCAGTGAAAATGTCACGCGGTCTTATGATATGTGTACGATGTCAGTAAACTATTCTTAAAAGAACAACACTCTATACAACATATAGATTAGCAACATCAGCATGTAAATATAGAATAGATTTACCTGACACGATATCCGTTGAACTCAGGGTTAATCTTGAGGACTTGATACACTGTCACAGGAAAGAGGAGGACCGGGGGTCTAACCTGACCCTAAACTGGGGTCCTAACTAATCCCTCACCTTGGAGGTACTGATAATGGTTCAGAGGTCCAAGTCTCCAGCCTAACCCTGTCTCCTATCAGTCCCTGAACCCTGTAATCAGGCCTAAGAAGGATTCTGATTACCACTAAAGGGATATGGGCTGATCTCTGCTAAATACACAGATTAGACATATAAGACAGACTGGAGAAAACACAGACTTGCATACACACTCAAACACAGAAGGAACATAAATGATCTGGGATATTAAACTCTAAGCAAGGTGAGCTTAAAACAACTAAGGAGCTCTTTAACTTAAGTCTATACAGATACAATCCTATCTGTGGTCTGCATGAAGAATTTCACTGGCAACTCCCAACACAGACAACCAGAGATTTAAAGGAAACCAATCAACAAATAATTAATTGCAGCCGGGAGAAACTGCACCCAGTCCCAGAACTGAGCACAGACAGAATTAACTCCCTAACTGCCAAACACAAAGAAACAGCAACTCAGCTGTGAGAAGTCAGAATGTGCAACCGCGACGATCTTCGTGGCGATGCACACATGACATCGGAGTGGAGATTTTGTGGTCCTCATTCCAGCAACTCCACTGTAGACAGCTCACTACTGAAGTGACTAGATCGGAGTTGATTTTTTGAGGCCTCATTTTATCACCTCTACTGTAGACGGCTCACTGCTGAGGTGACTAGATCGGAGTGGAGATTTTGTGGTCCTCATTCCAGCAGCTCCACTGTAGACGGCTCACTGCTGAGGTGACTAGATCGGAGTGGATATTTTGTGGTCCTCATTCCAGCAGCTCCACTCCGGCTCACTAGTGAGGTGACTAGATCGGAGTGGAGATTTTGTGGTCCTCATTCCAGCAGCTCCACTGTAGACAGCTCACTACTGAAGTGACTAGATCGGAGTGGAGATTTTGTGGTCCTCATTCCAACAGCTCCACTGTAGACGGCTCACTACTGAAGTGACTAGATCGGAGTGGAGATTTTGTGGTTCTCATTCCAGCAGCTCCACTGTAGACAGCTCACTACTGAAGTGACTAGATCGGAGTGGATATTTTGTGGTCCTCATTCCAGCAGCTCCACTGTAGACGGCTCACTACTGAAGTGACTAGATCGGAGTGGAGATTTTGTGGTCCTCATTCCAGCAGCTCCACTGTAGACGGCTCACTGCTGAGGTGACTCGATCGGAGTGGAGATTTTGTGGTCCTCATTCCAGCAGCTCCACTGTAGACGGCTCACTGCTGAGGTGACTAGATCGGAGTGGATATTTTGTGGTCCTCATTCCAGCAGCTCCACTGTAGACAGCTCACTACTGAAGTGACTAGATCGGAGTGGATATTTTGTGGTCCTCATTCCAGCAGCTCCACTGTAGACGGCTCACTACTGAAGTGACTAGATCGGAGTGGAGATTTTGTGGTCCTCATTCCAGCAGCTCCACTGTAGACGGCTCACTACTGAGGTGACTAGATCGGAGTGGAATTTTGTGGTCCTCATTCCAGCAGCTCCACTGTAGACGGCTCACTACTGAAGTGACTAGATCGGAGTGGATATTTTGTGGTCCTCATTCCAGCAGCTCCACTGTAGACGGCTCACTGCTGAGGTGACTAGATCGGAGTGGAGATTTTGTGGTCCTCATTCCAGCAGCTCCACTGTAGACGGCTCACTACTGAGGTGACTAGATCGGAGTGGATATTTTGTGGTCCTCATTCCAGCAGCTCCACTGTAGACGGCTCACTACTGAAGTGACTAGATCGGAGTGGAGATTTTGTGTTCCTCATTCCAGCAACTCCACTGTAGACGGCTCACTACTGAAGTGACTAGATCGGAGTGGAGATTATGTGGTCCTCATTCCAGCAGCTCCACTGTAGACGGCTCACTACTGAAGTGACTAGATCGGAGTGGATATTTTGTGGTCCTCATTCCAGCAGCTCCACTGTAGACGGCTCACTACTGAGGTGACTAGATCGGAGTGGAGATTTTGTGGTCCTCATTCCAGCAACTCCACTGTAGACGGCTCACTATTGAAGTGACTAGATCGGAGTGGATATTTTGTGGTCCTCATTCCAGCAACTCCACTGTAGACGGCTCACTACTGAAGTGACTAGATCGGAGTGGAGATTTTGTGGTCCTCATTCCAGCAACTCCACTGTAGACAGCTCACTACTGAAGTGACTAGATCGGAGTTGATTTTTTGAGGCCTCATTTTATCACCTCTACTGTAGACGGCTCACTGCTGAGGTGACTAGATCGGAGTGGAGATTTTGTGGTCCTCATTCCAGCAGCTCCACTGTAGACGGCTCACTGCTGAGGTGACTAGATCGGAGTGGATATTTTGTGGTCCTCATTCCAGCAGCTCCACTCCGGCTCACTAGTGAAGTGACTAGATCGGAGTGGAGATTTTGTGGTCCTCATTCCAGCAGCTCCACTGTAGACGGCTCACTGCTGAGGTGACTAGATCGGAGTGGAGATTTTGTGGTCCTCATTCCAGCAGCTCCACTGTAGACGGCTTACTGCTGAGGTGACTAGATCGGAGTGGAGATTTTGTGGTCCTCATTCCAGCAGCTCCACTGTAGACAGCTCACTACTGAAGTGACTAGATCGGAGCGGATATTTTGTGGTCCTCATTCCAGCAGCTCCACTGTAGACGGCTCACTACTGAAGTGACTAGATCGGAGTGGATATTTTGTGGTCCTCATTCCAGCAGCTCCACTGTAGACGGCTCACTGCTGAGGTGACTAGATCGGAGTGGAGATTTTGTGGTCCTCATTCCAGCAGCTCCACTGTAGACGGCTTACTGCTGAGGTGACTAGATCGGAGTGGAGATTTTGTGGTCCTCATTCCAGCAGCTCCACTGTAGACAGCTCACTACTGAAGTGACTAGATCGGAGCGGATATTTTGTGGTCCTCATTCCAGCAGCTCCACTGTAGACGGCTCACTACTGAAGTGACTAGATCGGAGTGGATATTTTGTGGTCCTCATTCCAGCAGCTCCACTGTAGACGGCTCACTGCTGAGGTGACTAGATCGGAGTGGAGATTTTGTGGTCCTCATTCCAGCAGCTCCACTGTAGACGGCTCACTACTGAGGTGACTAGATCGGAGTGGATATTTTGTGGTCCTCATTCCAGCAGCTCCACTGTAGACGGCTCACTACTGAAGTGACTAGATCGGAGTGGAGATTTTGTGTCCTCATTCCAGCAACTCCACTGTAGACGGCTCACTACTGAAGTGACTAGATCGGAGTGGAGATTTTGTGGTCCTCATTCCAGCAGCTCCACTGTAGACGGCTCACTACTGAAGTGACTAGATCGGAGTGGATATTTTGTGGTTCCTCATTCCAGCAGCTCCACTGTAGACGGCTCACTACTGAAGTGACTAGATGGAGTGGATATTTTGTGGTCCTCATTCCAGCAGCTCCACTGTAGACGCTCACTGCTGAGGTGACTAGATCGGAGTGGATATTTTGTGGTCCTCATTCCAGCAGCTCCACTGTAGACGGCTCACTACTGAGGATGACTAGATCGGAGTGGATATTTTGTGGTCCTCATTCCAGCAGCTCCACTGTAGACAGCTCACTACTGAGGTGACTAGATCGGAGTGGATATTTTGTGGTCCTCATTCCAGCAGCTCCACTGTAGCGCTCACTGCTGAGGTGACTAGATCGGAGTGAATTTTTGTGGCCTCAACGTAGTCTCACATGGTCTATTGGAGGACATTTTTGTTATCCGCACTCCACTGTAGCGCTCACTGTGAGGGGACTAGATCGAGTGGAGATTTTTGTGATCTCATCTGCAGCTCTCCACTGAAGTGACTAGATCGGAGTGGATTTTGCTTACTAGACGTGAGATTTGTGTCTATTCCAGCACTACTGTAGACGGCTCCTACTGAGGACTAATGGAGTGGATTTTTGTGTCTTCATTCCGCCTCCCTGTAGACGGCCACTACTGAAGTGACTAGATCGGAGTGGATTTTGTGGTCCTCATTCCAGCAGCTCCACTGTAGACGGCTCACTACTGAGTGACTAGATGGAGTGGAGATTTGTGGTCTCATCAGCACTCCACTGTAGACGGCTCACTATGAAGGACTAGATCGGAGTGGTATTGTGGTCCTCATTCCAGCCCACTGTAGACGGCTCACTACTGAGGTGACTAGATCGGAGTGGAGATTTTGTGGTCCTCATTCCGCAACTCCACTGTAGACGGCCACTAGAGTGATAGATCGGAGTGGATTTTTGGGTCCTCATTCCAGACACTCCCGTAGAGGCTCATCTGAATTGTGTCGGCAGATTTGTGGCCTCATCAGCATCCACTGTAGACAGCTCACAGTGAAGTGCTAGATCGGTTTGATTTTGGGCCTCATTCTACACTCACTAGACGGCACTACTGATGTGCTAGAGAG